>JBCNYH010000027.1:977118-991916 GCA_039654325.1 Tandanus tandanus
GGAGGTGTTCCTGGGTTCAGACAGTGATTTGTGGAGGTGTTCCTGAGTTCAGACAGTGATTTGTGGAGGTGTTCCTGGGCCCATGCAGTGATACACATGACTGACTGATTGTTTGATGATATGATGTTCTGTAGGTCATGAGGTATTCAAGGTCGTCATAATGTTACAGCGAGGAACCTCGTTCTGAAGTTGTTCTACATTTAGTAGACGCAATTTTCTACAGAGAGGTGAACCTCTGCCCAGATGTTCCTTTTATACCCAATCATGTTACTGACCTGTCAATCAACGGAATTAGTTTCCAGCTGTTTCTCTGGCGTACCACTTACTTTTCCAGCCTTTTGTTGCCCCGTCCCAACTTTTTTGTGATGTGTTCCTGCCATCAGTTTCAACATGAGCTGATGTTTGTTATAGAATGATAAAATGTGGTTTTGTTGTGATATTATGGGTTTATAAGATTTATAAATCAGGGCATTCCCTTTTTATTTAGGTTTTATTTAGAACCCAATCTTTCACTCTTGTAATTCTTGGAGAGTCTTTGGCCTCTAGTTCACTTTGCACTTTTCTTTTCGGAATCCGCTTCTGGCTGGACTCGTTTTATCGAGCTCTCCTTACCTCTCCCGGGTTTCTCATCTCTCCCAGTTCCCTCAGGGTTTTACAGTAGTTTCCTCCCAGTGCCTGTACATCTCATCTTTCTCCAGTTCTGACATCTGCATGCGAACCTGACTTATGATGAAAACTGGAACACACGGTCGCTCCGCTACGACACAGCTTTAACCCTTCATCACATCGTCGCTTCACGTCCTGTACCCACGCCCACTGCTTACCCTCTTTTAACGTGATACTCCTCCAGTGCGGCTGCAGAACTAAACCCCCTCCCTCTTCTGAGGACACATTCCATGTTCCCTTGTGAAGCGTGAAAGGAAAACTTGCTCTCAATCTGTTTTTTTTTTAAATACATATATATAGTGCAGCTGGACGCCATTCAGCTGTGAAACAGCGGCGCAGAAATGTGCCCACGATGATTCTGGACTGATCCCAACGCACCTGCAAACTCTCTCTCGCTGGTTTTCCCCCCTCTCGGTTCTCATACTTTCGCTCCTTAAAGCGCTATGAGGTCATTAATTGGACACATTTGCATCATTAAAACGCGAGCAACACACACATGCTAAAACCACGAGTTCACGTCGAGGTACTCGCCACCCGGATGTCAGTCATTCTGACAATCAAAAGTACTCATATGGTGTTAGTGCTTTCATTACCCATAATGCACAGCATGTGTAAGATTTGGAGATTACTGTGTGTAGAAAAGGGATTTTGTATCACACTGTGGTTCTAAGATATGGAAAAGTAATGCAAAGATAAGTTCAGCACCACTGTGGGGTCTACCAAGTAAATCAGAAATAACTGAGATCGGGGTGCACCGTTACAGTCAACCGCGCAGATACCGTAACCTCCCGAACTGAAGTGCTCTATTCACTTTATGCTCAAAGTTCCAGTCCCACCCCGACGTTGATTATTTTCCTCTAGCTGCACATTCCAATGATTACATTTTTAATAAGAGCACTCAGAGCGCAAACCTCCGCCAAGCCGAGGGGAAAAGAAATTACATACACAACACCCCCTGCTGGGCCTACTGGAATACCACTCTTCCAAAAAGTAATCATTCTATCTCACAACGTTAAAGAAACAATTCCTGAATCCAGAATTTGCCCCGGATGATCTCCAAAATCGAACCGAGTCTTCCTGGTCCAAAGCTCCGCCCCAATAGAGACTTCATTCAATTCACACGTGATCCCGCCAACAAACCGAAGGTAAAACATAACCTTGTTGACGGAGACAGTCACAAACGGCTGGAGAACCGTGACCGGGACTACCGCGGCCATTTCGATGGATTTTGGAGGAAGTGTGGCGCAAATATGGGTGGAGCAGACGTGCAAATGAAGACACGGTAACTGGTTGAAAAAAAAAGAAAAAACAGCAAAAGGTTCAATTGACTCCGCGCTCGACCCACAACAAATTCCAACGCAATCAAACTTTCAAGGAATGGAAGCCACATCCTCCTGGTTTTTCAAGGTAGCTCCCCGGCACGGGGCCTAAACGCTAATCAAACATCTCATTTTACACCAAGCCTCTGCCGTGCACTCCGCCATACACGAGGCGTTACTATAGCAAGTGTCTCAAAACAGGGGCATTCATACAAACACCTTCTGACCAATCAGGACACAGGAATCCAGAAACACAGGTTCTCTTTTCTCCTGCTCGACACGGGATCTACGTACAGTGTTCGAAAACCGCTGGTTCTTTCTTGTTCACGCGAGAATTTGAGACGGAGCCCAGTTGGACCGCTGCGTCCTCCAGGGCACCAGTGCGTGGAGTTTTTTAGTGTTCGGATTGTCCAAAGGAACCAGCAAATGAGCCGTTTATTTCAAAGTGAAAGAGATGGACCACGATAAAAGATTTCATTCAATTTATGCGCCGTTTGCCGTGGCCAGCCAGTGCGGCGCTATTTACATGATGTAAAGTGCATTGGTAGCAGAACTCTGTTTGTTTCTGTAATAACGAGAGAGAGAGAGAGAGAGAGAGAGAGAGAGAGAGCCGCTGGCTCCTGCACAGAAACTAATTGGCCTTACATATTTTTGCGCTGCGGGTTTTTGCTCCGTTTTAACCCCCCAGATTTATGTTGCGTGTTCACCGTTTTGCTGCAGTACGCGAGAAAGCGCAGTCAAACCACCAACGCAAACATCCACCTTTGAGGTCATTGTTAATGTTGGATGGAGCCACATGTCAAAAGATCCCACCGAGCAGCCCTGGTAGCCTGGGATTGTATTTTTAAGGCTTTTATTTATCATCCAACTTGTCCGACTTTTCCAATTTTCTCATGTTTGCTAAGTGCGAAAGGGCAAACGGTCAGCCGTGAATCACAGTTTTACAATTTAACAACAAAACAAATCCTGCTTTTTCATCACTAAAGAGCCAGATCTTCACAGCGATTGGAGGATGGCAGCTTATGTTTATGTTCATGTTTAAGAGACGTCCTGATGGTATGGCGTAGGTGCTAAAACATGCACGATGTGATAAATTCCCACTCAGCCTTAAAGCGTCCAATAAACTGTCCAGCCTGATACACAGGTTTATAAGGTACATGTTACACAACACACCACACACACATCGAAGTGGGGTATGGTGGTCACTTAGTCACAGAAACAACCAAAAACAAGTGTTGAAATCCGGGTCTCTAACGGGTGAAGCCGTTCACAGGTCACCCACGGCCTGGACACCGCACACGGCTGGGCTTCACGGAACAGTGCAGAGCCGCATCATATCCTGTTCAGAATTTGTCCAGAAGGAAAATATATTTAACCTCAGCACAAACCACAACATTCATTCATTCGCGTAATCCTGTTAGGGTCGTGAAGAGGCTGGAGCCTATCTCAGCCGACTCTGGGCGAAGGCGGGGTACACCATGAAAAAAACACCAGACCATCGCAGGGCAACACACACGCAACCATTCACACTCACACACATTTGGAACAGTCAATTGGCCTAATGTGCATGTCTTGGGACTGTTGGAGGAAACCGGTGTACTCGGAGGAAACATAGGTGTGAATGTGAGTGGTAGACTGGTGACTTGTTCAAGGTGTAACTCCACCTCTCACCTGAAGTCAGATGAGATTGGCTCCAGCTTTCTCCACACCTGATGGATACACTCTACAGATAATGGGAGACTCAGTCACCAAGTCGTAACTACAAAAACTAAAACTGTAGGAGACCAAGGAGATAAATTCAGGGAACTTGAAGAACTAGAAAAATGTGAACTAGAAAACTTGTGGAAATATGAATCTGAGAATTTTCAAAGTTTGGTCTCAACGTTAGTGATAATCCGGGGGAACTCGGGGTAGGGGGAAGCTTTTCCGCATCAAAGATTCAGTTGAGGTGGTTCGGGCATCTGATTAGGACGCCTCCTGGTTGCCTCCATTTAGAGGATTCCTGGGAACATCCAACTGGGGGAAGCCCCAGGGTGGACCCAGCAGCACCCAGACGAGCTGGAGTGTCACTGGGGGGAGGGATGCCTAGGTTTCCCTCCTAGACCTGGTGCTTCCGTAACCCGACCTCAGGAAAGTGTAAGAAAATGGATGGATTCTCAAAGTTAGTTAATAACTCAGGAACCCAGTTTGTTAAGTTCCTGAGAATACCACACGGCATTTTTCACTGTGAAACACATCACACCGTGTTTTTCATGTCTCTCTGTTCACATGGTGACCACATGCTAATCGAGGTCGTTTTCCGTGAGGAGGGCAGCCATGTGCGGGGAAAAGCCCTAAACTTTATATAAACAGGATAAAATTTTAACAACACAAAGAACTGCGTATTTTATTTCCACATAAACCAAACGGCTGATCTTAGAATAAAGCTGCCGCAAGAATGCGTGATCAGGGTTTGATCATGTGACCAGGACATTCTGGTTCAACAGCTGACCAAAAAAAAAAAAACCCCAAAAAACGCCAAAGTGCAGTCTAACATGGGGTAAATGTTTCAATCCGAAGGAACCATGTAAACAATCAGATCACTTTACTGACTCTCAGTGGGACGTCCAGTGACATTTTAAAGAACTTCCTGTAGGAACATGTGTGATCACAGCTTGATCCCTGATGTGGATGAAGGACACAGCACATGAGTGTGAAGATCCAAAAAACCAGAAGTTCTGGGGAAGGACTTCAATAAGAGAATTAAAGAAAAAAAAAAAAAAAATGTTTATGGAAATGAAGTTGATCGAATAAACAAGGAACTGGGATCTCAAAGAACTAAAGAAACTTAAAAGAAAGAAGTACAAAACGAGAGCAACTCTGACAACCAGAAGAACTAGAGGAACTCCAAGAACTTGGAAACTGGAGGAACTCGAAGATCTTGGAGAACTAATAAAAGACTTTGAAGAACAAGGAGACCAGAACAATGAAGAAACTACTGGATCTTCTTCAGGCTTTGTGTAAATCTATATAATGATGGATGGAGGAAAAATAGAGAAACTTTGAGAATCTGGAAGTTAAAGGAAACTAAGAAATTAAAGGAACTAATCTATAATAACTAATCATTTGTAGAAGCTCTTGCAGGGCTAGAAGATGAAAGTACTTGAACTATGGAAGTTGAGACTTAACAAACTTGAGGAAACTAAATGAACTTGGAGAACTCGGACCTCAGTGAGGTTATGTCCATGTCCATATAAAGGAATGTGGAGAACTAGGAAACTTGGAGGAAACTGGAGAAGTAAAAATTCAATTTAACTTGGAATATTAGTAACCTACATGAACTGAAACAGTGCTGGTGACTCTGTTAACTTAAAGGAATAAATAAATTCAGATCACTGGGAAACTAGAGGAACCTGGAGGACCAGGAATTTAAAGAAGTTCTGAGAAATCTAGGGTAACTTGGACAACTGGAAATTAGAGGAACAGTAGAGGAACCTAAAGAACTCCACCTCTCACCTGGAGTCAGATGAGATTGGCTCCAGTTTTCTCCACAGCCCTGATGGATACAATCTACAGATAATGGGAGACTCAGTCACCAGGTCATGTAACTACAAAAACTGAGAAACTGTAGGAGACCAAGGAGATAAACTCAGGGAACTTGAAAAACTTTGAAGAATGTGGGAGGTAGAAGAACTATGAGAACTGGGAAACTAGTCAGCTATTAGAATTGGGATGTTAGGAGACTGAGAAAAAAGCAGAGGTCTCAGAAAAAAGAAGAGCAACAACAACTACCAAACTAGGAGAATGATGAAGAGGATCTGAGAAACATTCCATGTTCAAAGGAAACTGCAGAACTAGTACACTAAGAGGACTAAAGAAACCCGGAGAACTGGGGAAATTAGAACAAGAGAATTATAAACCAGGGGAACCTGCAGAACTTGCAAACTAGAGGAACAAGCAGGACCAGGAATTTAGAGAACCAACAAGAACTGGAAACGAGGGTAACCTGGAGAACCAGAAATTCAAAGACCCGGATCTAGCTGTTCTAGTCTCTGTGTGAAAATCTTACTGACAGACAAACAAGAACTCAAAGGAACTGCAAGAACTCCAAGAACTATAGAATGAAGTACCTTGAAACTGCTGATGGGGTGATTTTGTGCAGGGAAAAAGATGAATGATGGCAGATTAAATTGCAAAGGTGAGAAGCAAAGGAGGATCTGTGGAAGAACCTGGAAATTCTCACTCGATCAGGGCAGGAACCCTGAGAAGTGTGGTTAGGGGAGGGATGGAGCAGTGGTCAAACACTTCATCTTCTGGAATTCAGATGAGAGAGAGGGGAGAGAGAGAGAGAGAGAGAGAGAGAGAGAGAGATGTCCTGACCTTTTAGGACCATTAGGAGTAGGTGAAGGAGTATGAGAGCTTCCAGATGAAAGCCATGACTCGGACATGCGGGTAAACCAGGAATGCTGGGAATGTACAGTAAAGATAAAGATGGGAATTTTCCAAATACCGTACAGTGTGCCATTTGTTTATTCCAGCAAATTATCCCCCCTTCTTTTTTTCTCCACTTTGTAAAAAGTCGTAGCCAATTCCCACCTGTCAGGTATTGCCCCCATCACAAACGACCACCAACAACCAAGCAAGGACAACCCCCCCTCTGTGACCTGTGATGCTGCCACCTGTGTCTTTATGAACTGCGGTGCATGCACATTCAGGGCCGGCCACCACACTCAAAGCGCTATCCGCCCCTTTGTAGGAATCAGCCCACAGATGCTCCTGATTGGCTGGTAATTGCTGTAAGTGACAGAGGTGAGCATATGCAGTCCCTCCCATGAGAACTCAGCCAATCAGCTCCCATGGACTCCCAGATGCAAATGGCTGCGGAATCAACCTGGATTCGAACCTGCGATCTCCATGTTGACTGACTTTGCCAACGCACCACTCAGGAGCCCGGATTGTTTTTAACTAGAAATAAATTACTGCGTGTTGTGATGTTTGAGTAAAATAATCAACCCAGTACACTGTGGTGACAGACAGAGGGACAAAATGAAAGGATGAAATGATTCTAAAAAAGAGAAGTGAATCAACCTTCCATTCATAATTCATTTGTGCTCTCTCTCTCTCTCAATCTCTCTCTCTCTCTCTCTCTCTCTCTCACACATACACACACAAACACACACCACACATTTCACACACATTTCGAAAACGAATTAAACGCAACTCAATCTGTCCCTCTTTCATTCCTGTCACTTCGGACCTTCACCACGGTTCCTAATATTCCCCAGAAAGGAAGAGAAAGTGATGGAACGAGTGACAGAGCGATAAATGAAAGGAAAACACACCCTAGCAAGAGGACTGAGAGACGATCTCCATCTCCACGCCGGGTTTCTCTCACCTTGGCCATGAAACGCGGCTCTCCAGGCTTCTGTTTCAAACCCGGGTTTCTTAGGAGACGGAGAAATAAAAACAGAAGTGAAATAAAAAAATGAAGAGATGAAGATCCCGTTAAGAAGCTGAGAGAAATGAGGCGCAGGGAGGAAACAGGAATGTGAAGTCTCGTTAAAAAGCCATTAGCTTAATTCCATCAGGCTCGCTAGGAAAACCTCGAGAGGGCAACGTGTTGAAGTGTTCTGCAGCTCCGAGTAAAAATCCGCCCTCACGTCAACCCTCCCGTTCTCTGTTTACACGTTACTTAAACGGCGCTAGTCAAGCAGCTAATGTAGCTAATAGGTAATGAACGTTTATAGCTAACAGTCCACCACTGCGCAGATTAATCTTAAATAGCACCTCTAACATATAGCTCTGCCTACACACTAAGCCACACCCCCTGCCTGAGTTTGAAACGAAATGTTTTTTTCCTCTTACGCCGCAGAAATCGACGATCACAACGATCACAATTTTTTATTTATTAAAGAAAATAAATCACTTTTTACTTATTTTGAGTCACATTTTAAAAATCCACAAAAACAAGCAATATCCAGTCGTACTCTGTGATTTGCAGCTAAATGACCAATAAAAATTCAAACGTGCTGTGATGTAAGCGAGGCAGGACACCAGTTCAACACGGGACACCACAAACACCCCTAGGGGCGATTGAGAGACGCTAATCATGCTACCTGTATGTGGTGGGAGGAAAACTAAAGAACGTCAAAGAAATAATTCCCTCCGCTATTTCCGGAGATTTCTTCAACTCCTTTTGCTATGTCTAGTAGTTTCTGCTACCCGGTTGGCTATTTCACGTGGTTTCTTCTACTTCCTCTGCCATTTATGGTAGTTTCTGCTACTCTGTTGGGTATTTCTGGCAGTTTTTGCTACTCCATGCTATTTCCGACAGTTTCTGCTACTCATTCGGCTATTTCCGGCGGTTTCTGCTACTCCCTCTTCCATTTCCGGCGGTTTCTGCTACTCCCTCTTCCATTTCCGGCGGTTTCTGCTACACCCTTGGCTATTTCCAACGATTTTTACTATGCCCTCTGCTACTTCTGGTGGTCATCACAGACGGTTTCCAGAAGTGGCCGCCATATTGCTTTTTTGGGATCACTATTGTTTATATATTAATAAATACCTCAGGATTAAGCATTAGCTAATACAATTTTCATCTTGAAATCTGCTCTTTAAAGCCAAACGCTCACATTTGTACAGAGAACATCAAAAGAACGTTATTATTATTTTGCACGACTTCCCGGTTCGGTCGGATACAACAATTGGTTCACCCCCTGCTGCATTTCCCAAAAACTTCAGTTGTTCACCAAACTGGAGCTCAGTACCTCGAGGTGATATTCGAATAGCAGAAACTGAAGAAAACGACTGAAGGGAGTCCCAAATGCCACTGTACAACCGTAACGCCCCCTAGAGACTACAAGAGGAACCAAGAGTCAAAAAAACAAGCCTGTGTTCCTCTGAAGTGGAAGCGTAAAGATACCCGAGAAACAGTGGAGACGAGGAACAGAGCTGGATTCAGGGAGGGTTTACATGCCATGCTAATTTGAGGCTAGCTGCCAGGTGATGACTGACTTTGAGGAACCTGGAGAAAAAGAAGCAGCATTAAATGGACTCCCAAAAATAAATGTGAAGGTATCGGATCCAGCTCGAGTCCCTGAAGCCCCATATCTGTGCTTTAACTCAGCCGGCACTCTGGTTCTTTCTTATTTAGAATATTTTTATTTTGAAACTTTATGACCGCTCCACTTGAAATAATCATTACACTAACAAATTCTGACCGCCGTTTCCCCCTGTGGAGTGGACAGAGAGCCAAAAGCAGCGCGATTCACTGCAGGAGAATGTGTTTTCAGTGCTCAAGCCATGTTAGGGCAACTCCCTGATGATGAAACTGCTGGGAACCTTCAAGAAAAAAAGCCATGAAGGAGCCAGCGTGGGTGGAGACACAGGTTGAAAAATAGGTAGGAAAAGAACGAGGGCCATGTTTCTTCCAGTTCGAGTGAAAAGACGAAGAAAAGGAACAAAACAATGGAAGAACAAGTCTGAGAAGGTTCTTGGTACCAAACAAAAGCCCTGCGCTGTTCAACACACCGTGTACTTATTCCCACCTCCACGTTCCAGTCCCAATCCAATCCAATCCCGACCCAGTCCCAATCCAATCCAATCCCGACCCAGTCCCAATCCAATCCAATCCAATCCCGACCCAGTCCCAATCCAATCCCGACCCAGTCCCAATCCAATCCAATCCCGACCCAGTCTCAATTCAATCCAATCCCGACCCAGTCCCAATCCAATCCCAACCCAGTCCCAATCCAATCCAATCCCGACCCAGTCCCAATCCAATCCAATCCTGACCCAGTCCCAATCCAATCCCGACCCAGTCCCAATCCAATCCCAACCCAGTCCCAATCCAATCCCAACCCAGTCCCAACCCAGTCCCAATCCAATCCAATCCCAACCCATTCCCAATCCCAACCCGGTCCCAACCCAGTCCCAATCCAATCCCAACCCAGTCCCAATCCCAACCCAGTCCCAATCCCAATCCCAACCCAGTCCCAATCCCAACCCAGTCCCAATCCAATCCAATCCCAACCCAACACCCAACCTAGTCCCAATCCAGTCCAATCCCAACCCAGTCCCAACCCAGTCCCAATCCAATCCCAACCCAGTCCCAGTCCAATCCCATCCCAGTCCCAATCCAATCCCAACCCAGTCCCAATCCAATCCCAACCCAGTCCCAGTCCAATCCCAACCCAGTCCCAATCCCGACCCAGTCCCAATCCAATCCCAACCCAGTCCCAATCCAATCCAATCCCAACCCAGTCCCAATCCCGACCCAGTCCCAATCCAATCCCAACCCAGTCCCAATCCAATCCCAACCCAGTCCCAATCCAGTCCCAATCCAATCCCAACCTAGTCCCAATCCAATCCAATCCCAACCCAGTCCAATCCCAACCCAGTCCCAATCCAATCCAATCCCGACCCAGTCCCAATCCAATCCCAACCCAGTCCCAATCCAATCCCAACCCAGTCCCAATCCAATCCAGTCCCAACCCAGTCCCAATCCAATCCAATCCCAACCCATTCCCAATCACAACCCAGTCCCAATCCAATCCAATCCCAACCCAGTCCCAATCCAGTCCCAATCCCAACCCAGTCCCAATCCAATCCCAACCCAGTCCCAATCCAATCCCAACCCAGTCCCAATCCAATCCCA
The DNA here is from genome assembly GCA_039654325.1 of Tandanus tandanus. Lineage (NCBI taxonomy): Eukaryota > Metazoa > Chordata > Actinopteri > Siluriformes > Plotosidae > Tandanus > Tandanus tandanus. The sequence goes on from JBCNYH010000027.1 coordinate 987,739, forward strand.
ACCTAGTCCCAATCCAATCCAATCCCAACCCAGTCCCAGTCCAATCCCAACCCAGTCCCAATCCAATCCAATCCCAACCCAGTCCCAGTCCAATCCAATCCCAACCCAGTCCCAATCCAATCCCAACCCCGTCCCAATCTAATCCCAACCCAGTCCCAATCCAATCCCAGTTCCAATCCAATCCCAACCCAGTCCCAATCCAATCCCAACCCAACCCAGTCCCAATCCCAACCCAGTCCCAATGCAATCCAATCCCAACCCAGTTCCAATCCGATTCCAAACTATTTATAACCCAATCCCAACACAGTTCCAACCCAATCCAGTTCTAGTGCTAACCCAGCCCCTCATGCTAACCTGAGCCATGCAGAACTTTTCAGATGTTGGAGATCGCATGAATAGTAAATCAGGAGTAAATAAAAACATCATCATCGACCCAAACTAGCGAAGGGAAAACGGAAAGACTCTCTGTGCGCTTGCAATCAACCATCAGACTCTGACAAAGGCCCGTGTTTCCATTCGCCGTGTAACCGAGGCGGCTACGTGTCGAAAGGCACCTTGGCCTGAGACGAGCAAAAAGACACGCCACGCCGACATCCACTCACTGCTCAGAGATGTCCTGGAGGCGGCGGCTGTTTGGAATCCGATAAGAGGAGGAGGACAGGAGGAGAGAGCAGGAGACACGTTCTTCTTACACGTGGAGTGAGGATTACGCGCCAGAGTTACATTTCAGTTGGGATAACGTTACACTCGCGGGTCTGTCTCAGGAACAACGTTAGGGTATAAAGAGATTTGTAATGTACACGCGGAAATCCGCTCGGAAATAAATACGTTACACACAACACAACCACGCAGGACGGAAAAAAGAATGAGAATATCAAAACATGTCAGAAGATAAAGATACAGGTCTGAAGAGAAGAGAGCAAAAATACAGGAAGAAGAGAGAAAAGAGAGAGAGAGAGAGGGGAAGAAAGAGAGAGAGAGAGGGAAGAAAGAGGAAACAAAAGAGAGAGGAAAATACAGGAAGAGGAGAGAAAAGAGAGAGAGAGGAAAAGAGAGAGAGGAAAAAAGAGAGAGAGGAAAAGAGAGAGAGAGAGAGGAAGAAAGAGAGAGGGGGGAAGAGAGAGAGAGAGAGAGAGAGAGAGAGGAAAAGGGAGTTACAAGAGACACCACCTCTGATACAAATTTCATCAAAATTCAAACATCAGGTTTTTGTGTAATTCTGGTAACACACACACACACACACACACACACACACACACACACACACACACACACACACACTCACTGAGGGTAAAACAGAACCTCTCTTGCGGAGGTAAAGAACAGAATGGAAACGTGTGCTTGTCCGAGAGTGAGAATCATTTTTCTCTTTAATGTTTGATGTAAGGAACGCCACGTAATGTCGCCACGTAATGTTTCTCTGGAAAAACACGCAGTGAAACGTTAGCGACACAAAGGCATTGAAGGGATCGTCGCGTATGTATTTGTAGAGATTAGCGACGGTTTGCGGGAGTAAAACTTTTTTCTAATGGCGAGATTATTTATTGCAGATAAAATCATGCGTCGTTTTTAGCGCCGCTGTTAAGAGCGCGAGACGTGAGGAGACGTCTGTTAGCGCTCAGAGCACAGAGCAGAGTTTTATTAGCTCGGATCGTATTTTCTTGTATGTGCTCGTGAGCGCGCGGGAGATCAGAGAGCATGTTCACTTCCGTTCATTTATTCAGACAACGTTCTCAGAGCACATCCAACACTGAAGCAGGTTATTCTTCACCGCTACCCGTTTGCAATCCGACGCTAATGTACGCTACTCGAGACTGACTGCGCTCGTCGTTATTACACCTGCTGAACTGGCCACTCGCATTTGCTTTTTTTTTTTTAGCACAAAGTGGCTTGGGAGCTCTAGGAATGGGTTCCCTCTGTCCGTCACACTTTAGTTTCCGGACATTTACTTGCCGCGCGCTGAAGCTGGGCCTTTTTAACTTGCTATGCTTGTTCTATTTTGGCGTACTATGAAACGGTCCTTTCAGCGGGAACGTCCGGACCCCTGTGGTTTTTGCGTCCTGCTGCTAATTTTCTTTACTAGTAAAGCTGGTCTTAAATCTTTCATATTAGCTCCACCTTGACACTTGAGGCCACACCCCTATTCATGAACAGATTTGACTTGTTTCCGTTATTAAGCGTGTATCACCCGGAGTCCCGCTCACGATCCTGCCCAAATCCGTCAAAGCGTCAGATCCCTGAACAAGCATAGCTCCTTTTTCACTCCGAGCCTGAACAGCCATAGCTCCAACCCCATGTCGCTAAAACCCACCGGGACGTATTATTGAAAGAAAAATACTCTTGTGTGTCGTCTCGTACATGATGGAGGTTTCATAAGGAAGGAGGGATCACCTACTGGCTGTAGACGTTATGGATGATTGCAGGAGTCCTGGAGCCGAGGATGTGCCGTGATGAGAAAGACAGAAGCGTATTAAACTGATGAGCGAGAGAAAGCAAGCTTTTTACGATTTCTCCGCGCCAGTTGGGTCTTAAAGCGTCACTCATCATCCACCACTGGGCAGGGCCCGACCTCACAAAACCAGCGCCTGCTGGTGAAAAACACCATCAATACGCCGGGGAAAAAAAGGAGCAGGAACACGTGCATACTCAGAGTTCTGGACGGGGGCTGTAATTTCTTTAGTGCAGCTACAACTCAAATCAGTGGATGGTATTTATATTATTTGTGTTTATACGCCTGCGCTTGTTTTCATACGTTTCTATAGTAACAGATAAACAAAAGGTAGCACTGATGGAAGGAGTCTCCAGTGTCAAAATCTCTTCGCACCAATCTCTCTCTCACACATACACACTCACACACACAGATCGCAACCCTGCTAAAAAACATCTGCAGAGCAGAGCTCCTAGGTGGTCTATCCACACCGAGGACCGGCTGGGTGGGGTGCCAATACTTCCTGCAGAGCCTCCAGATGGAGGAGATTTCATAACTGTACCTGTACAACGTGAGGGTTTAAATAACAACCGTACACTTCTACATCTCCAGGTACTTTCGTGGCTTTTTTTTTCTTCTATCCATATTCTCTGCAATCTCTCTCTCTCTTTTTTCTCTCCATCTTTGTCTCTCGTCCCGTCCCATCCCCCGCCTCCCGTTCTCTCAAAGATCCGTCTCTTCTTTCCTCCGTCCTGTTTAGTTTAACTCTCTCTACATTACCGCTTACACTGTACAGCTCTGCGGAACGCTGCACACTGAAAAATGGGGACTCGCAAATTAATGGTTAACACATGTTCCCTATACCTTACACACACACACACACACACACACACACACACACACACACACACACACGCAGGCAGTCACACGTGTGCTGGTCTTTTTTAAGCTGCTACCAGGAAGGTAAGACTACACTACAATCGAACAGCGCTTCGGGAAAAGTAGCTCAGCGCTAGTTATTAAAAATGCAACAATACGTACGATTTCAACGTTCACCTTTGACCTCAACACAAAGCGCAACGACTTTATCCTTTCTCAACTATCATGGATGGATTTGGGTCTCTCTCTCTCTCTCTCGGATACGACTTCGTACACCAACGTCCACCTGATTATTATTAACGCGAAACAGAGAAAGAACGAAAAACGTTGAGTCGTTTCGCAAAAGCCGAATGCGTTCATTCTGTTACAATTTCCAACTTGAGAAAACATCAGAAATACACCGGAACCGCATCGACGCCACTTTCACAGGCCGCATGAGGGACACAGAAAAGGGACGGAAGTATTTACAGGTGAAATGACTCACCTTCGTTCACGTAAAGATCACAAAATTATTCATTTTTCATTCATTCATTTTCAGAAGCGCTTTATCCTTCATTAGGGTCACAGGGAGACTGGAGCCTATCTCAGCCAACTCTGGGTTTGGACCTGAGCTGAACCGCAGTCAGAACTGCCCCAGTGTGAGGCCCGCTTTAGCCTGCTAGCTAGTTGTAAAGAATCCTGTTCTAAAGCTAACTAACCATCAAAACATTCTGAAGAACTTACCCTGGGTTTACACTGGGGTATGATCTCCACGATTTGAGAGAATCATGATGAGTGTGAGGGGTCATGGGATCGAATCGTGATGATCTTGAGGGAACTTGGCGGAATCGTGATGATCTTGAGGGAACTTGGCGGATTCGTGATGATCTTG
>JBCNYH010000027.1:1028243-1035743 GCA_039654325.1 Tandanus tandanus
TGTGTGTGTGTGTGAGTGTGTAGACAGAATAAGAAAACCAGACAAATGATGCATACTTCTCTCTCTCTCTCTCTCTCACACACACACACACACACACACACACACACACACACCTGCTTGCTCTAACATCTGACTTTCACTCTGCACTAAGGAAGAGAACTTATTACTGAAAACATGACCCCCCCCCACCGCCGCACAGTTGCGCGTGTAAAGCGTTTGTATCAGCTCCAGGGATGTTTGTCAAGAAGTTTATTCCTTATACCGCGTGGCCCCTCCATGTCACCCCCCAGCACCAGTCCTGTAGAGCTGTGGCCATCAGTTGGCCTTTTAAAGAGCAGTGGATGGAACCACGAGCAGCACGGGGGTGTAGTGGTCCACACGTCCACCTCACAGAAACAAAGTCCTGGGTTTGAGTCCATCTGATGCTGTCAAGCCACGAATCCTGTGATGTAGAAGAGGTTTGACGTTTCCTAATACAGTCTTTAACCTTTTACTGCACAACAAGGGAAGAAAACTCGGAAGAACTAATTCAGTGATAAACAGCGTGCTCGCGTTCACGGATTCATATTCCAACAAAAAAACTTTTAATTAAATTTGAGTTGGAGTTTTGGATCGAGCTCACAATAAGAGAGTAACGGAAACACACACACACACAATCTTCAAACACCCCTCTATTCGCGCTGTAATATGATTTGGGTTCCTGATACTGATCTCGCACTTTCAGGAATGCACATTTTTAAAGCGTTCCGTATCGGAAAAGTTCCGACGCTGATCAGAGGAACGCGGTCGGAGCACGGCTCTGGTGCACGGGCCGCATTTATTTTTGGCCAATCAGTATCGATCACACACACACACACACACACACACACACACACGTTCCTTGAGCTTCATCTGTCTTTTAATTGTATGAAATTGCTTCAGTATGATCGTGAAGTCATTCCTGCGTCCTTTCTTTTCATCAAATATCAAACGTGCATCATAATCACTTGGCTTTTGTTTTGCTCTTTTCCCTCATTTTAAAAGAACAGGACACATGAGGACCCGCCCACACTCGGTTACTGTTGCTATGTACATCCAGCTTAAAGAAAACTGTTACCACAGGAGATGCTAAAGCTCACTTGTTCTCTATATTTTTGTTAGCGTGTCCGTTTTTATACCTGCTAAAGTTCTTTTATTGCTAACATGCTAAATGTAGCAGCGCTAAATGTTATGGCTGGATGATGAAGTGAAAACTCCAATAAAGTTCATTTCTACTTACACATTAACACTCACCTCACTGCTAAAGCACCAACCACCTACAACACCCTGGGAAACCATAGCCACCACCTAGTACAAGATACCACCTACTAACACCATAACAACCATGTGGAGTACCACATCAACCACCTACTAACTCCATAACATCCATTTGGAGTACCATAGCAACCACCTCGAACACCATATCAACCATGTAGAGTACCACAGCAACCACCTAACACCATCACAACCATGCAGAGTACCACAGCAACGACCTACTAACCATAACCATGTAGCAACACCATAGCAACAACATAGCATTATGGAGTAAGATAGTAATAATCTAACACCATAGCAACCACATGGAATACCACAGCAACCGTCTACTTACATCATAACAACCATGTAGACGACCATAGCAACCACCTACTAACATCATAACCATGTGGAATACCATGACAACTACCTAGCAACACCACAGCAACCATGTGAAATAGCATACCAACAACTTACTAACACAACTGCAATCAACTGAACACCCTAGCAACCATCAAACCTCTCACTCATTAATCCACTGGAATGGCATCCTATACCTGCCAGCACACTTGCTGCAATTACTTAGCAACACCTTAGCGACCAACCAGCAGCCATCAAACACCATTGCAACCACCTACAAACACACATATAATCACCTAAACACCACAGCAGCCATCTAACAACACAAAAACACCTGGAATGCAACAGTAACACACTCTCAACCGGCATACAAGCCGTCCCAGTAACTGCCCCACTAACACACTGGAAACAACACCACCACCATAAACATTTATTTATTTATTTTTTTCATAGTCTTTTCCTTCTTTCTCTTTTTTTTTCGCATTTAGGTCGAAGTCAATCTCACAAATCTCTGCTTTGTATCGCTGGGAGTTCACGCTGCCACAGTTCGTCCAAACGAGCCTCCATTCACAGGAACTTAATTACGACTGCTGTGTGTGTGTGTGTGTGTGTGTGTGTGTGTGTGTGTGTGTGTTTTCTCCCCCTCTGTTCTTGGCTAAAGGAAACAGCCACGCACATTATAGTTTTCCCTTTCATCATGGCGCACTCAGGAATGTGATTACGCTGGGTTGAACATATGTATAGTCTCAGGTTCAGTGTGTTAGCATGTGACAGCGCTAACACACACACACACACACACACACACACACGTCAGCTCTCGTTGGCGGTTTGAAAGCGTTTGGGGGTGTTTTGACAGCGCTTATGATCGTATCGATACCATTGAGAAAACTAGCGGTTCTATTTTGGCTAGCGTTATTAGCGTTGTTAGCATTATTAGGATTATTAGCGTGCTTTGGTGTAATCATGGCGCTTTTTTCTCCTCTTGTCTTGAACACAAAGTAGCCTGAGGATAAAACGCTAAAAAGCCGAAACTATCCTAATTGTCATAACGATCCTAATGTACATGCTCGAGTGGGTTTTAATGAAGCCAGTTAAACACTCTGTGTGTGTGTGTGTGTGTGTGTGTGTGTGTGGTAACTCAGTAACATCTCAGTCATGCTAGAATTATATAAAGTTTGGAGTCAGAATCAGAACATCATTGTAGTGAGTAGGGTGTGGGGTGTAGGGTGTAGGGCTAGTGCCCAGAAACAAAAACGCAGCAAACATAAAAAATACGCCACAGCACTGAGAAATTCTGGATCCTGATTGGTCAGGTCTTGATTAGTTTACGTGTCATGGTTGCACAAGCTGAGAGTTTTTAATCAGGAGCAAGTGACACTCTACTCGCCGCCTTCCTCACCTCGTAACCCTCGCTAATGTAACACGCGCTCAGGGGAGTGCGCACTCCGGGCTGTGTGGATTGGGACGACGCCTGCGTTTACTCTGCTGCTGCCCTCTGCCCCGGCTAGAGGCAGTGAAGTGTCCCTAGAGTACCGTGAAAGGGTTTTGAGCATGCACCCGTCTCCCCTCACTATGAGACGGAGCAGACTGGAGAGCCCCTGATCTTTATCACCCGTCTCTCATGTTCACGCCACAATAACACACTTCAATTTAGATTCTTTAAAAGGGGAATATAACAACAATAATGATAATAATACTTATTATTATTAATATTTAGTAGTAGTGGTAGTAGCATTTACTACTACTACTACTATAATTATTATTATTATTATTATGACTAAGTCAGTCATGTGACATCAACTTCTGCCTTTCTGGCATCTAATTTTTCAGAATCTTACAATAATCTGTTAAATCTATACGTGGAGCGGGTCCCTTCTCAGGGAGGCCGCCATCTTGCAACGCCATGTTTCTACAGTAACCGCAAACCACACAGGCTTCGAGTGGGAGGGGTCATTGATGAAATTTCAACAGGCTGCAATTAGGAACCTCACCACTAGATGGTGCTAAATCATACACACTGCTTTAAAATTAATTAAAAATACTAACTCATAAAAAAGAAAGAAAAGTTAATTAAACATTATTTGCAGGTTAAGCCACAGAAGCTGATCTGGCTAGAGAGCTAAATGCAGCTAATATCAGCCATAGGGCATCATCATTACCTGTTATGTTGTGAGTCAAGTTTGCTAATACGTTTCTTATAGAATTTGTATTTTAAAAAATGGAACAATACTAAAAATTTTCACTTACGCTCTTTTAAATTTGACAAATAAATAATAATTAACATGAACCTTAAACAATACTGTCACCTCACACACACTCAGTACGCAGCCATGTTAGATCATTTCAAGCTAGCTTATTTTAGCTAACTAGCTATCTAGCTAAAATTAAATAAATGTGTGTATGTAGTTGCTAGGCTACTAGGAGGTAGCGCTTTAAACTAGAAGCTAGCTAAACATTAAACCTAGCGCTAAATCTTGTGCACAAAGACACAGCAAGAATAAAAATGAGCCTGAAATATCCGTAACAATCATGTTTCTCTCAGAAACTGGGTCAGTAATTTATAAAAAACCCGTTTGGCTTCGCTGTAATTACAGGTAGCATTGATCGCTAACTGCACTTTCAGAGATTCCAGCGTACTGGGGAAGATCGAGTGAGTTCATCACGCCAGTGCTGCTTGAGAAGATCTGGTTCGTGCTCACGGGAAATTCGTTTGTAAGACACGCTAGCATGTAACTAGTTGAGCTTAGCATTCAGAAGAGAAAGATTCCGGATTTTGGCTGTGGAATAACATTCACCTCAAAAAACAGGAAGTGAAGCAGCGGATCAGAGCCGGGAGTTAATGGGACATGGATGGATTGGTTCAGCCGCTGGGAATCTGGACAGCGCGGATATGTCACAGTGAATGAGAGGCTAATTAAAATCCAATCAGCCGAGGCGAGGGCTCCACGATTTCTGAGCGGACTTTCAAGTTTGAAATCGCCACCGAGAGCCAAAAGGAGCCCTGAGCGCTATCGCTTTGGCCCGTACGCTTCATTAGCGGCTCCTCTCAACTGTGGCTGGTCTTCTGCAGATGACCCGATGGACAGGAGCACATAAGTCGTGTTGAAAAGCTGAAGTGGAGAAGTGACCTCCTCTTTCACTGTTAGTGTTGGACCTCTCTAACTTGGAGACAGATGGTTTAAGACGCGTCCAAAGTGGACCGATGACAGTGAGACATTAATGATGGCCGTTATGGTGAAGAGAGTGGCTGATTTGGGACACGCCCATGAGTGTATGACATTTCTGATGGCCTGTGCCATGCAGGAAGTTATTACACCTTGATTAGTGGACTGATCAAGGTGAGATATTTATGGGTGGTTGATTTGGGACACATCCCTAATGGACTCACATGCCAAAGACATTTATCCTGGCCTATGTAATAAAGAGATTGGCTGATTTGGGACATGTCCATAGCGGTCCCTATGTTGGTTGTAGCCAAAGGATTTGATATAGGGTATATGGGGTATGTGATTTGAGTCACGCCCACAGTAGATTCATAATGATGGCTCCAGTATCTCAATCATATGTTTGAAATAACCCCTTTTCTCCTGTTCCCTACACACTGCAAAGTGCATTATGGGTACCTAACCCCTAAAAACCAGTGCAAGGCTTTGTGGAATTTTAGGAACGCATCAGATATTCTGCAGTAGGCTTTGAAAGATGAGTTCCCTGACTTGTGCACAAACTAGTGGATAAGGTGTGGTTTCAAACATATGTTGGGCATTTTGAAGCCGGCATTTAGCATCAGATCAGCTCTCAACAAAGAGTCGTAAAAACCTGCCCGCAAAAATAACGAGACAAAAGCGTCCTGCTCTGGTTTCTGTTACGGCTCAGCTTTTTATATCTTTTCCATAACCTTGTATTCATGTTACGAGAATTCGAATACAAACTGTGGAAACGAGGGCTCTTTGGTCGGGCTGCGCGGCGGAGATAGGGGACGGACACACACAGACAAGCAGCGTCTGTTTATCCGTGTTTATTTGCCGTGGAGGGCGAGAGAGAACGGGAACCTTTCAGGGCCTCCGGAGATGTTTAGAAGACGTTTCAAAACATGTCAGACATCTGAGAGGACGCGAGTTACTGATGAGCAGCCAGCATGTCCTCCGTTTAGGACACAGACATAATGGTCAGGCCAGGCTACGCTAGGCTACGCTATGGTGGTTCACACTGGAACCTCAAAACTCTAACTGGAACACGCTCGAGTCTGACAGTGATATTACCGATATAGCGGTAAAAGATTTCCGATAAAACATTTACTTACATTGTACTTACAATACATCAGCAACACTGCCATATTTACAATTTTTTTGCTAAAATCGCTAACATTAGCAAAACTCAAATGACGTTTGAAGTAGTTCTGCTAACTGCTAGTAAATTAGCTCGCAACAGTTAGCAGGATTTCGGCAATTTAGCAATCATTTTGTTTTTTGTTTTTTTTTAGTTTAAGTTTAGCAATATTTATTTATTTATTTATTTATTTTTAATGGCTGATAGAAAGCAAAAGGGTATACAGTGTTTATTACTAAACCTAAAAGTATAAATAAAATAAAAAGTGACTGTCACCACAGTACACACGCATGCATCACTTTTGTCCATTGTGATCAGTATGGTGGATAGCAGCTGGTTTAGCGTTTGATGCTAAGTGTAATCACAGCGTATTTTGTTCTACATGCAGTCCCTTTATTAAGAAACTAACAGCACGTCTGAGGTAAATGTTGATGTTCTGGACCATTCTGACCCATCCACACCGTCACTCCGACTTCAGAACTTCCATATCAAGCGAATCGTTAGCCTCAGTTATTAGCGAAGTTAGGCTCGCTGCTTATATTTCCTCGTTGCTTAGCAACATTACTTTTATTGAGATCTTCCTTTGTTGTGTTTAAGAACACAATGCTAATGAACACTTCCTGGTTGAGAGACTTGTACGTTTCCAACATCACTGTAAATTGGTGTTCAGCGTCGCCGTCCTCGCTAGTCCTCGCGTACTTGCCAGAAGAGCAATTACTGTAAAGAGCGTGAGGTAAACACACACATTTTGCTAATAGAGCGAGCGGCAGTAGGGTGAACAGACTAAACAATTTCACCGAATAAATAAACCCTATTTAAGTCGGCTCCTGGCTGAAGTGGCCTCTCTCGGGCTAAACTGTCCTTTCGTAATTGTTATTAGAAGAGAAGGAAGCCTTTGTTTGAAAATTCCCTTTACAGATGCAACATCCACATCCACATGGTACTCACTACATAGGGCACTAATAAAAACACAGCTGTTCATTTTCATGTCCAGGATCATGATGGAGTAATCTGCAATCCCACAATGCACTGTAGATGAAGCTTCCAGTCTAGGGTACAGGGACTGGGACGTGTCCATGCTCGTATAGTGTGTATGTGACCTATAGTGTGTATGTTCCAAGTGGTAACCATTGGTATTCCTTATATTAGCGATTTGGGACACACCCACAGTACCTGGGTTAATGTTTATGTGTCCTATATAGTGACTAGAGTGTGTAGACTGGGACTGCAGTCTGGGATTTGGACACGACCCCTCCACAATGAGACATTATGTGTAATGCATTCAGTGTGTGATTTAGGACACACCCACGACTAGACACTTGGGATAGTGTTTATGCGGCCTACACATTGTCTGTGGTTTGAAACGCGTCCAAAATAAAGTCATAGTGAGTCATTGGCGGTGTCCTAATTTGTGTATACGATGCGTGGATTGGGACAAAAGTATTGTTCAACACGTATAGTGTTTATGTATATTATATTGTTACTGGGTATGTGGTTTGGGACACGCCCATTATTGAACACTTGGAAGGGTTTTTTTTTCTT
>JBCNYH010000027.1:1039606-1058920 GCA_039654325.1 Tandanus tandanus
TGTGTGTGAAAGCGTGGGAAAGGATGCCCTCAGCTGGTGGCTCACAATGGCAATTTCATATTTCAACACACACACACACACACACACACACACACACACACACACACACACACCCCGCTCCTGTTTTTGGGCAAATGGAAAAATTCCAATTCATAAAAACATTTTTCTAAAAAGTTGCATCATTAATTTTAGTACAGTCGTTTTCTCAAACTTAGAACTCTTTATGGTTCTTTGGTTCTCCCACTGGACGAAGCCCCAAAGATCCTACGGAGTGTTTCTCAATCTGACCAGAACCGTTTTTGCTAGTTAAGAACCCTCAGGGTTCCAGTGAAGCCTTAAGGAACCACTGAAGAACCATTTGTAGCTTCTCCTTCAAGGTGAGAACCCTCATGGTTCTAATGGCATTAAGTAGGAAAAGACCATCGTAGAACCATTAAGAGGTTGAAAGGGATGTCCACAGAGCCGCGAGCGTTTGGGGAACCCTTCATAGTCGTGTCTAGGCCTGCTCTGCAAACATACAGGGGTTCCGTTGTAAGAACAGAACCACTCCCAGGAACATCACGCACAACTTTTAGGAGTCCAGGAGGACAACCAAAGGACCACTCAGGGTTCCGGATTGAACAGTAGAGTGCACCAGAGCACTCCTGAGACTTCTCTCTTTAAAAGGGTTCCAAGTAGAACCATTACCATTTACAGTTACAGCTGCAGGGTTCCATGGGAAATCAAGAAAGCTTATGGGGTTCTGAGGAGAGCACAGTGAAGTCAGTAAGTGTTTTTATAATTACTTGGTAATTAAAGGTTTCATACATCTCATCAGAGAGTGTTCCCGTCCAACTCAACCTGATCTAGAACTCTGGATTTGTCGGTTAAGAACCCTCTGAGGAACCATATTAAACATTGTTAACATTTCCACTGGATGGTTAAGGTTCCTCAGCCTCTTAAAGGGTTCTACCCGGAACGATGACGAGAAAGCATGACGTAAAACCTTAACGGGGTCAAAGGGAACCCAAGAAATCTCAACGATTCGACGTTTTATTTTTGGATATTTATTTTTGGGTTCTTGAAATAAGTCAGAGGGGCCTTCCAAAAAAAGAGGTTCTACTTTAAAATCTGAGAGGAAACAGATGAATCGAAGCTTTAAATCACACCTGAAGAAGGTTTTTGTGAACGATGTTCTGGCTGGCTGCGGTTCCCTCACAGAACCCGGTTCTCTGGGTGAATGCGGTTCTCTGTAAGAACTAACCGTGCGTTGGAGAAGCGTGATGTAATGCGCTGAACTGATGGTGCTGTGAGTGAAGCTGAGCGTGTTTGTCTCCGTTACACGGCGGCGTTAATGCAGCGTGAAGCTTCAGCCTGAGTAAATACGTACAGGGGAATTCGCAAGTCCAGAACGTTCTCTCTGTACGACGCCGCTGGCGAGAAAACCCTGGTTTCTGCATTCTGGCGCGGGAGTTGGGATTACACTGAATGAGTTTTAGGGTTTTTTTTAGGTTTTTGGGTGAAACACGTGGAAATCCCGCTAATGTGAGTCAATAAGGCTTTGTGGAAATCTGGAAGGCGGAGGAGCGCTGAAGAGCGACAGGGATCCATTACGCGCTACATTTAGCCGCTCGTTCACACTCCTGAAGACCGCCGATGCGGGGGAGGGACATTAAAAAAAGATAATCATTAAACAGTCATTACAGAAGCTCGGGGAAACAGAAAGAGTGAGAAGAAAAAAAAACAACGGCGATGAAGAAAAGAGAGAACCGCGGAGAGCGGAGCCAGAGCTGAAGGTTCCGCTGAAGAGAAACGTCGTTGGTTCAAATCCCACAAAGACGCAGGAGGATTGACCTGCGCATGATTATCCCTGCTGGACTCGACTCCAGTCTAATCTGATGATCGATTCCGGTGGAAATGGTTTACTAGGTTTGCGTTTAACCATATAACACAGATGTGACATCATTGTTTCCGAATGGCGAAAACAGAAGGCGTGAAAAAATAAAACGTTTTCCTGAAAAGTGGAGACAGAATTTTTAACGGCTAAGAAAGATTAAGGGAGGATTACGGAGCTCGCTAGCTACGAAAATTAGCCGCTCGATGATTTCCGCTAGAGCAAGAATGGAGGCGGAGCTTCTCCTCCAACACGGCGGATTATCTCTCTGTAACAGAACGTTCTGAAAAAAAGAGTTTCTTCCTTTTAAACAGCCTATTAAGAACAACACTAATGTTTTATTATTAAAAATCACGTACGTTTTATCTGTTCGTAGTTACGTTCACGGTCCTTCAGGTTTTAGCAGCTGGAAACACTGGATCCCGCGCTCGTCTCTCGCTTTGTAACGAGCGGAAACCCATCATCAAGGCTCGGCTTTATTGTTCCAACTTTAGCGCAGACGCTGGAGACGCCTTCCGACTTCGCTGTACGAGACCCTGCGAATGAGCCGTTACTATAGAAACGGTAACGTATCACAATGAGCTCGAAATTACACAAAGCTTCCTGACCAATCAGAATCAAGCTGTGTAAGAACATATTAAATTCTGGCTTGAGAAAAACGAAACCGTAAACGCGTTTACACATCCATTTTATAAACCGTAAGGATGATCGCCATCTCTGTGACAAAGATAAATTCTAGGAATTATTCTTCGCGCTCGTTAAAGAAACTCACTTGAACTAGTTTTCATGATTTATTTTAGTAACTCCTGCCAATCAGAAGATAGACGTCGAGTCCTGATGAAGCCACTCTAGCGGTATTCAGCTCTGCGATACATCAGGAGAGCGTCAGGAGAACCAGCGCTTGGGAAAACACAGCTGTTAAGGAGAACCTGGGGCTCTGCGACAACACCTCCCTCCCCTGGAGAGAAACGCTGTGTGCGCGGTCTGTCGCGGATCACGTGACCTCCACCTGCAGCAGACTTCAGACGAGACGACACACACTCGTGTCTCGACATCTCACCCGGAGCCGCAGCTGCGAGGAGACGTGTTTATTTGTTAAACGTGGCACCGCTGAACCGCCGTCATGTGTCCGTCATGCAGAGCTACGACTCCGGGGCTTCTAATTAACATTCGTAAAAAAGAACCAGGACAAGGTTCACGTTAGCAGAAATAACTCGCGTGTACTGGCTGGGTCATTACATCCCATAATAAACTGTAATGAGGGAAAGGTCAACGTACCCAGAATCATTACGCCGCGGCGCTACCACGCGAACAGGAGGAATGAAAATCCCCACCATGAAAGAGAGCGCCGTTTCATTAACCAATCACAATCCTTCTTTTATCTGGTGAAGTGAGAACCCAGTCGCTCCCTCCTTGTTTTCTACCGAATCAAGAACGAGATCCATGTTCGGGGAAATAGTCACGTATTGTGAACGTAACAGCCAGCTGAACCGGCGTCACAAACAGGAGGTGGACGGAGGATGCAAGTGCGGACAATTTATTAAACAAGCCGACGTCCTCTGTGAGGTCAGAGCAGTCAGCTACGTCCCCCGTGACACAAGAAGGGAAGTGACGTACACCAGCAGAACCAGAGGAAGGAGTGATGTTCTCTGAAAAGCAAGAAGGCGGAGTAATGTCCTGCATGGACCTGGAAGGCGGAGCAACATCTGAAGCAGAGCAGTTAGGTACAGGAGTGTACAAGGTGGAGCAAGGAGGCGGAGCAATGTCCTCAGTACACCACCACACCCCAGCACAACGATGTCCCACCGGAGCTGGGCGGCGTAGATGTGTAGAAGGCGGAGTGATGCCCAGGGCAAGCCAGTGTCCTACTAATGCATCAGCGTAAAGACAACGAGCTGGAAAACATTTCTTATCCAATCAGAATGGAGAATTCAGCAGTGTTCCAATACGAGACGAGTCAAACTTCAGAAAATGTCCCGATTTAAAGCACCAGAACGTTCTAACACATCTGTACCACATCTGTACCAACTCATTCACTACATGCTAAACTTCTGGCTCTTCCTTTCTCCAGGTGACGTGTTAAAATACAGAGAATCCAAAACACGTAAATAAAAAACGTGCGTTTGTGCGTCGACTATAAACACACTCCAGCTCACGTTCAGCCATGTTCACCTTCCAGAACGATAAAACGAGAAGCTGGTGCGGGACGGGAAAAGAAACGGACTCCTGACAGGTCCTGTCCACAAACACCGCCTTGGCCCTGGTGACCTCTTACACCCCATGTCACTTCCTTCGGGAACAGGAAGTGGTTTAATCCTCCTCCGTTTGCTCACCTGCTCGAACTGGTTTTCGTGAAGCCGCCGCCATTCTGTTCACTTTCCAACCGTCTTCCTGTTCGTCTCATCAGCTGGAATTTTCATTCTGAAAGTTTTGGTGTTCTGGTGGAACCGGCGCCCCCTGAAGTTCAGACCGCCCCCTGATGGCAGGTGTGTGTGTACAGGTGGGAGTGAACCAGGCATGATATAAAGAAAGAGGAAAAAAATATCACAAAATTGTTTTATTATTCTTTCTGAATTTTTGAAACGGGTCGCTGTGACCCTGAACAGACATAACACGGCTGTTAAAGCGGAGTGTTTGTGTTTGTTCAGCTCTCCCCTTCATCCAAACGGGGCCCACAGGAAGTTATTACAGCGGGGTGGCACAGTCCGAAACTCCCGCCGTTAATGACGGGGGGGAAACAGCGCCTCAGACTCGGAGGAGAGCAGGGATTAAACAAACACACACGGAGCGGCTTTGAAGTCGGGCAACGGGCAGCTATAAGTGGAGAAGGAAAAATATTTTTGAACGTAAAAAATGGCTGATGGAAAACACGGAGCTACGAACGCAGAGGAAAACCGCCAGGCTACCGAACGCCACCTCATTACAGCGTGTCTGAAAGGCAGAGTCGGCTTCTTTCCATCAGGTGCCAAGTTAGGACGAGTGGATTACAAACGGTGACGAAGACAGCACACAAATCAGCTAGCTGATACGCTAATATGCTAAAATACACTAATCCGCTAATACGTACACTGTTCATCTGGAAGTAGAACATTTCACAGTCAACTGTACAACCTGAGTTACTACAGATTTCAATTATTATTATTATTATTATTATTATTATAATTATTATTATTATTACTATTATTACTATATTATTACATTATAATTACATTATTATGATTGTTATTATTATTATTATTATCATTATTATTATTATTATATTATTACATTATTATTATTATTATTATTATTATTATTATTATTATTATTAGAAAGCTGTAGTAACTCAGGCTGTATAGTTGACTGTAATTCATTTTCTGAACCACTTAATTCTAATTAGGGTCGCCGGGAGGTTGGTGCCCATCTCAGCCAACTCTGGGCGAAGGCGGGGTACACCCTGAACAGTTTGCCAGACCACCGCAGGGCCAACACACACACACAACCATTCACTCTCACTCTCACACCTAGGGGCGATTTGGAACAGCTTGTTAGTATAATGTGCATGTCTTTGGACTGAGGGAGGAAACCGGAGTACCCGGAGGAAACCCACGCAAGCACGAGGAGAACATGCAAACTCCACACAGAAACGCTCTCGCAGACCCCAGGAATCGAAGCCATGACCTTGTTGCTGTGAGGCGGACGTGCTAACCACCGCGCCACCGTACCGCCTGCTAGCATATCAATATGAGGCAGTTCGCTGATCAGTTGCTCTAGAATGAGATGTTAATTTAACGCGTACGGAAGGAGTCTCCAGTCCCAGTTGTAGCTGTGATGATGTTTTGACCTCGTCAGGGGTTGAGGGGTTCGTGTTCAAGCTGTGATTTTAGTCCTTGATTTTATTATGAATGTGTCGAGGTCTCTGAGGATTGTTTTCTTGCAACAACCGAATCACGTTGGTACGAACATCGTACGATTTAATTACAGACCCCATCTGTTTTCATCACGTCAAACGTACAAGGCGTATTTTATATGTGAATGCAACTATGCAGCTTTCAAATCCACCTCACACAAACCGACGTCTGTCGTAGCACCGCTAAATTTGTATGAAAAAAATGATTAAATTAATTAATTAATATTAAAATAGCAGGCTGTTCGTGAGAGGGGTTTTAATCACTGCCTGCTGACCAATCAGGATGCAGAATCGAAACAGCGTTGTGGTGTGAACAGTTTGTTGTTTAATTAGTTAAGTGACTTGTAGGCGTGTGTGTGTGTTTGTGTGTGTGTGTGTGTGTGTGTGTGTGTGTGTGTGTGTGTAAAGGCTCTCGGGGATTCAGAAGGTTCTAAAGTCATGTTTTTATCCAGGAGTGAAGTAGAAGGGAGCTGGTGAGCGAGTGTGTGTTCCACCTGTTCACCATTAAGCAGCTGAGAGTCATTAACAAAGAAAAAAAAAAAAAAAGATGGACGCAACAAACGAACACAATGGCAGCAGCCTCAGGTAGATCGTATTTACTCTGAAACCAAAAACCCACAGAATATTTTTTCTGGAAGGCGAGCTCACGGGACCCCGAGACGAAACGCTGGAGCCGGTCCGACTGGCAGCCGACATCACCGCAACGGACGCGGTTCCAGAATCCAACATCTAGTACAAACACGCGGGATATTAAAAAACACTGAGAAAACACCGCGGCACTCACTGACGGGGAAGCCGAGATTACGCAGAGTGAAGACGCCGCCAAGTAGAATCTTACACATCAATTATTATTCCTTCTATTCGTCAATACTTATACACACACACACACACACACACACACACACACACACACACACACTCTATTTATAATAATACGTATTGCGGGGTGGTGGTGTAGCGGTTGCAAAGTGGTTAGCACGTCCGCCTCAAAGCAAGAAGGACGTGGGGTTGAATCCCAGGCTCGAGTCCCGGGACTTTCACAAACTACTGCTGTGGGCCGAGTGAATGAAATAAACCACTCAGTATCGACTTGGGTTACTGCGATCATTAATGCATGAAAGATTTACATAAAACAAACCAGGAAGTGAATCGTGCGGTTGATTTTCGGCTGATTGAGGCGTTAAAGTAGGCGTGCCTTCAGGAACCCCCACAGATTTTCAAAGACTGTCGTTGTTGTTTAGTTTCGTAAACATGAAAATAGTCCTCATTTTAAACTTACATAAGAAATGTTTAAATATAAATTCTGTGCGGACGAAGTTGGTGTCTGTGAAACTCACGAATGTTCGCCATGTTTTGTGGCGTAAAGCATTAAACCATAAGAATATCACGTCCACGTATTCATTACAACAGAACATTACAGTTCAGGCAACACAAGCAGAGTTTAATAGAGAATCACAAATGTTACACAACTTTTTTAATTCGGATCAGGTTCTGTTTTTGTGAGTTTGGGTGTCCGTACAGAAACACCCTCGATCGCTCTGGACCTTTCACGCACGCTACGGAACACGTCCAGCAGACTGAGCAAATTTCAATCTGTTCCACATTCATACGTCCCGAAATGATGTGCTTTCCAAAACCCTCTGTGCAGCAGTTGGACACCATGAAACTCACAAACATTTTTGAGCAGAATAACATACGAAGCCTGACAACTTTAATGTACACAAAGTCAGGCCGTAGAACGTGTGTAGCATTCTGAGGGATGGTTCTGACGACCTAACGGCATGATTTACACCTTGTTTTAATTAACTCGAACATTTAGGCTAGGTGTCCCAATTTGTGGTTCCATTAGCAAAGCCACACACTTCTTCCTAAAACATGTGATTGTTGCTATGGGGATATTATTTCCTGTAATAAATCATTCCTGATGTATTATGGAAGGAGTCTCCAGCGTGAGAGGGAACGGAACTGTCCCCGATTTTCCGACACCTTCAGGATAAACACGTTTGTGGCTTCTCGGGTTTTTTCCCCATCGTACACATTTTTGCGGGGTGGATTGTTGGGGTGCTATAACAAACGAGAGTCTGTTTGACGGACATCCCATGAGATCAAAGGTAAATAACACGACATCGTCCTTTAAACATTAATGGTAATCACTTCGAAGGTTCCTCTAGCAGGAGTGCTGGAATAATAAGGGTTCTTGATGGAACCTTAATGTCACTGGAGCTCTCAGCCAACAGGAATGCACCGTATAGTGGGGAATGATGTCATGATGGTTAATGGTTTTGTAGTGGTTCTTTAGATGGTCAACAGTTCTAGCCTTCTAAATTCTGTATTTAAAAAAGGGCAACCCTGTGTTTGAGGGTTCTGTAGAAACTTTACAGGCTCGTTCAGAATGGTACTAGCATAGAACGCTGTTGTAAACATTATTTAATGAATTAAACCTGCTGCTGCTGGAGGGTTGCATATCGACTCGTTCCTCCACGATGGAACAAGATGAACCGAGAGAACCGTTATGGCCATGAGAGTGAGAGTGATGAGCTTATTAGCGAAGAGCGCTCACATGACTCACATCACAATCACATGTTCTTAAAGGGTTCTTTAGATCCCTAGCCCTAATCTGAACCCAATCGCGTTCCTGCAATGAAACGAAATGATGAAGTATTAACCGTGTGTTTATCCCCTCCGCGCATTTCCTCCGTCCCAGCTACGAGCCTAACGATGTTTTCCGATAGCATCCAACGGTCTGTGAAACGACTGCCACTCCCAATCAGGACTCAGACGTCCAGTTGCAAACTGAAGGGGACAGGTCCTGGTTTGGAACGTGACCAGCCTAAACACACGTCCACTCATTCGGCGAATTGCGTTTGACACGAGAGCTGAACCGCGAAGCAGAGGCTCATCAGATGCTAACACTATCGTCAGAAACCCCAAAACTTCCAGACCTCACAAACCTGCCGTTCTGACCTTACAGAAAATACGCTGGGAGTTTAATTCGAGCCACATGAGTTCAATATCGCATTACAAGTTTTATTGGGTACCAAACAAGCATAATATGAAACAGGGACGAGCTAATTAGCCGTTACTGGCTAATAACATGACTTAAAAGCTAGCATAGACGGGTTTTTCAGGGTGTACTTTCATTTTGGGTAATTTAAAGCAAAGATTTCCAGCGTGATGCTTTAAAATCACGTTATCAGCCTAATACAGCAAATACGTCATAATCGCTAGTAACAAAAAATTCAATCAAGCTAGCATAAACGAAAGTAGAAGCATTTAGCAATACAAGTTTAATTTGAAAGTCATGACTTCTGTAGATGATTACAAATGCAGCTGCCAGCTAACTAGCAAATAATGGCTAATAATAACAATAATGGGAGGTAAACAGAAGATAATCAGTCTTTCTGAGGAAATGTTTATCTAACAGTTAGAAGGAGTCTCCAGTCTCAGTGGTAGCTGTAACTATGTTTCCAACGTCGTCAGGATTTCAGGCGTTTAACTGCCGCGGTTTTGAGCTAACATGACAAGCCACGTTTGTTTATTCAGAGACAGGAC
The DNA here is from genome assembly GCA_039654325.1 of Tandanus tandanus. Lineage (NCBI taxonomy): Eukaryota > Metazoa > Chordata > Actinopteri > Siluriformes > Plotosidae > Tandanus > Tandanus tandanus. The sequence continues at coordinate 1,048,921 of JBCNYH010000027.1, forward strand.
AGGCTGGTGAAGTAGGGATTATTTACAGGAACTCGTTTTGTGGAGGAAACTATCAAAAGATCCTTAATAAAGGTTTCCCCTGAAACCCAACTAGCATAACTATGCTAGCGATACGTACAGGTTATTTAAACCACGTTTTCTTTCCGTCTCTCATTTCAAGTGTAATTGAGTACCACAGAGCGAGGATGTGTGTAAATTTCTGTCGAACGCTCTAATAGCAGCGAATGAAATGATTGAAATCAGCGAGCTCTGTCTCATGTCGAAGGAAATAAAGCAGAGGGGTTTCTTGCCAGGCTTTTGGGAGTCGGTTAGCCAACATTTGATTCGATGTTTAGTACACTTAATAAAGACAAAGTTCCTTTCCAGTGTAATTCAGTGAAGGCCTCCATTACGGGTTTTATTCAAACCAGCGTGGCTCCACATGGATCCAATTTTGCATTACAAGCCTTATTGGGTACTAAACAAGGACGATGGGCGAGCATCGCTATCTAAGTACTCGCTGGAGCACTTCAGAAGTACAGGTTAGCCAACGTTTGATTAAGTGCGCTTAATAGAAAAGGGGATTCCCCCCCCACAAAGGGGTCCCATTACAGGTTATTTAAACTAGAGTTTCCCTCCACATGGCTTTAATATCCTCCTCCGCGGCCCATGCAGTCTATTAGCGATGCCTGGTAGGAGAGATACGGTTACTCTGAAACGCCACCGAGGAGCAGCGGCTCCCTGATTGCGCTTTTACAGTTTTACGAGCTCTCAGATGCGCTAAATGTGCTTCAGATGTGAGCTGGGCTGGATCCGTGTCCGCCCGCGTCAGGGTCTACACTCTGGGCTCACCGTATCGTATTTGCATCTTGGCAAGCGGTCGGGACGGCGAACGTCAAAGTTGGCTTTAGGGCAGATTGACAGTCTGTGGTCGGCTTTCTATCTTCAGGCAAAACACCAGAAAAACTCCTTTAAACCCCTCTGCAAAAGCATGATGAAGGTGAACCAACACCCCTACCCCACCCCACCCCACCACCACCTCCCCATGTGTCCTTTCTTAAAAATTCGATTAGGCGAAGTGAGATTTGTCAGTGCTGGACTGAAAATACCAAAGCGGTCACGTACATCCTGGAGATGGCATTGGAAGTTACAGGAAACGCTTTGATGAAGGTGAAGGTAAAGCGACCTCGCTGGCAAAATACTGACGACTGACATTAAACCCCGCCATCAAGTTTAATAACATTAACGCTCACGAGGCACGACGGTTTCAGAGCGCCGGTGCACTGAAGGAACAATCCGCCCTCAACCGCTCGCACGTTCATCTTCCTAAGCGTTATTCCACACGATCCTCAGTACAGTCCAAGAATCTTTACTTTCCTGTCTTACCCACAATGCAATTTGACTACTTTACTTCATATCTATGTTTAAAAAAAATAAAGTCTGTCTTAGTTGGTTCAGCTCTCACAGTTCCACTTCAGGAGTCCTGAGTGGCGAATCGACAAGGTGCACAACAGTCAGCCTGGAGATCGTAGGTTTGATGATGCTGCAGCCGTCCATAAACGCTGACCTCCGCGTTACTTACAGTGATCACCAGCCAATCACAGGCGTCTGTGAGATATGCATACGGGGGGGTCGATAGTGCTTTGTGTCAGTGCACAAGCAGTTCTTAAAGACGCGGTGGCAGAACTCCTCTTCTAGTCCCGGGGAAGACCCTCTTCTTGACCGACGCTCTCCAAACATGTGCAGCGTTTACATGAACTCGTAGGACGCGGTGAAAAATGTGACAGCTCCCCTCCTGACTCCCGAGCGCTAAATGAGCGAGAACGGCCCGGGTGATGTAAACACTCGGAGAAAGAGCGAGCCGGGCAGCAGCGGTAGCGCGGCTTTTGTTTTTAATATCGCTGACGCGTGTTATTACATGTCCAAGCTGTTGCACTGAACTTGTTGTGAGCGGTAGTCAGGCCATGCCATCGTCTCAAAACCTCTTCGGCTCTTTTCTTTTCTTCTTCATGCAATTATAAACCGGACTTTTATACAGATATATACACATACGCGCGTACACGTGTGTGTGTGGACGTACACTACATGTTCTATATGTCCATGTTTATTGGGGTTAAAGGTCAACTAACAAGACGTGATGAATTTCTTTCCTCCAGATGTGAGTGTGGAGGACAGAAGCGAGTGTGAGTGCGAGAGCGAGTGTGAGTGTGTGCACGAGTGTGTTCCCCTGCCTGCAGACCTACGGGGTAGAATCAGATAGAGCGCAATTGCAAGTTTGTCTCCTACACACCAGAAAGGGAGTGGGGGGGGGGGGATTAAAGCTGAATGCTGAGGTCAACAGGGTGACTGGCAGTTTCCAGTGAGCGCAACTCTGCGAGGCATGGATGCTTCTGGAGTAAACGACACGCAGCCCAAGGCGACTTGATTACTGCATCGCGTTCCTGTCTGAGTCCTCCGTCGAAGTCGCTGTGTGGTGTTGGGGGGGGGGGGGGGTGAGTGGTGGTGGAGAGCGGCTATGGAGGAAAAAAAAAAACCCCTCAAGCGCCTGAGATATCGCTTCATCTCCACCGAGCCTGCAAGCCATTAAAATATGGCCATTTTTTAATTTGTTGCAATTACACTGATTGTATTTTTGTAAGGCCGCAAAATTGCAATTACCTCCAATAACGCCACAAACGCACGTCGCTTTCTTTTTTCTTTTGAGTTATGCTTCTCTTCTTTCTCTGAATCTCCGAGTCTCAGTCGAGCACACTGTTTCCTCGCTGGCTGCCAAGAAAATGAGGAACATTTGTGCTGCAATAGCGGAGAACCTTGTAATGGCATGGAAGCTGGAGCGGGACGCCAAGCCGAGTCTTAACAGATTCGTTTTCACGCATGTGTTCCCTTTCTCGCTAATGCTTTATGGAAATCAAAACAGCTAGCTAATTTTTACACTCGCCCTCAGCCCGAAAAGATGGACGATGTCGTCACGGCAACAGAATCTCGGTTAGTTATTTACACACGCTGTACATAAACATCATCACTCTGGCTAATGGACTTTCCACTCGGAGTTTGGAGCTCGACGCCGACGCTAACGCCGCTCTTCGTTTCCACCGGAGTCACGATGCGTCCGGTGCGAGGTGAACGATATGCCAGTCCGACAGTCCAAGCACTTGTGATCTTCCATTCATTTCTTCCGTTTCTGTTTTTTAACACTGAATTTATTCCACTCGTTCAAAGTGCAGCTGCAAAGAAATGACCGCACGCTGCGTTCGCAACCTGCTGTTTCCGGAGTGTTCCGGATCCAAACCCTCGGTGGAAGTCATCCATCACCTTCCGACGAATAATAATCCAAAATATTTCTCTTCATAATCAAATGGAGAAAGTAAACAAAAGTTCAACATCAGGAGTTTAGTATCGGGTCACGTGAAACAAAAATAAATAAATAATTCAATCTCGCAGCACGATGATCTGAACGATACGTGAAACACATCACGACACCGAGAGCTCAGAATGATCAAAATCTTACTCGGGTTGTTTTTGGACAAATCAAGTCATGAAAATATTTCCATTAAGGGTTTTTTGATTTGACAAAAATATCATATTGCGGTTCTGTTTGGGTGGTTATTAGCAGGATTACAGAAGTTAGGATTTTTATGAAATTTCTACTGGAGGCGGGGCTTCGGATACGGAACATTTCAAGATTTTTTTCAGGAAAAATTAAACCGCTATGTTTAAAGGGTCCCTGTGATGAATTCGTGTTACTCGCTATTTAAAACGATCACATATAACATCAGCGGTTCCTTCCGGCAACATCAGTCCACGCCCGATTTTAAAGTGCGTGCGAGTGTAACGACTCCAGGCATGCTAAGAGACATGCCTTTCTGATTGGCTGTTCCAGCCTGGTAGTGATGTGAACTCGTTGGATAGGCTGGACTGCGTCACTGACCCTGTGCATCATAACACGTTATGGTCCGATGCTGAGCTGCACAAACCACAAGCGCAGGAATCACAGAAAAAATTCCTTTTTGTTCCTAAACCGACTGACGACAGGAAAGCCGAGTCGGCAAAACGTTAGCTGCGTAAACCATTTTGGATTCACCGTCGCGCTCATCTCTGGCAGCGTCCTCGTCCTCAGAATCACTCGAATGTGACGTCTAACCGTCTCCACAGAGACTCCTCCCTCTCGGGGTCAAATAGGCCACCATTCACACCCATTTCCTCCAGACTGCTGCCAGAGTCGCTTCTTGAACTGCTACTGTTTAAGGTAACGATATTTTATGATAAATTCTCACTTTGCTCCACATGTGGTGTTAGGAACACATTTATCCTTCATGACATCACCTTCAAATACTCACAAATACTATATATATATATACCTCTACACACACACACACACACACACACTTATTCTCTCTCTCTCTATATATATATACACACACACACACACACACACACACACTTATTCTCTCTCTCTCTATATATATATATACACACACACACACACACACACACACACACACTTCGTGAATAGTAGCGTAACTTATGGGTTAAGTCGCGTAAATGCGCTCAGTATCACGTTATTGTAAATTTTGTAAATGTTGAGAAAGCGTTTGTCGATAACGCGCGCAGGCTTTTGGTGTCAGTTTTTCCCGTGTCATAGCAGAAATGCGTGTACAGATAACGTCCGCTCTACTCTGTACCATATTTTAAACACTGATGGCGTTATTGCGCAATGAGGAGCATTAGCGATGAGCCATATGGCTTCTGTCTGTCCTGCACCTCTGAATGGATCACCGCCGAGTCCAGACTTTCTCCACTCCCTTTATTTTGTTTTCCAGACACGCAGGTGCTAATAGCTAGTGTGGCTCGTTGACGGATGCATTTAGACTTGATGTGCTTTCTTAGCCTCCCGCGCACTCAGGCTACGTATATACACGCACACAGAATATACACACACATACATACGCTAACCTCTTATTGGGTTTCACAGCCGGCACTTCAAACGCTCGGTGTATTGTGGGTGCGAGGAGAGGGTCAGGGTGCGAGGTCAGGACACTTCGCTTGTGTTTAGATGAGATCCTGGCTGTCCGGGATGAATTAGCAAGAGAGAGACGGCGGCCATCTTGAGAACACCGATTTTTCAAAAGATCTCCAAAGAAACTTTGACACAAAATAATTTTTTTTACGGCTAACTTTGCAGACACGTCAATGAGGACCTCTATGACACCCCTCCCCCACCCCTACACCCACCACCACCTCCTTCCGTCCTGAGCATGTTATCATTTCCAAGAGCTTATGCATACAGCAAAAAAAAAGAAAAGAAATGGATGACGGTGCAACGCGATGTCTCATCCCCGCTGAGATGGGACTTTCGCCCCGCGCAGTGGATCAGGGGTAGAATGAGTCACGGAGTGAGAGAGACTGATGGAAAGGCTGGCTGTCACAGAGGAGAGATGGAAAAGTGAAATAAAATATTCTTCCACTGCCGAGCCACGGACTGTCAGATCCTTCTCCGGATTCGTGCTGACGGGTTCACCCAGAGAACCTCTTGCCTCACTCGCCCTTAAAAGACAGCGACCCGCATGAAAAACACCACGGCAGGCGCTAACGTCAAAAACAATGCTCCTTTATTCCGCCGAAACAAATCTTTACAGCGGCATCCATCACTTTCATCTCAGATCCTCGCGATGTACTGCGAACTCGCTTGGCAGAACAAACGCTCCAGAGCGCCGCCGCCGCCGCCATGCCTGTGTTTTTTTTGTTTTTTTTAACAGTAACAGAACAATGAGCAATGACCTGATTTCAACGTGTCCTCTGGAGATCGTCCTCCTGAAAGAAAAATATTGTTTTATATATTTATATATTCCATCAGAAGACAAACTGTTCCAGAGTTACGCAAAATGTCGTAAACATCAAGAAACACTCCGCTTCCAAAAGAGTCTAGAAGGATCACATTCACCTCGCCATCAAGACGAATCGCGCGATGAGAACACTAAGGCTAACTGATTTATGACACCGACTTTTCAGAGCACGGGATCTGGAGATGAGAAGACGTTTTTATATGAACATCACGTTGATCACATGACTGATCCTGAACACACCGTGGTTTATAGTCAACACAACCAACACAACGACCCTCAGCACATTCACTGAACCAAATACTTTCATTCCATATACGCCACTCAATATCAAGATCAACAGATTCATGCTAATACATTTCAAATACGCAATTCACTCAATTTAACTGAAATTAAAAATAAGATTCATTTATTTCCTAATATAATTTTTTAATGTGACTGTTTTATTTTATTGATTGTTTTGGTTGAAATCATTTTTTCAAATCAGAAACATTTTGTTGAAGTTTTAGCAAAATATCTCAACATGCAGCACAGAGAAGTTTTTTACTGAGGGGGCGGGACTTGTGTAATACAGACGCTAAGCTGAGCATTACACACTGATCCAGTCTTAATTTTAAATGTTGGATTACACTTAACGAGGTCATGAAGGTAGAAACCGATCATTTAGTTGCCAGAAAAACCCCAGGATGAATCATAAACGTGTCGCTGCTCCATCACGCAAAACATTCGTTTGATTATCTGAAGACGGCAACGCTCGCCCTCGTCATGACCTTTCATCTCCACACAGAGTAAACGTGTTTGCACAGCCCCGACTCCGGTCCTGACACGCCCGCCCTGTACCAGAATGCACGACTGGCGTAATTTCACTGCCTGCCAATTTTCATCCTGAATGCTTTGAAGCCGATTGTTAGTTGTGTCTGTTTACTCTCGCGCTTGTGCGTCTGGGGGGAATACATCATCGTGCCAGGCTGGGGATGTGGTAATGTACGTTTGGCAGCGAGTCACGCGGGGTTCTGTCCTCCAGCAGGCCGCTGAAAACCAGTTCAACAACAATTTTTTACACACGTGGTGTTTGTGGGTGGACGCGGTGGCTGGTTTATTAGACGTGGACCAAGAAAGCAAAGACAATAAGTTTAATCATTACTGAACATCATCTCACACAACTGAAGCGATGTTCTCAAACTCCCAAACTCCAGGACCCGAAAGTTCATCGAGAAAAAACACCGGAGGAATCAGTACTGCAAGCACACGCGTCACATGGTGCATCCTGTCCGCTTCGGTGACAATCAGAGCGTCACAGTTTTCTTAACACGTCCAAAACGCTCACGCAGCGCTGGCCGGGCTGATGTGGGAATTAGGGACGTGGTACCTCCTGCCCAATCATCTGAGCGCCATTTACAGGAACGTCATCGCCGTGGTCCCGGTGTTCACACTCAGCTGGGTCACGCTGTGCATCGGAGAGTACTCACTAATCAACACGGCGAGTAAAGGTTCTGCGGGTCGTGCGAATCCTGTGGTTCTTTACACCGATGTTGGACCTGCATGTTTCCAGAACCAGCATGTGCCGGGTCTCGTCAGGTTCCTGAGCTAAAAACTAATTTGTGAGTTTGTGTTTGTTGAATGCCATTTCTGTGAGTCGCGCTGGGCCGGTCCTGAGAAAATCTGAGTGTTTCGCTGAGGACTTTCCAGAACCTCGTCATCCTCCCAGAAACCTCCAAACATTACCAAATGGATCCTCTGGTTCCTTCAAAGCAAAACAATTTATTACCTCAAACTGTCTCCAGTAGAGTTAGCGATGCTGAGCGATGACGGACAGATTCCTGACAACGCCGCCTCAGGAGTGGGCTTGTGATATGTCACATGTTCGCCACCCAGGAAGAAGCAACTGCTTTGGAAACGCAGGAAGGACTTGCTGAGTGTGTGAGTGCATAAGTAAGTGTGTGTGTGTGTGTGTGTGTGTGTGTGTGTGTGTGTGTGTGTGTGTGTGTGCTGCTCTGGATTGGGAAAAAAAAAGGCAGCGGTTCGAGCCAGAGCAACATCTGCCTCAGATCAAAGCTGTCCGTTGGAGCATCAAATCCATCGAGGCCGTTGTTCTGTTTGCGGCTGAGAAGCGGAGCTACGGTAAATGTTTTGAAACCCCGCTGAATTCGTGCCGTGCGCTTCGATAACACTGATCTGCAGGCAGGAAGCGAGGAACTGGGAAACAAAAGAAAAAAAAACCAGATGGAAACAAAAGAAGTTTGGTGGAGCAGGTGTGCGGTCGGGAACGGTCCGGCGGATGGTCTGCATTTGGAACGTTTATACGTGAGGTTCACGAGCGAAACCGAAGCTGATTAGCATCGAAGTTCGCGTCTCAGAATCGGCCTTGAGGTGTCCAGCTTCATCACGGCCTGAAGGGCTCCACGTCTTTATATTTAGACATATTTCTGAAAACACGCGGCATGAGGTCGAGGTGAGGGCAGGAACACCGGAGACGGTTTGAAGGGGAAAACGCTTTTGATGTACAGAAGATCGACACCCGGAGTCTTAACTTCTTAACGCGGGCGTTTTGATTCCGCGCTCTGATGAGAGGAACGTTTGCAGATGCATTCGAACGTGGAACCTCATGTAAAGCATGAACGTCTGGGCTCCACGTGAGCATCTCCACCGCTGGTCCTGCCAAACGGAACAACAATTCACATAGCGCTGAAGACACACAGCGTACAAACTCATGAGGTGGAAAGGGTTGAACGTGTAAAACGTAGAACCAACAGTCAAAGTATGTTTAAAAAATATATATATTAAAAATGCCCCAACGGCCCGAGAACACGGAGCACATCACTGATTTAAATAAAAACGCTGGGATATTCAATCACCCTAATGTGCATGTCTTTAGACTGTGGGAGGAAACCAGAGTACCCAGAGGAAACCCACGTAAGCACGGGGAGAACATGCAAACTCGCCAAACACAGGGCTCGAACCCAGGACCTTCTTCAGCGGTCGTAAACTGCAGTGGACTCGATTAGTCGAGGGCGTCATTAGGACCAGTTGTGCGCACAACCTTTTTAATACACACACACACACACTCACACACACACACACACACACACACTGAGCTGTTCTGAAAGGTGTGTCAATGCGTTGATGATGATTCAGAGACCCTTCGCTCGTCCCTGAGCGTCTCGGTGCCTCGTTCAGAAAAGAAATGAGAATCTGTGTAACGTAAAAACCGCCAGACTGCAGTTCATTTTCCAGCTCGGACGCGAGACAGGGGGATAAATGTGGAAATTGCACCGGGGGGCCGATAATTCCTGGTGGTAATGTGGAAAGTGGTGCTGATGGGAATCTCTGCGTGAATTTTACACGCTGTCGTGTGCAACGTCCTCTCGTTGGGAACAAATGGGCGCAAGAGCATGACTAATCGCCGCATTTCTACTCAAGACCGGCGACTAGGAGCCGTTCACGCTACATTTTCATCCAGTTAAGATTGGAGATAAGGGTCACGACAAAAGGACTCCACACCGAGCTGATTGTGAAAGAGGGGCGGGGACCACACAGAGCGAACGAGGACCTGGGCGTGAATTTATACTCCCGCAAGTATGGAAAGGATCCAGGGAGGGGTTAGAGGCAGGGCTAGGATTGAGGGGTGGGGCTTATGGCTCACAGTAAGGTTTAATAGACATATCGAAGGAAGAATATATAACAAATCAAAATACTGTATTCATGTCGTCATGATGCGCGGCTCCGGCCTCACCGTGCTACAGTGGCGTGCTTGGTGAGGGTTCAGGGTTGGGATAATTTCAGCAATCCCACGTAAAGGGCTTTAAAGGTGATAAAATCATCCTCGGCTCTTTTTTGGATTAGCATGACTAGCCGCTGTAATGTGCAGCTCTGCTGAATATGCCGCGTCGTAATGCGAAGTTGAGAGGAAATGGTGTTTCAAACTATTTTTTAAGAAAACATGTTTTGGAACTTTAGCTTTATGCTGAACAGAGATACATGTTTTCAATTACTGTTTTATTTTTATTCGGATATAATTTTGCCATCAAAACACCAAGAAAGAAATTTTATTGACAACGTCATACAATGAAACACTGCTAAAGCTGGCAAACACTGCTAAAGCTGGCAAACACTGCTAAAGCTGGCAAACAATGCTAAAGCAAGCAAACACTGCTAAAGCTGGCAAACACTGCTAAAGCTGG
>JBCNYH010000027.1:1076025-1086150 GCA_039654325.1 Tandanus tandanus
GGTGTGTGTGTGTGTGTGTGTGTGAGAGAGAGAGAGAGAGAGAGGTTGTGTGTGAGTGTGAGTGTGTGTGTCTGAGAGAGAGAAAGAGAGTGAGAGTGTGTGTGTGTGTGTGTGTGTGTGTGAGAGAGAGAGAGAGAGAGAGAGAGTTTGTTGTGTGAGTGTGTGAGAGTGAGTGTGTGTGTCTGAGATAGAGAAAGAGAGTGAGAGTGTGTGTGTGTGAGAGAGAGTGTGAGAGAGTGAGTGAGTGTGTGTGTGAGAGAGAGAGAGAGAGTGAGTGAGTGAGTGTGTGTGTGAGAGAGAGAGATAGAGAGAGTGAGAGAGAGAGAGAGAGTGTGTGTGAGAGAGAGAGAGAGAGAGAGAGAGAGAGCGTGTTGTACAGAACCCTGTTCTGCTCTTCGTGATTTTGAGCTTGTTTTAAAGTTGATTGTAAATTTTTAGTAAACGTTCCCATGAACAAGGGAATGAAGGAGGGGTACGTGTCCACGCACGCACGCACACACACACACACACACACACTCTCTCTCTCTCTTTCTTGGCTTGACCTTCTTTCCCAGATTGCACAGACCTCCCAGATTTTAGAAGTAGGAATGAGGTTCTGTGAGGTGAACCATACTACTTTAGCACGAGTGTGTGGTTCACACACACACACACACACACACACACACACGAGAGCGAACTGGACTGACCTCCACCTCAACTCCTGATTAAAGGAAGCCATTCTCATGGTCGTTGCCTGGTTTCAACTATGGTCTCTCTCTTTCACACACACACACACACACACACACACACACTTCTGCTATGACCTGAAGGGCCAACAGAAGCTGATCAGCTACCAGATCCATCCAATCGACCTCTTCACCATATGAAGCACAAAAAGGAGGTCAGCAATAATCTAACACACACACACACACACACACACACACACACACACACCAGTCTGAGGTTCCAATAAACTACAGGTATCAACCAAGTCATCATGAAGTCAAAGATAAACATTGTCAGAAGATGAGAGAACAGACAGAACAGAGGAACCCACACAGGAACTGAAAGCCAACATCAGGAGAAAAAGAACCAGAACCAGAACCCAAAGCAAAACTAGAACCAAAAACACGTGAGATCTGCATCAAAACCAGAATGACTGACCAATCTAGACCAAGAGATCCAAAGCAAAAAACACAGAACCGGAAATGAGATTGAGAACCTGACCCACAAACCAAACAGGCAGATCTAGAGCAAGAACCAGAACCAAAGCATTAATAGCACAGTTCTAGATCATGACAGAAAAATCTGTAACAAGAAGGATAACAGAAGTGAGAACCAGAACCAACAATAAAACTAGAGTCTAAAATCAGAATAACTGCTGGATCTAGAACCATATTAAGAACCAGAATGACATCCTGTTCTAGAGCAAGAGAATGATCCAAAAGCTAGAACCAGAACTAGATCAAGTTGTGGGATAAGAACTAGAACTAATTTTAAATCTAGAACCAAACCTCAAGTCACTGCTAGCAAAAAAAGGAATAATGAACCAACATTCTGTAAACAGAACCAAAACTATAATAGGGGCCTGATCCGTACCTAGTGGAGACCACCGCCAAATCAAATTCAAAACTGGCTCTAGAGTAAGTCGCAGATCCAGTGCATGAACTAGAATTACAGCAGGACAACAGGAGCAAAAGGATCTGGAGCATGATTAGTACCAGAGAGAACCAGAACAAAAACAAGAATCAAAAGGACAGTGACTGACAGATTTTGACCGAGAATGATAACCAAGAACAAAGAACCAAAACCACTATGGCCTGCAGATCGAGTGAGAACCAAAACTACATTAAAAAAAACGAACAAGAACTGTTATTATTTTTTTAAAAGACAAACAAACACCTTGTGACACAATAGAGAGCAAGAACCAGAACTAGAGGTGCACTCGGAGCGCAAGGTTCCTCCTCCAGCCACAAATGGATTATTAATACTTGGTATAATTATAATGAAATGTCTCCCCCTAGAGGCCATTGAGTTAACATGTTCTCCCTTGTTAAAGATATGGATTTGGGGGATTTTTTTCCCCCCAGCATGATCCCATAGACGGATCTTCTCCAAAATGTAATGGGTTCTTTCCAGGTCCAGGCTTCACCCCTCCACCAAGTTTGACAAAAATCACATCAGTAGTTTTGCGTACAGCTGCTAACAGAAAAAAATCTTGCTTTTTAAAAGCCCTTGATAAATTCCTGGACCCAGATCGTGATCCGAGCAGCGAAGATCTGGTATGTGGTTCTGGCCAGGCCCATACTCCATCCGTCCACCAAGTTTGGCGAAAATCGGTTCAGTAGTTTCGGCACCATCCTGCTAAAAGTAGCTGGTGAATACATTACAATAAAGAATTACCGGATCTAAATCTAGAACCAGAACCACACGAGGGAGGAAAACTGGAACCAGAAGTATTGCCAGATCTAGAACCAGGACCAGACTGTGAACCATTGAAGAACCATTCAAGAACCCTAGATAAAAGCCTTTGTTCTGCTAAATCCCCCAAAAGAATTCTGGGTAATATCAGAGTATTGTTTATAAAGGTCTATTAGAGGTTATAATGATTCATTAAACAGCACTACAAAAGATTTCGTACACAAAGAGTTTCTTCTGTGGAGAATCCGAGATCATCTTTCAGTCACCGCGACTGGAATGTGAACTTTATTGAATCGGAATCCTGACGGTAGAAACGACACGAGGGGGGAAAAAAAATCCCATGAAGCCACTTTCCCTGAAATAACTGAGAAATAAAACACACGTTGCTAGCATATCGCTAGCGCTCTTCATCCCTCAGTTATGACGAGTCATTAATCATAAGCGAGGCCCCTGACACGCTGCAACCGCTTCTGTCAACCGCGCCATCCATTAACCGCGCTAAACGTGATTTATATTCACCTCAGCACCGTAAAGCTAGTTCTGTCATTTCCTCAGGAACGGTGGATCACCAGCATGTGAGCCATTAAAATTCCGCGGTAAAATTAACGCGCAGGTTAATGGGAGGAGTCTGGAGTGCCGCCGTCTTTCTAGAAGAAACCACAAAAACCAATTACGATTTCAAATGAGATCTGAGAGCCTTACCGACACTGCGCTAATCCAAATCTAGAACCAAAACCATCATGATGAGCAGACCTTAAGAATACAAAAAACACTAAGGAGAACCACAACAATCACCAAAACCATGCTGGCCTTTTTGCTGAGGTTGGTTTCCATTCTCCAGTTATTCCAGTTCTTCTCCATGTGATTCTAACTCCAGATGGACAAAAGAAGATTAAAGAAAAAAGAACTCGAGCCATCATCATAACCGGAACCCAAACAACACCACGCAGATCTAAAGCAAGAACCAGAAATGAATGACTGCTAGTTCTACAGCAAGAACTAGGACCATAGTCAAGAACCAGAACCAAAAAGGTACCATTTGATTTAAAACAAGAAGTGGAACTGAACCTAAAGCAACAGAGAGAATAAGAGAACTAGAACCAAAACCAGAATGCTAAGCCAGGTCTGAACCAAAACCAAAAACAGAACGACGGCCAGATTTAGAGCAAGAAATGGAGCTAAAATCAGAACCACAACTAGAACCAGTACAACATCCATCAAGAAGAAGAACCCCAGGTCCAGAGTGGGCGGAACCAACATCGAGATTAGAGGCTCAACCAAAACAACCACCGGATCTAGAGCAGGAACCAAAACCCCAAAATAAAACCAGACTGATAGCACAAAGAAGAAGAGCGATCCAACACGTGAAGTAGAACAGCAGGAAAATGATGAGAACCAGAACGACCATGAAGTCTAGAGCCAAACACTCGGTGGCCACCAGATGGAGAGGAGAACCAAAATAAAGCAACAGAGGAAACGAGAAGGAGATCTAGAACCAGAACCGGAATAACAGCTAAAAGCAAAAGTAAAATCAGGAGGATGGAGATCTCTAGAGCAGGAAGGAACTAAAACCACAGAGCGGAGGACCGGAACAATCATCACAATGAGGGTCAGACTGCTTTACGGAACCACCTCACAGCAAGAAGGTCCTGGGTTCGCTGAGGTCATGGAGTTTGCATGTTCTCCCTGTGCATGCGTGGGTTTCCTCTGGGTAGTCTGGTTTCCTCCCACAGCCTAAAAACATGCACAGTAGGCTAACTGACTGTTCCAAATTGCCCCTAGGTGTGAATGTGAGTGTGAATGGCTGTGTGTGTGTTGGCCCTGTGATGGCCTGGGGAGCTGTTCAGGGTGTACCCCGCCCTCGCCCAGAGTCGGCTGAGAGAGGCACCAGCCTCCCCGCGACCCTAATAGGATAAGGCGATTGGGCTCCACCCTGTACAGATTTTAAGAAGAAAGTTTTAGTGAGGAACCTTTAGAACCACTTGTGAGGAGTTCTTGTCGATTTATTTTGAGTTCAGTCTGTTATATTTTCAGAAGGAGAAAGCGACCGAGTTCCCGGAGGTGACGAGCTGAAACTCCGCTGCTTGTTTTGCTTTTGGTTGTGAGATTTGAGTTTAATGAAAATGAGACGTAGCAGCCTGGAAAAAATGAACAGAAAAACACCACAAGAAGTCATCAAGCGACGCACGTGGGGGGGAGACGAGGGAGACGTCCTCATCGCTGGAACTCACGGCTAAAACTCATGTTCAAGGAAAATGAGACTCGTTGGGTGTTTCGAGTCCGAGGCAGGAAAAAAAATCATTAAAGACTTTTTAAGGAGATGCTGAGAGTTTCTTCCAGTGAGATCAGGACCAGGTGCAGCGGGAACCGAGCAGCGACGGATTCCTGAACGTGACGAAGGCTGGAATTCGGCCTTCTGTGATGTATTATAAATAAATAACCAACCAAGGTAGCGGCTCTGGCGGCTCTCCCGCCAGCTAATGGCTAACAAGTAAAATGAGCCGTCACTGCTAATCCAGTTCAGAGGGGGTCAAAGCGGAGGAGTGACGTGACCTCGGACCTCCGCAGAACTACCAGAACGTGCACCATGTGCCAACTAACACAACAGAACCAACAAATCGTTACTCCGATGCTTTCGGCCAATCAGAACGCACCTCTCGTGAATATTAACGTTAGTCACACAAGCTTTAGGTTTATGAGAAGCGAGGAAATAACACTTCACACACAGAGGACCACAGGAACACTGCAGCACACACACACACACACACACACACACACACACACACACACACTCACACACTCACTTCTGTGCACTCTTAACCAGCTCGCGTCTGAAAAAACAAACATCTCTCACGGCCACCGTGAGTCCAATACAAGTCGCCATTTTTCAGCCCGCAAGTCAAACAAACCAGGGTGTTACCACGAGAGTCTGCGCTGATGACAGAAATCCACCCCATGCACATGTTCGAAATCCCTGTGAGTGTGTGTGTGTGTGTGTGTGTGTGTGTGTGTGTGTGTGTTGGGGGGGAAGGGGGGGTGTTTCTCAGAGAGTCGAGGGGAGAACTGTAAGAAACGGGGGTTATATTACCATCAAGGTGATGCCACGAACATTTTCACACTTCTGAGTGATGATCATCCCCCCCAGCACACACACACACACACACACACACACACACACGGTCATGTAACACAATCTAGCTCTCGGTACGTGTTCGATGTTACACAGATGGTGTTTTCCATTTTGCCGTTTGAAGGTCACTCTCATCATGGAACTGTTTCACACACACACACACACACACACACACACACACACACACACACACACACACACACACACACACATAGTATTCATTTACTTGGCTGAAATCCCTCACATGGTTATTGTATCAAGGTTGCATGACATCACAGGTAAATATTCTTTACCTTTGCTAACTTGTCTCATATTATTATTATTAAATAAGCTAGCGAGCGTCACGCAGTTAAGCTGTTAACGTATCGCACGAAGTCAACTCGAGAAGTAGCAACGATAAAACCGACGCATTTCATCACAATATCGATACTATATCGTCAAATTACCCAGAGCCAATCACAACACGTGTTTAAATTCATGCAAATGAGTTATGTTCCAATAAAGAGGTGATTCTAAACGATCTGATATCATGGTTATCCATCGCCAACAAAAACACTTCAGTTCCATCCAAAAGGTTAGAACAAACAACCGGGTCTCCCTCGGCTACTTCCGCTGGTTCTGCTATTGGAATGTAGCTTCAGGTGCCTGGCGTAGCAGGTAGTGGTGCATTATCATCATTAATAAAAAACTTTTTTAAGTTTCCTGTACACAAACGTAGATGTTCCTGAATACTCAGCTTATTTATTCATTTATAAACAGAACCAATATGGCCGCCACTCTGGAAACCTTATAGCCAAGAGAGTCCTGAAGGCCCCACCCAGATGTAAAAGGAGAACCGCTTCCAACATGGCGTCACCACCACCACCACCATCTGAGGAATATTTAGACTGACGTTGCTGAAGTTTAACTTTTTTGCACTTTAGAGGAAATGGGTGGAGCATGAGCAGGCCACACCCACATATTAGCCTCACTTCTTATATTGTTGATGCACTGCTTGGCTAATAAGGTGCTCAAGAGTATAGATAGCATCTTTCAGGCCTTATGAAGGTGATGTGTGAACAGGATGTGGTCCACACACACACACACACACCCCACTGCAGAGCCAGAAATAGCTTGAGTAGTACCAAGGAAAAAAGCTCTGGATACATTTCACTTGGCCACAAAATTGCTCCCTTTATTTTCACTACAAGGTGTGTGTAACTAAAACGAAAGCCAGAAGAACGAGGTCCTTAATAAAGAAGGTGAAAGAGAGAGAGAGAATGAACGAGCGCGCGTGAAAGGCTGTACAGCTGCGGTCTGGATGAGGCGACACCACGCGGAGAACACAAATAAACTCAACGCTGAGGTTCAGAGATCATTATTTCACACTGAGTTTTTAAACACACACACACACACACACACACACACACACACGGTTTCTGGAGCTCATTAAAAGGTTCAGTGTGTTCAGGTGGAGTGGTTAACACAGCAGGCCATCAAACACACACCACAACATCACTGCTCACCATCATCATCATCTTCACCGTCCAGCAGCAGACAATAAGAGAAATAGTTGCGACGGTACCACTAGCTGGATTCTGATTGGTTAGAAGATTTGTTTCATTTTATGTAACAGCAGCTCTGTGCTGGTTCCAACATGATACCGTTTCCATAGCAACCACTGTTTCACAGAACGTTACACTTTATTAACGGAAAATGATCGTTTTTTTTTATGAATGTAGCGTGCTGCTGTTTAATAAATAACCGTGGGAATGATTGACAGGCTGCTGTGAGGAAAAAGTGGTGAATGAATAAAAAGGATCATGGAGGAACTTCAGGATGGTAACCACGTCTCTGCTTCATCACTTTACTTCACTCCACTCCTGGACTGGAGCAGTTTCTCTTTTCATGGTGTTTATGGATTTATACAGCAGGATGGAACCGCTCTGAGAAAATACCTGGTTCCTCTGAGGGTTCAAGCGAGGTCCAAAACTTCAAAGGATCCAACATGAGAACCTGTTCTATGCAGAGGAACACTGTGTGTGTGTGTGTGTGTGTGTGCAAAGCACAACTGTAAAGGGAATGTGCATGGAGCCTGGCGACATCCCATAATCCAACATGGTGAAAAAACTCTAATTAAACATCATTTATAATTTTTTTTCCACTTTTAAAACTGATGAAAGTGCAGCACCAAAATTACTCGCATAGATAAAGTATAATTATTATTATACATAAAGTAGAAAATAAAACACAGGAGGGAAAATTGTTTAAAAATAATCCTAATTAAAAATAAATATTATTATTGTTGTTGTTATTATGCTGTTGTTTATTCCTTGTGTGCCGTTTTCAACAGAACCTACAGCTACTGGTGTAGAATTTTTTTATCATATATTGTTGTAGAGTTTCTATTTCCTTTGAAAAAAGAAAGAAAGAAAGAAAGAAAGACAGAAGCTTGCTTTCTCCCAGTTTTTTAATCACCCTGTTGCTCAACAGAATTTACTACAGTATAAAGGGATTTAATCTAAAATAATGAGTACAGTTTTACACTGCAATATATTTTTATTAAACCTCTTTTCATGCATATGTGAGTGAAGTATTTCCTCACACACCATCAGTGTGTATCAGCAGCACATCCTTCATATTCCATTAAACTGAGCTGTAGTGTAGTTCACACCCGTCATCACATCACAGAACAGATTCCAAATCATTCACACAAATAATCACACTTTATACTCAGAAACCCTGGAATATGAGAAAGAGAGGCCCAGCAACTCAAACACCAAGCAGCTTTCACTCACTCATCTGCAGCTCATTCCTCCCATCACTGTCTCTCCATCCTGATTCCCGAATTCTTCTCTCTTCTCCATCACTTTATTATAAGATTGTTTATTATTTAATCCAGTCTGATATTCCTGAGTCACTGCTGCACTCCACAACCAACTCACTTCCATGTTAATTATTCACCAGCTTGAAAGTCACATGATCAAATCAGACCGTTGTGTTGCCAAACATATTAAGTTTCCTGAGTGACACATGAATTTCATTTCATATTGTACAACATTTACTCAAAATAATGATATTCCATGAAAATAAATGTTTTAAATGCATTAAGTTTGATAGCTAATATAAATATAAAAATGAATTTTAAACCATAAACTGATTTGCTAAAGTCAGAGTTGAAATAAAGTCTGATATCAGTATTTATTTCAGATAAAGATTTGTACCATCTCTATCTTTATTTAAGAGTTTACAGTAAAAGAATGATCGAAGGTTTATATAAAACATGTAGACTCTTATGGATCAGGCACTGTACTGTGGATGTGTTTGGAAAAAATAAAACATGAATATTTCTCCAGAAGTGGACAGAATTGACATGATTTTAAAACATTATAATACAACAATTTACATTTTGGATGGAAACTACCATTTCCTACAAAATATACAGCATTGAAATGTAAAATAATGATAATTTATTTGAAAAATTTATTAATACATTTATAATGTATAACATCATGGTGATAATAATAATAATAATAATAATAATAATAATAATCACTGCAGTAAGGCTTATCAGAGGACCTGCTTACGTCACGTGAATCAAAATATTAAACCTGACTTTCTAAAAATATAAATATATTTTTAAAAAATTATCTTTACGTCACTATCGCTGTATTTAATAATATAATAATAAAAAAATCAATAAGAAATTAAACAAAAAAAAACTGACCACAGCGGAAGTTTACAGTGCGAGTCCCCGGATGAAAGGGCTGCACCGGATTGGCTCACGGGACTTCCGGGTTTCTGTGCAGTTCAAAAAACTGACTACAAAATGTTGAAATGTATTTTATATGCATATATCTTATATATTTAAATCATTGAAATATATTTAAATGATGTTATAACTTAACACATTTTAATCCAAGATATACAAAATTCACACGAATACAAAAAAGGATTACTCTCGACTGGGAATCTACTTCCGGCAACAGCGATGACGTAGGGATCTCGCGCTCTCGCCGTCGTGTTTAATTCAGGAGTCGGTTAAGAGTCGGAGTGAGCGCGTGAGCAGGATGATGCGCGGTAAGACGGTGATCGTGACCGGAGCGAACAGCGGCATCGGGAAGGCGACGGCGGCGGAGCTGCTGCGGAGGGAGGCGCGCGTGATCATGGCGTGCAGGAACCGGGACAGAGGCGAGACAGCGGCGCACGAGATCCTCCAGCAGGCCGACACCGGAACCGGAGAGCTGCTGGTCAGACTGCTGGACCTGGCGTGTTTGAGCTCCGTGCGCAGCTTCTGTGAACAGATCAACAAGGTCACCTCCACCTATACACACACTCACCCGCCCCGACTCACCCCCCCCCGACACACCCGCCCCGACTCACCCGCGCACGCTCACTCGCCCCGACACACTTCCCCCGACTCACCCCCCTTCCCCCCCGGCTCACCCGCCCCGGCTCACCCGCCCCGACTCACCCGCGCACGCTCACCCGCCCCAACACACTTCCCCCGACTCACCCGCCCCGACTCACCTGTGCACGCTCACTCGCCCCGACACACTTCCCCCGACTCACCCCCCCCCGACACACCCGCCCCGACTCACCCGCGCACGCTCACT
>JBCNYH010000027.1:1099516-1110258 GCA_039654325.1 Tandanus tandanus
TGGGGCAGAGAGAGAGAGGGAGAGATGGAGAGATGGTGGGAGGGAGAGATGGAGAGATGGTGGGAGGGAGAGAGAGATGGAGGCAGAGAGAGGGAGAGATGGAGAGATGGTGGGAGGGAGAGAGAGAGAGATGGAGGCAGAGAGAGGGAGAGATGGGGCAGAGAGAGAGAGGGAGAGATGGAGAGATGGTGGGAGGGAGAGATGGAGAGATGGTGGGAGGGAGAGAGAGAGATGGAGGGAGAGAGAGAGAGATGGATATAGAGAGAGAGAGAGAGAGAGAGAGAGAGAGGGAAATGGAGACAGGGAGAGAGAGATTGAAGGAGAGATATGGACAGTGAGAGAGAGTCACAAATCGCAGGAGACAGTCAGTGAAAGGACAGACGTGTCTGTGGGGACTTTTTTCCTTTTAACACACTTTAGACACGACAAAGAGAAAACAATGAAAGGTCAACCCACCCCCCATACTCTCTCTCTCTCTCTCTCTCTCTCTCTCTCTCTCTCCCCCCCCTCTGTGATTTTGTTCTGTCCTGTTTAACCTCGCCCAGGACACTCGTTGCTCTCTCTTTCTCTCTCTCACCCACACACAGGGATCTAAGATGATGATGATGATGATGATGATGATGATGATGATGATGATGAATTGATGTTTTGTGTAGAGTTGATATTTGCCACATTGCTAAAATGAACCAGCTACAGAAACAAAACACAGCTCACACACACCCTGTCCGTCCCAGGATACAGTTCAGAGGCATGCACCACTCTGTGTGTGTGTGTGTGTGTGTGTGTGTGTGTGTGTGTGTGTGTGTGTGTGGTTTGTGTTGCAACATTTTAAAGTTTGATTCTTGCAGTTGTTGCTGTGATACAATTCATTCACAACTGATTCAGTGTTTTTAAACGAATCATCGAGGAGAACGAATCAGAATCGATCTACTTTTGGTTGGCCGCTGCTGACGATCTTCACACTTCCCCTTAGCAAAAAGACGTAACATCTGTGAATGACCAGACTTTTAATCGTACACGTTCTATAATCACGCTTCAATTCAGTGAATCATTTTTGGGGTGGCTGTGAGTCTCCTCTCTCATTGAGTGAATCGAGTGAATCAATCAATTTATGCAAATTTATGCAAAGTTGACTTGCTAAATAATATATTGATCAGGTTTAGCACGCTAGTTACAAATTTCTATAGCTTCAAGTGTATATCACTATACTAGCGAGCTAACGCTAGACAGCTAGCTATTATTACGGAAGAGCTGCCTATAATGAAATTTAAAACATTTTTGTTTTGCTAACAAATTAGTTTATGGCCTCAGTTTTGGCAGCTCCTCGGCTTTCAGTGCCATGACAACGCCTTTGATGTTGTAAACGTAATGTGTTGAAGGTAAACACAAAGTTGTTATCATCAGGAAACTTGTACGCCTTCAGTTTCGTCACAGTCTAAACACTCAGTGTCCATAACAGGGTGGTACAAAGAAATAGCAGAAAACCAAATACAGTAATCGACCAATCAGAATCCAGTATTTAAATGAGTTACGTAATAAACACCATTATGATCAGTGCTCCTTGTCTTTAAGCGTTAAATCAGATTGATGTTTTTAGCTAACATCAATCCTGACTCCTAATTATATTCTTCATCATTCTTCGTACAAATTAAACCTTGTAGCATTAGGTTGCTAGGATACTCAGGTCGTTTCATAACCAGGTTGCCTACACATCAAATTTAGTTTGAGGGGGTATTTTAACAATGTTGTTGAATTGACTTCACCAAAAATTCTTTAACTACTCGAGTATTCGCCATGTTCTCTGAACGTTCCCCGTGTTTCTCCAACCCCAAAACATACATTTTTAACATGTTCAAAATAAACCCGCGACAAATACAAACTCACGAAAAATTCTCCAAACTGTCCCCAAACGTTCAAAAACAATTCTCTGAGGTTGCTAGCCCCTCGGCGGACATTCATGCCAATGTCTCCTGCAGGGGAATATATGGAGAACAGTTAGCAACAAGCTCGCGATGTTGGAGAAAGGTCTGGGACTGTTTGGGGACGGTTTGGAGAAGCTTTCGGGAGTTGACCCACTTCTTGGCGTAGTTCACTCTGATTCGCCAACATTCACAGAATACTTGCTTTCGGTGGTCAATACGACGCAACGATTCTTTTTTATTTTCATCACCACTAGAAGGAGCCAAACAAAGGACTTCAGCTGTAGCGATAACAGTGACGCGCGTCAGTCGCAGGTTCTCACACACAAAAAACAACTCAAAACCATTTTGTTAATATATAATGTTTTATTTACAGAGGAAAACAAACACTTTTTCAATACAGCGTTATTCACTGATGATATTTTATTAATAATTAGCATTAGCACACTCATGTGTGTCCGCTCTTCTTCCTCTTCTCCTGTACGTTTTCCTGTACACTCTCTGTCTCCCCGGTCGACGTCTGCAGCTGCTGCTGCTTTGTTTACACAGAAGGAAGCCGACAGCCGCCGCCTGCTGTTGCCGTGACCTCTGACCTTCGACCCCTGCAAGGGAGCCAGAACATGCAAGGCCTCGACCTTGAGCAGTAGGAATCCGAGTTCTGAGTGTGTGTTCAGTGCAGGTGGGAGAGAAGAGCTTCCTTACGGCTGAAAAACTCAGTGTGTGTCTCCCCCTTCTGGTGAGGAGAAGAACTGCACTCTCCTTTATATCTTTGCTTCTTTTAAAAAACCAAGAACCCTTCATTGTTTAAAAAAAGAACCATTTGATAACCATTGAAGAACCCCCTTTTTATTTCTAAGAATGTGTGATGGAATCGAGTGTTCTTAAAGAAGTGTGCGCTAAAAAAATTACTTTGAGTTTAATATTTAGCTCTTGGCTCTTCAAGGTTCCTTTTAGGGGTTCATTGGAATTTATTGCAGGTGAAAATGTTTCATGGAACCTTGAAGAGGAAAAAACAAAAGAACCATGAAGAGTTCCAAAGGTTCATAGTTAAAACTAAGAATGTGATCCAAAGAAACCTTGAACAACAGCTGGATCCTTTCATTAAACCCTCCAAAGAGAATCTTTATTTTTAAACACAGAGAACCTTTAACCATCCACATTCAGAGCGCCAGCAGCTAAAGAACCATTCTCAATGTTGCATAACTGTACACACACGTAAATACTGAAACCCTTACTCAGTGTTTAACCTTCAGATCAGGATCCAAGTGGAACCCTATTTTTGGATTTAGGACCCTTGTTTTTCTCAGATTGCACAGAATTAACTGAGTAAATTGTGGTACCAAGGTTCCAGGTAGAACCCTGAGAGATCTACTGAACACTGGCCAAGTGTGAGGTGCAAACTTGAAATTGTTCTTAATATGTCGAACGTGTCAGAAGGTGACAGTTAGTCTTGGTACGTGATACACACTGTGGAACACTGTTCTTTAAGGGTTCTGTGGCTAATTAATGGTTCTTAGTTTTCTGAAAAGGTTCTTCTTGGATATGGTTGTAGGAATCATCACTGAGTCTGAAATCCTGGAGGTTCTTGATACGGAGTCTAAACACAGTGTTTTGATGAAAATGTAAATAAAAGATAAGAAGAAATCCTGCCTTGTGTCCTTCTCTCGGTTGTTGTCGGTGCTCCGTGACTCTCGGACACTCATACAGAAAATAACACCCGAGTGTCACGCTGTGCAACATCTGTAGTCCGAGTTTCCCAGCGTGTAATCCATTCATGTCTCCTGATGAGAAAACGAAATAAACGGTTAAATAAACCCAGCGCACACTCAGCACCTGCGTTTGAGACGGAACCAAACAAGGATCTGTTTGGGGTTTAAAGAATGTGTTCCTGAACATCAGTTCAGTTCTAGCGCTGATGTGCACAGTGCGTGGGGAAAGTTCCTGGTGTTCAGAGTAGGGTTACGCACCCGTCGAGAGCTTCTTTCAGACGAATAAAGTCACCTGCGTGGAGTTCCCACCTCCGAGGTCGCCGGAGTTCCAGACGGGGGTTTTACCAGCGTCTGCACCACCACCTTTAAACACAAACACTTGCTTTGAAACCTAAAAACCTCGAACAAACTAGCATTATTCTGTAGTAAGAGCACTAAACGGCACTTAAGCTAACCTATAAACTAGCACAATATTCAGTATGCTAGCCCATGAGATAGCATCACAGTAAACAGAAGAACAGAACAAGTAGCATTACAGTAAACAAGCTAATCCGACTGACCAGCATTTTAAAATAAAATTCCTTTTCGAAAAAGAACACAGGAAGTATGGCCATTTTCTAAAACAGGGCAGGGGTGATGTCGCATGAGCGAGTTTGTTGTCACAGAGACGTTTGTGAATGCACAAGGTGAAGTGAGGAATGTGTTCTTTGATGACGCTAATTCGCATTAGCAATCAATACACCGGTATGAAGCCATGAGGTGCCATTAAATAACGGATCCCAGAAGATTTCGCACACAGTAGAACTGCAGTATGTACAATAAACACATGACCTGAGAGAGAGAGAGAGAGAGAGAGAGAGAGAGAGAGAGAGAGACATACGTTTACAGTGTGAATGATTTATGTGATTTAGTGCCGTCAGAAATTGCTGCATCAGCAAATTATAGACACTGAAAACGTACAGGCTCTTTCAGCCTGATGGTCGAGAACATCTCCCTGAGGAACGGAAAATCACTCACTGTCATTCTTCTCGCCCACCTCAAGGCTTTCTACATGTCAAACACCAACTGCCGGGACCCTGAGGACCTTCACTTACTCTCGACCATGGAGTGCACACTCACCGCCTCAATAAATCTCACATTAGATGAAGACAGGAGCGCCAGGGGCCGGTTCACAGAGCTTTACTCCCTCCACCATAAAACTGTAAACCGACTCTACGTGTTTATCTACGCTGACAAAAATCCAAATTCTGTCCAAGTCGGTTTTTTCGGTGTAACATCCGCGCTCTCACATGAACACAAATGCTCATAAGTTTGCAGAAACGTTCAAATTCAAACAAACTGCTGTCATAATAATAGGAAAAATAAACAAAAATATGCAAACAGGCCCAGTGGTAGGGTGCTGGATTACTGATCCCAAGGTCGTGGGTTCAAGTTCCACTATCACCAGGCAGTCAGTGCTGCCCCCCCAGTGCAGCTAACTGGGTTATCAAAGGCCGGCCATGTCTCTCACTGTCTGTGGTGAGAGTAAAAGAACCATCGCTGATTTTCGTAAAGAGGAGGCTGAATAGCCGTCAGCGTGTTTCTGCCCTGCGATGGCCTGGCGAGCTTTCCAGGGTGTACTCTGCCCTCGCCACTCTGGGCGCCATCCTCCTCACGACCCTAATTAGGATTAAGCACTTCAGAAAATGAATAAATGAATAAAATGCTGATATGTTTCATCATCCCGGAGATGATGATGATGATGATGATGATGATGGTCAGTTACGCCTCCATATAAGGCGAGTTACCGCGCCTCCCCAAATTCCATTTTATATTCAAGCTAATTGCTGTGAAGCGAGCGCAGTGAGCAGAACAACAACACTAATTGTGCTTTCCTGCCTGGATGCTAAAGCCAATATTTGGTTGGGCTCGGTTGCCCTCCCAGAATTCCACGGGCGACTAGAATTATGTGGTGGCGCATGAGCGGCATGATTATAGGAAGGTTGAGAGAGAGCCACTTTGGTTGGGCTTCCATGCAGGAATAAACGGGGCTGGAGAGATAAACAAAACGCTTACAAGCGGATTACATAGACTTGGATTAATATTTATAGACTTATTGCCCCTCACAGCCCTCCACTTCTCCATGAGAACTTCTAGTTTAATGTACAATCCCAATTAAGTTCAATTCTAACACTAAAAACATCACCGACTTATTGAGAACATTAACATTTACCTCAGACTTTTGCTTAAACTACTAAAAATAATGACTTCGTATGCTTACTCCACACCCTGATTACTATTAGCATTAACGAGCTAAATCATTGCTCATTAGTTGTTTGCTAGCTGAGAGTTCTCACAATTTTAACCATTTTGAGTGTTCAGAGTTTCTTTTTTGAGTGATTTATAAACACTTCTGAGGTAAATGTTCATCTTCTGAATCATTTTGTGATGTTTTTATTGTTACTGCGCCTTTACTATTATTTGTAAACAGATGTTGCTACTTGTTAGCTTACAAAATTAATCCCAGCTACTTACTTAGTAGTAGCTAGTTTGGTTGCTTAGCAACAATGCTCAAACATTTGTAATCTCTCTGACAGTGATGAGTGTTTTGATTTTAAATTTTTTTTATAAATGACAATTTTATGCTGATTTCAATTTAACCTGCCTGATGCGTAAATTTCAGCATAAAACCAGATGGATGAAAAAACCAAGCGCTCGTCTCCGAAATGATTTATGCGGCATTTAAGACAGTGTGACGGCAAGGGACCAGGAACGAGAGGTCATTAATGTCACTTTGTGCATGAAAGCTGACGAAACACACAGCGACGTTCCAGACAAGTCACTGTACTCTTGTTAGCTACAAGCGCTAAGCTGATACGACAGCCGTGATCGTGACATCATCTGCGATAATTGAGTTTGAACTTAATGCTGGAGAAAGTCACTACAGACAAGAACGGTTGTCATTTTTATTATTTCATTGGTTTTTGTTCCCTTCATGATACAGTGGGGATGAATTAGCATTAGCATAAAACACAGAGTTAGCGCATGTTATCAGATAATAAGGTATAAACAGAAAGTAACCAAAGTGTGTGATGAGAGAGAAAGAAAGAAAGAAAAGAAACAAACAAACAAACAAACAAACAAACAAGAGAAACTGAGTAACAGAGAAAAATAGATAAAAGGATAGAGAGACCAACAAAGAGACAGAGGGACAAAGATTGGGGGTCACAGAGGGGGCATAGAGAGAGGAATTGAGAGAAATAAATAGTGAGAGGAACACAGGCTAGGGAAAAAAGAGAGGATAGAGAGGGAGAAAGAGAGGAAAAATGACAGTGAGAGAGAGAAAGAAAGGAGAGAGAGAATGACAGTGAGCGCACGAGAGAGAGACTGAGTGTGTGTGAGAGAGAGAGAGAGAGAGAGAGAGAGAGAGAGAGAGAGGGGTGTGGTTGTGATGATCCTGAAGGTTGTAATATGAATAATGCATGTCTATTATTTTTAGTGATCGAACGTCTCAGTGTCTTTCTGCTGAGAACAGCAAGTGTTTCACCTCATTGCTCTCTCATACACACACACACACACACACAGAGACACAGGCTTTAAATCACCGTCTCTCACTTGGATGGCTTTATATCGCCTGTCTAAAATCACTGAATGTGAATGAATACATATTACATTATACATCTAATACACACACACACGCACACACGCACACACACACGCACACACACGGCAAGCTTTACAAAGTAAGACCCAAGTGTCATAATGTTTCACAATAAAGAAGGAGAATAAATCCAGTACAAATAAATCATTATAATTTACTGACTATAATATACGTGGTACGGTGGTGTAGCGATGAGCACGTTGACCAAACAGCAAGAAGGACCTGGGTTCGAGTCCAGGGCTTGGCGAGGGTGTTTCTGTGTGGTTTTCCTCCGGGTGCTCGGATTTCCGGTTTCAGCTCGCCAGACCATCGCAGGGCAGCACACACTCACAACCGTAGGGGCGATTTGAAACAGCCAGTTAGCCTACTGCGCATGTCTTTGGACTGTGGGAGGAAACCAGAGTGCCCACAGGAAACCCACACAAGCACAGGGAGAACCCCACACAGAAACACCCTCAGCACTCAAACTCTGAGGAGGACGTGCTAACCACCGTGCCATCCTTTTCCAATACAACAGAAAAATTTAAATTTTGTTCCATTCTGCACTTCGTATTGCATTAATCTGGCCTCTGGGTCATGAACTAATCTTCAAGTGGAAATCTTTGTTAAACGATTCGGTGAAACAAACACCAACGTTCTATCGAGCCACAGGGCTCATTCGCATACCAATGGGTTATCCTGACACCTCAACACACACACACACACACAGGAAAACAAATTTACCCTCTGTCTCTGACTTGCTTGTACAGCAAACCCACATAAAGAATACACGCCGGTGCTCCATCGACGCGAGATAAAAAACGTTGGGATTACTGATTTGTTTATTCCGAGATGGTAGCGAGGATCGATCCGGTCTGCTCCGGTACTAATGAAACACTATGGATTTTCAATAGTGGTGTCCAGAGAACAATGTTTAAAATGAAGATGTTATCTGTTCCTCACACACACACACACACACACACACACACACAGGATTTTTTAATGTAATAAAATACAGTAATAATATTTTCATATTCCAGACACATTTATTCATCACATCCATACCAGTGCACTCCTAAATTCTGGCTGCTGATTGGTCAGAAGGTGTTGATGCATATTTATAAGTTGTTCCTATAGTGGGCGGCACAGTGGCGTAGTGGTTAGCACATCCGCAAGAAGGTCTTGAGTTCAAGTCTCGGGCTTGGCATGGGCGTCTCTGGGTGGAGTTTGTATGTTCTGCCCGTTCAATGTCCAGATCTAAACATTCAATGTCCAGATCTACAGAGAGAACATTAGCGGAGGTAGTGAGTAAGTGATAACGTACAGCGAGAAGGTCATTATTATGAAATAAACCCCGACAGAGTGATCAGGACCCTGATGTGCAGCCGAGGCGTCTTGTTTCACCCTGCAGGGATTTATTTGGTAATAATGGCCGCCTCACTGTCGATTGTCCCGTTCATTACAAAGTACTGATTTTAAATTAAATGTCATTGTTTGTGTTAATACTTTGCTCCATAGCAACAGTCTGCTGTATACTGTAACTGACCAATCAGAATCTACTATACAAATGAGCTGCATAATCAGTAGAGTTTAATGCTAAGGAAAACTTTAAATAAAAGTTTGACGCACAATTCTACTTTTATATACTTCAAAGGCCTTCACAGTGAAGTAAATCTGGGAATATTCGTTATCAGTTGATGGCTTGGTTAGCACTTATTATTTATGGGTTTGATGTGTGTTCTGTGATCAGGAGTAAGTTATTCTTTAATTGTACTGATTGTCATGACCATAGAAATCAGGCTAACCCGTGGATTAGCATTAAAATAAACAGGTTAGCATACAAATTAGCATTATAGTAAACATGCTAACACACAAACTGACATGATGCTAAGAGGTTTCACTTGCTAATAGGGTTTAGTACATCAGTTCACAAGCTAATCCTAGCAAACTAACAGTAAGCTACTTAAACTATAGCTTAGCATTACAGTAAACAGGCTAAACAACAAGCAGCACTGTGTAAACTCATTTACTTTGAAAGTAGGGTCAAAGAAAGCAAGCGAAACCATGCGTTAGCATTATTGTCACTGGATTAACTCATGATATAGCATCAAAACAAACAGGTTAATTATTTTATACTTTTATAAATTAGCGTTACACTGTATTTTTAAAAAAGGTAAGAATCACAAACGAGTTTTCCAAAACCAGAAACTAGGCTCAGCATTCTAACAAAACATGCTAACCTACAAATTAGCATTCCGACCACAAACTAGCATGACAGTAAACGACCAAACACTGAATTAAAATAACTACTAAAACAACAGTAAACAGGAAGCTAATTTTTTCACAGCTGAACATTAGCACACACAGATATATGCTAGCGATTTCTTGCTAAATCTACAATCTCCTATAAATTATACTATTTTTAGTAAATGCATCAGGTCTGAAACGGAATCCAGACTTTTTTCCTGATGGAGTTTTTTAGGCATTCTGTAGAATTAAAAGCTTTAATCACCTTTGTTACGGGATGAACATTTCTGAACTGGCAGGCCAGAGGAATAGACTGCAAATCAGTGTGTGTGTGTGTGTGTGTGTAAAATAAGGCAATATACTAAAGTAATTACTGAATGTGCTCTAAATCTGGATGATTGACGCTCACAGGGGACTCATCAGTATCGCTGCAGTTTGTGTACGATTGAGAACGAAGACAATGAGACACGTCTGTGCGTGGTTTGGAAATAAACATAGAGAGTCGAGGAGACGGTTATTTATTTTTCTGTTATTGATTTTCAATACGTTTTACTTTAACTGGGACT
Source organism: Tandanus tandanus (assembly GCA_039654325.1). Lineage (NCBI taxonomy): Eukaryota > Metazoa > Chordata > Actinopteri > Siluriformes > Plotosidae > Tandanus > Tandanus tandanus. The sequence continues at coordinate 1,109,577 of JBCNYH010000027.1, forward strand.
TTAGATCCGTATTCATGTGCATATAAAGACATAAAATGCTGGGAGCTTAAAGAAGAGAGAGACCACACCCCCTTTAGTCAGACTAAGACACAGAGGCCACACCTCCTTCACTTGATTTAAGACACCAAGGACATGTCTAGTATACTAAGGTTTTAACACTTAGGCCACGCCCCCTTCACCAGATCTAAGACACCAAGGACACACCTCCTTAACTATATCTAAAACACCAAGGACACGCCTCCTACACGAGATCTAAAACACCAAGGACACGCCTCCTTCACTAGATCTAAGACATCAAGGACACACCTTCACTAGATCTTAGACAACAAGGACACGCATCCTTCATTAGATCTAACACACCAAGGACACACCTCCTTAACTATATCTAAAACACCAAGGACACGCCTCCTACACGAGATCTAAAACACCAAGGACACGCCTCCTTCACTAGATCTAAGACATCAAGGACACACCTTCACTAGATCTAAGACATCAAGGACACGCCTTCACTAGATCTTAGACAACAAGGACACGCCTCCTTCATTAGATCTAACACACCATGGACGCACCTCCTTCATTAGATCTAACACACCATGGACGCACCTCCTTCACTAGATCTAAGACACCATGGACACGCCTACTTCACTAGATCTAATACTTCAAGGACATGCCACCTTCACTA
>JBCNYH010000027.1:1140665-1152179 GCA_039654325.1 Tandanus tandanus
CTCTTTCTCTCTCTCTCTCTCTGTCTGTCTGTCTCTCTCTGTCTCATGCTCTTTCTCTCTCACGCTCTCTTTCTCTCTCTCTGTCTGTCTGTCCATCTCTCTCTGTGTCCCATGCTCTCTCTCTCACACACACTCTCATGCTCTCTCACTCTCTGTCTTGGCTCGCTCACTCTCACACTCTCTTTCTATCTCTCTGTCTGTCTGTCTCTGTCTCGTGCTCTCTCTCTCTCACGCTCTCTCGTGTTCTCTCTCTGTCTGTCCATCTCTCTCTGTCTCATGCTCTTTCTCTCTCACACTCTCTCTCTCTGTCTGTCCGTCTTTCTCTCTCTGTCCCATGCTCTCTCTCAAACTCTCTCGTGCTGTCTTTCTCTCTCTGTCTCATGTTCTCTCTCTGTCTTGCGCGCGTGCTCGCTCTCTCTCTCTCTCTCTCTCTCCCTCCCTGTCTGTCTCCCTCTCTGTCTGTCTGTCTCTCTCTCACCTTAAACATGAGTTTGGCGGCGTCCAGGAAATGATGTGCTTTCCTGTAGAGCTCCACCGCCTCCAGTGTCTTCTTCTTCTCCAGCAGGTGAGAGGCGTACTTGGACAGCAAAGGGCCGATCTCCTTCATGTTGTGGTCTTTAGCAAGTTCTACAGCTTTGTTCCACTGAAACGCAAACACACACACACACGTTTTATCTTAGTGATTGTCTGCGTGTGTGTGTGTGTGTGTGTGTGTGTGTGTGTTGCGCTGGTGTTCCTGTGCGTTCCTGTGCGTACCTCTGAAACTGGAGACTCATCACTAAATAACTTCATTAAGTTGATGTTTATTTTTTAATCTGTTGATGTTGACCGCACGCTGTACAATTCCCCATGAACGAGCCGTTACTATAGAAACGATGACGTATCAGGTGACGATTTGCAGCTGTGCTGCTGTCAGAGCCGCGTTCATGAACTGCTCTATAATCAGGAGTGTGTTATTAAGCCACGGTGCCAATCAGTGCTAAAGACGGGCGGGGCAGGAAGGAAGGAAGATACAACTGCGTCAGAACAAACGTGTGTGGGTGTTGGGGTGGAAATCAACCACGCAGCACGGCAACTAAATCCGCGGTTGTGTGTTCACGGTTCTCAGTGGTCCCCCACCCCCACCCCCAAAAAACCTTCTGCACTCGGTTTTTGTTTCCTGCATGTAGACTTGCTGCATTAAGAATAAAATACATGTTGTGAATGTCAGTCAGCTGTGTGTGTGTGTGTGTGTGTGTGTGTGTGTGTGTGTGTGTGTGTGTGTGTGTGTGTGTTACCTGGTTCAGGTGCACACAAGCATCCACTGCTGCTTTGGCTCGGTTACACCTGAGGTAGGCGCTGACTGCCTGCTCACACATCCCTACCGTAACAAACATCTGTCCAATATCCTGCAACACACACACACACACACACACACACACACACACACACACGCACTCAAAAAAAATGGAAAGTAGAGTGGCACGGTGGTGCAGTGATTAGCACGTTGACCACACAGCAAGTAGGTCGTGGGTTTGAGTCCCGGGCTCGGGATGTTTCTGTGTGGAGTGTGCATGTTCCCCCCATGGTTGCGTGGGTTTCCTCCGGGTACTCCGGTTTCCTCCCACAGTCCAAAAACATGCATATTAGGCTAATTGGCTGTTCCGAATCTCCCCTAGGTGTGAGTGTGTATGTGTGAATGGTTTTGTGTTTGTTTGAGTCGGCTGAGATGGGCGCCAGCCTCCCCGTTAATTAGGATTAAGCGGCTTAAATAATAATGATGATAAAGTTATAAAAATGAATAAATGAATGAATGAGAAAGTGGAGTGTTTCCCAAACTAGGGAGCAGTAAACTGCGTGTTAGTAAACGTATATACGTATATATTATATTGGATATGTTCACACACGGTATGTTGCGTGATTGGGTCACATCACCACCACAGAGAGATAAAGTGTCTGCCGGTTTTAACGGTTGTATAAATTGATTTTATGAATAACAGGACGGTTTAAAATAAACCCCAGAGACAGAAGTGTGTTGAATAACGGCACCGGAAGCAGCTTGTGGTTCTCCGGGAGGGCGTTAGCAAGCCGCTCCAAACCGTCATAATCCTCCAGCATGTAATAACACTCGGCCAGTCTCTCCTGATTACGGCCTTGGAGGTAGTACTGCACCGCGTTCAGCCTGAACACACACACACACACACACACACACACACACACACACACACACACACACAGGGTGAGGAAAAAAGTTACCTGCTAGAACTCTCAAAATAAAAATCCTGACTTCAGCACAGATCTGGAGTGAATTCTGTGTTGTGATTGGTCAGAATTGAATGTGATATGAGTCCTATGTGTCTGTAGTGGCAGATTGCTCAGAATGACGCGACCGTGTACTGCAGGTTTGTTTTCTGTCTTGTTAACTTCAAGAAAGAGAGCGCTTGACTCTCGATACCATTTCTGTCTGTCGGCGAAGTAATCCCCGATGGCGTTGTAAGCCTGTTCCTGAAGAGCATCGTCGCTGTCTCCTGACCCGCTCCGTAACAGCTGCAGGACCCGGAACCAGTCGCCCAGCTTTATCCTCAGACTGATGGCCAGATCCCTGAGAGAGAGAGAGAGGGAGTCAGTGTGTGAGTGAACGTGTCTGTGTGTCGCTGTGTGTACGTGTTTGTGAGTGTGTGTAAGTGCGTGTGCGTACCTGCGGTCCATGTCCAGGTACATCTTCTCCGCCTCCTCGAAGCGTCCGAAGTAGGCGGCCACCTCGGCCTGTTTCATGTCCTCGCTCTGCAGCTTGTCCACTCTCTTCACCAGCTCGATACCCTGATAGTCCTTACAGCGCACGAACGCCTGCTCCGCCATCTTCAGCTCCAGCTTCTGCAGAGCCGCCTCGGCGAGAAGACGCCTGCACGTGCGCCAGATTCATTAATAATGATGGGTGAAGTGTGATGAACTGAAGGTCACCCAAAAGCTGAAGGATTCGATGCTCTGAATCCTCCGCAACCGGCAACAAGTAGCTTCCATTTTTATTTATATGTGATCCCTTTCTATTTCCCTCCACATCCTCTCTTATCTCACACAAACATTCAGTGTGTTCAAGAAAATAAAAACAAAGAGAACACACACACACACACACACACACACACACACACACACACACACAAGAAAGAGAACACACACACACACCTTTATAAACTGATTGCACACCTGACCTGTGCGCTGGTGAGAACCTGCAGGCGGACACCGAGGGGAATGTAGACACTCCGTTTCTTTAAAAAGATTTTTTTCCTTTCGTACAGATACGAGATCTTTTCCATCACACACTTCATTGAGAGATGTGAGATGTTACAGTTACACAACCGTCTGATGTGTTTCCTGGGCCTGAGAGGATGAAGTGTACGCCTCCAGGTGCTCCGTTTTCCCAGAATGCTCTGAAATTCCTCAATGTGCTGTGAGAAGTGTCGGGGGCACCACAGCTTCGGAGCAAGAGGGAATTCTCAGGCATTGCCGACGCACTCTCACACCCACACACCCCGACACCCCCACACACACACCCACAGCGCGGACACAGTGTACACAAATCATCTCTCATCTTCAGGCACCTCACAGTTTCACCCAAGTTCAATCTTAAGATTTATGAAAGACACACTGCAGCTGAATGATCTTCCTCATCCTCAGGCTTCTAGCCATCACCGCACCAGAGGAGTGTGTGGAAAGGGAATCACACACACACATGTTCTTCCTGCGCTACTTCTGTTCCGTCACATTAATCTTTGTCTCAAGTACACACATGATCTGTGTGTGTGTGTGATAGAACTTCCTCCAAATGGAGCATGCCACGTTCTCATTCAGAGACGACGGTATAAACTCAGAGCTTGCTTTCTCTACACGCTTTGTGTCATAACAGCAAAAAATCCAACTGTATCACGTCACTGAGGGAGGAGGACACACACACGGCACCACATACAGTACAGCGCTCATGCAACAGACCCACACACACACCTGTGAGCACACACACACACACACACGTTCTACGATTCTGTGGGAAACTCATGCAACAGCTGCAGAAGCTACACTTCCCTCCCTGAGACTGACACCAAGAGGCCACACCCACTTTACTAAGATTGACAGGTGCAGAGGCCATATTTCCCTTATTAAGATTGACACCCAAAAAGGCCACACCCACTTCAATCAATCTGATATTATAAATTAAAATAATTAAGTTTGGACTGTGTGTGTGTTCCACCCTACCAGAGTCGGGGGTGAGGATTGTCCTCTATAAACTGGGACGCGTCCTCTATCCCCACCTTCTCGATCAGAGCTCTGCTGTCTCTCAGTGAACGGATCTCAAAGTTGATCAGGTAGTCTTTGTTCGGCCGCTCGGGATTCTGGGAGACACACACAGACAATGTTCATGACTTACAGCATGGCGTCATGGCGGTGTAGTGATTAGTTTGTCCATCTCACAACAAGAAGGTCCTGGGTTCAAGTCCCGTGCTCTGTGTGGAGTTTGCATGTTCTCTCTTTGCTTGTGTGGGTTTTCTCCGGGTACTCCGGTTTCCTCCCACAGTCCAGAGACATGCACATTAGGCTAATTGGCTGTTTCTTACGGCCCCTAGGTGAGAGTGTGAATGGTTGTGTGTGTGTTGACTCTGCGATGGTCTGGCGAGCTGTTCAGGGTGTACCCCGCCTTCGCCCAGAGTCGGCCCAGACCCTCCCCGCGACCGTAGTAGGACTGAGTGGTTCGGTGAATGAGGGAATGAAAGAAAGTGATACAGATTCACACCCCAGTATCTCATACAGTACCTTCATGATTTCATCCAGCAAAACAGACTTGATTTCCAGATCTTCAAAGTTACAGATGAATCCAGATGTTTGAATTGGCTCCTGGGTTAAAAGGTAAACAGGACACGCACACACACACACGAAAAAAGAGACTGGATTGTGTGTTTCAGTAAACAGCACTGCCTTCACAGTGAAATTCTACAAAGCAATCTTTTTGACTCGTGACTGACGGGGCCGGTCACCTGGACCCTCCATCTACTCTTTAAATTACAGCGCATGCACGTCATGTAGCACGAAATCACTTCCTGTCTCAGTCCTGACCTCCGGGTCCAGGTTTCTGAAGACGTACATCCTGGTCTTTTCCATCATGGCGAACAGGTCGGGGTTGTCGTCGGCCCACTTCATATCCCACACGTCTTTGCGTTCGAATTTGGACGGGTCTCCGGCCGAGGCGGACCCCTCGGCTTCCCCACGGTGATCGATGTCCAAGAACGTCAACACTCCGGTCATGTCAATGATGGCCAAGCGGCTGGCGAGAGATACGCATCAGAATAAAAACATTTAGATGCGCAAATGGACTCGCCAATGGAGCATCACAGGAGAGGTGGAGCAGCTGTTCCACACCTGGAGTTGCAGTTGAGTGACAGCTGGTACGCTCTGCAGCTCACAGAAAACTTCTGCACCAGACTCACGTTCGGCAAGACGTATTTCTGCAAGATCCCTGATTCACGACCCTAACACACACACACACACACACACACACACTTATTTTAATCATCATCATCCTCACAGCCTGCCTCTTTAGTCCTGTACGTACCACTATGAGAGTTCTGTCTGAAGCTGCGATGCAACAGATCGGATCTCTGGTGGCCTGGAAAAAATAAACACACACACACACACACACACACACACACACACACACACACACACACACAACAGCATTATGAGTCATTATTAGAATATTTAATAATAAAGTACAGTGCTGATTTTGAATCTAAGAGGGAACCAATCAGATTTCCAATATCAGAATTTCAAAATGGAAAGTGGGCGGGGCTAACCTTGGCACCAGGTTACTTCAGCTTTGTGTACACTCCAATGCTCTCAGAATCTGCACAAGTTAGCTAATTCACTGGGTGTTTATGCAAGCATGTGTTTCTTTCAGTAGCACATTAGTGATCCTGGCAGTATGTGTGTGTGTGTGTGTGTGTGTGTGTGTGTGTGTGTGTGTAATAGGCACTCACTGTGAAGGCTTTGGCAAAGTCCAACGCACCGTCAGCTGTGCTACTTGGAGTGTCATCGACATGGTAAATCCTGCAAGAGTGTGTGTGAGAGAGAGAGAGAGAGAGAGAGAGAGAGAGATCAGATGAGAGGTTTCCTCAGTAATTTTTCTTCATTAATGACCTGAACGATGATGTGTGATGATCCTAGCTGTCTCAGATCGCCGCCGGTATAATGTTACACATCAGCATGTTAAATTAGCGAGATTCAGTCTGCAAACATATCCTGGCTGAAAATCAGGTAACTTGCAGTTACGCAGGTAGACAGGTAGGCAGAATAACAAAGAGACAGACAAAGAGAGAGGACAAAAGGCAGACAGATGGACAGAAAGACAGGCAGACAAACAGAAATGCAAGCAGACAGGTAGGTAGATAGACAGACAGGCAGAGAGACAGAAAGTCAGGCAGAGAGACAGACAGGTAGATAAAGAGACAGGCAGGGAGACAGGTAGGTAGATAGACAGGCCGGTAGACAGATGGACAAGTAGACAGACAGACAGAGAAATCAAACCGACTCTCAGCTAGCCGTATCCTTGATGACTGAAGCGCGAAGCTGCTCACATTTCTTCACACACCTCATCTAGCCTAAACACAACTCACAGCACGCTCTCACATCCCATCTGACCTTTCGCGGCCCTCTTTCCTGGTCTTGGAAACCTGGTTGATCTCGAGAGCCGTGAGCTTCTTGGCCACGCGGTACTGCCAGACGTAGAAAGCCTCCTTGGACGCGGCGATGACGTGAGTCTTCGTCATGGTTACAAACAGTGGATCTGTAAACATAGTGGGGACGTCGTAACACTCCACACCTGTATAAAATACCTGCGACTCAAGAGGACTGCCATGTCGTTTACTCACCAATGTCGATGTACTTGGAGTCCAGAGGCGTCCCGATGGAGTTACACAGCACCAGCACATACTACAGAAATAAATCAACCCAGCAGCATGTCTGTTACTCTGATACTTACAAAGGCGTTTTGTTTGGTTGAAATTCTGTGTGTGATTGACAGCGGGGAAAGAGCCATTCACAGCTGGTCATGTGACTTCTGATGTTACCTGGTTGAACAGAGCTACCTGTCCATGTATAAATGATGTCACTGAGCTGAGCATGTTGATAAACTTTACTTTCACATGATTAATTAAACAGCATCGTAGCGCGTGCAGTGAAAATAGAAAACGCCGTTCTTCTGGTTACCGTCGCTGTTGCTGTGTCCGGGTCGACGTCTTCCTGTGGGGGAGATCAAAAGAGAAGAGTGAGATGGTCGTTATTACCACCTCCCTGTACTACTCGCACACTTCCTTTAATTCTTCATCATACAAACACTCTATAATACACACTGTCCCCACTCAACAAGGGACAAAAGAGTAGTGTGTGTGTGAGTGTGCGAGTGTGAGTGTCTGAGTGTGTGTGTGTGTGTGTGTGTACCTGTGGATGTGTATCGTCTGCTTTCGTAGCCAGGATGCAGAAATCTCCACATGTGGAAACCAACAGCAGACTCTTTACGTACTTCACAAACTTCTCGTTATTCTTCGTGTCCCAGAAAACGACACTGTACTCCATCCTGTCCGGGCGCGTGTACGCATACACCACCGTGTTCAAGCAGTAACCCCACTACACACACACACACACACACACACACAATTAATACATTTAATTCTTTTCTTTCAAATAATCTTTTTTCTTTCTATTCATGTTTTGTTCCCTCATGTTTTCCTTGTAATATTTTGTTCTATTTGTTTTTGCCCAGTTCTCCATTTAAAAAATTTTCTTTTACGTTTTTAATTTTTTGTTTAGTTTGTACCTCTTTATTATTTTTTTTAATAATGTAACCTCTTTTGTAGCACGTCTGCCTGACAGCAAGAAGGTTCTGGGTTCGATTCCCGGGCTCTGGGCGTTTCTGTGTGGAGTTTGCATGTTCTCCCCATGCTTGTGTGGGTTTCCTCTGGGTACGCAGGTTTCCTCCCACAGTCCAAAAACATGCACAGTAGGCTAACTGGCTGTTCCAAATCGCTCCTAGGTGTGAGTGTGAACGGTTGTATGTGTGTTTGCCCTGCGATGGCCTGGCGAGCTGTTCAGGGTGTACCCCGCCCTCGCCCAGAGTCGGTGAATGAATTAATTAATGAAATTTTGTTCTATTAATTCTTTCTCCTTTCATTTTCTTCCTTTTTTGTGTTCTTGCTTTCTCTCATTTATTTATCTTGGTTTATTATTTTAAATTTAATTTATGAATGAATGAATTTTAAAAAAATCATATTTTATTTATAGACTTTTTTTTTACTTTCTCTATTTTTTCTCCTGTTAGATTTTCATTCTGTTTCTTTCTTGCTTTTTCTTTTCTTTTTTTTATTTATTTTTAATTTATTCCTGTCTTATTTTTATTTTTTTTTACTTTTCATGTAATGTTCTTTCCTTTTTTCTCATTTTTATTCTTTCTATTTAGTTTTTCTTTTAAATAAAATGTATTTTCTTTCTTTTTCCTTTTTTCATCTTTTTAAAAATGTTTTTTTTGGAGTTGCTGTTCTCGTCGGCATCACGTCATCACAGTGTCATAGAGAACGTTCTCTCCATCATTGAAATTCAGTCCTCATTAAAACTCGAAACTCTAAAAGCCGCAGCGAGAGGTTCACCTTGTAATCAGGTCTGATGTTGGCAAAGTAAATGTAGGAATCGACAGCCAGGCTGATCCTCAATCCTCCGCCTTCCCACGATATCGCGGTCACCTGTTTACCAGGAACCTTCAGAGTGCGAAGGTGCTGCACAAGGAACCAGAAGAACATAGTGAGATGCCCCAGTAATCACACAAAGCAGAAATAAAACAATTACAAGACCAGCGGAACGACCTGAACTCCAGCAGTAACCACGGTAACAGTAACCTGTTTATTATCTTCACCTCTCCAAACGGTGTGTAGAAATTCAACACGTTGACGTCTTTATCTCCCCCGGGGTTCCTGAGCGACCCAGCAATGGCCAGAACGTTGCCGCTGTGGTTCCACTGGATACCAGCGACATTCATAAGCGTGTCGATGATCACTGGATCTACACACACACACAAACAGCATTCTGTACCCAGAGTGAAGCATGGTGTTGGGAGCGTCATATAAAGGGTTATAAACAGTGTCGAAGGGGTCGTGCACAGAGAGACAGTGGAACTTACTGTCGTCGTTCTCGTAGCGCATGACCTGGCAGCGTCCGTTGTCGTAGCAGATGGCGAGGCAGGGGCAGTCTGGCTCAATATAACCCTCGGTTCCAGCGTACCAGTGGATCCCCGCGATGCTGACGGCCCCGGTTACGTTCATCAGGCAGTGCAGCGTCATCTTCATCTAAACACAACACACAGAACACTTCAGGGTGCGCTGGCAAAGGAAATGAATCAACTTCAGAGTAACACCGCTGTATCGCACCACCCTGAGGTTAATTATTTCCATTCACACTGGGAAATGTTCAACTGGCGTGTACTGACGATGAAGTTGCCCTGGTTGTCGTAGATATGGATCTCTCCGTTGGCCATTCCAAACAGCAGGATCTTGCTATCAGGAGACCAGGCCACGTGCGCCAACTGGATCCCTTTCAGTTCCTTCCCCCAGATCCGGTTTCCTGCACAACATCCACATAGCGGTTACAGGAACCGGTTCATACTGGAACCAGGTGAATACAGAAATCTACGTGGAGCCAGCGTCGTAAAGTAGAAATGGCTAGGAGTCATTAAAATCCTCCCTCTACCAAACAGCATCGTTAAGTTAAACATGGTTTAGAGCGAAAACTATTGTCCCCTCACCGTCCACTGATCCTACAATAACCGCGCCGTCTTCATACACGATGCAGATCTTCTCCCCGTCCGCGTTCCAGCTCATACTCCTCACCACAGACTTATTCCTGTTATTAATCATCTCCTCGTACCAGGAGCCTGTTCAGCACACAGCACACAGGGGTGTTAAGGATGCAGGAAAAAACCCTCTACCATCGTGTCTTATTGCTCTGACACCACGGCCACAACAATTACCCTCTCTCACGGGTATCTCAGCCAACACTGGGTGAAGGTGGGGTACACCCTGAACCGCTCGCCAGTCCATCATAGGTCTACACCACCATTCACACTCACACCAAGGGGCAATCGGGAAGGGCCGGTTAGCCTACTGTGCAAGTGTTTGGACTGAGGGAGGAAGCTGGAATACCCGGAGGAAAACCACACAATCAATGGAGCGAACAAGCAAACCACACAGAAACACCCTCGCCAAGCCTGGGACTCGAACCCAGGACCTTCTTTCCAACAGCAATTACTATTTATTTGTTTATATTACAGAACATAAACAAATAAAAGTATTATGGACAAAACTTTTCCATGGAAGGAAGAAATGAAGAAACAGATGAATACACACATAAAGGTGAAGAGACACAGACACTGAATGAGTTGTTGCTAAAGAAAACAATCACGTATAAAAATCCTTTCTTTAACGTTACGTGTCCCACCCTTATACAGCATCCAGACAATGATGAGGCCGTTCTGGTCACTGGTGGTCAGTTTCTGGTGCTGCTCGTTCCAGGTGACTACCTGCACAGCACCTGAGCACAACACAGCTCGTTAACTAAATTTGCATAAATGCATACATAATGTTATGCTTCAAGTGATTCTGTTTACATGCAATTACATTATCCACAAATATAAATTTCTAACAATTCTATCATCATTCGCAAAACCTTAGTGGGCGTTACCGAGCCTCTCTTTGTACTAGATGCTAATTTTTAAGAGAGAATAAGCCAATCAGCTTTCAACAAGCATTTGAGAGCACTAATATTTGGTTAACATCAAAAAGTTTGCACAGTTCTTTGCAGAAGCATGATTGTGGTGCGTGCTTGGACCCCGCACATCACTGCTAGCAGCTAGAAAATTTGTATTGTTATTATATATTTTTTTGCAGTGGGTTTTAAAATCAGACTAGCAAGCATGACTTGTTTATTTCTGAATAATTGTGTAACACGTACCAGTGTGTCCTTCAAGAGTCTGGTTCATGGAGAGGTTACTTGGCGCTGCAAGACCTTTCAACTTGGCATCATCTGTAATGGGATTACAGCACAGATCAGACTAAAACACCAAAACCGTACAGAACGGGCAGTGCCTGAAAGTTCCATGTAGAACCTCTAATCAGAGGAGTTCTGTGTCATAAGAAACAGGAAGTGAAGGGAGATTTTCAGAGATACATTCACACTGAATATGACTTACATCTATAGAGGGGGTGTAAACTTTTCATCTGATGAAACTGCAACATTCAAAAGTTCAAAAGTGAGCTCTGTGTGTGTGATATGATAAATATATAAAAGAATAAAAATTGAGCAAATAAATAATAAAGAAAGAAAGAAAAGGAGAAAAAATAATTAGTGGACAGTAATAAGAGAGAGAGACAGAAAAATAATGGGAAATAGAAAAATATGCAAAATATGGTAGGCAGGGCCAAAATGACCTAGAACATGGATTTAAGGGGA
>JBCNYH010000027.1:1160240-1172283 GCA_039654325.1 Tandanus tandanus
TACCACCTTCCTCGTTATTTATACCTGATCTCTCATCCCTCACCCCTCATATCACCCCTGTTTTATCATTTCTCCTTTCTCCTTCCTCAGCTCGAGCTCCCATCCATCCTCTCTACCTTTCACTTAACGAGTTCTTTAATCATGTCGTATAAACATATCCTCCAGAAACTAACAACAAAACAGGACATCACGAACACAAATAAAGGCTCGACATGATCTCAACAGATAAAAATATGTATGTATGAGCTGTATTTCTGATATGAATTTACCTTCTTACTCAGGTAAACAAACATCCTTGCTAGCTGTTAGCGGTTATCTTGATTTGATTCGCATAAAAACAACCGTCAACAAATCTATTACTTCAAAAGCAGATTTTTGCTCCGATGTTAAAACAAATCAAAGTCTGTGATTAAAATAAGCCCAGGACATTTACTATCCAATTACAAAATACGTTTCTGTTAGCAAAACAATGCAGTACAACGGGTCCAAAAAGCTTTCTTGGTTTCTAGGTAACCAAGCACAGGATATGACGTCATTTATAAGCGACTCCGGTCTAGAATCATACCTGTAAAAACAACCAACCAAAAAACCCATGTTTTTCTAACTTTTTTTTAAAAAATTCACTTTCGTTTTTAATTTATTTTATTTATAACTTGTGTTTCATTGCTTTAAAAAAGTTATTTTGATCATAATATTTAAAATGTATTTTTTATGTAGTATTAAGCGAATTTAACATTAATTCACTAATGACGAATTATTAACTGGAAATGTTCATTTCCTAAACGAAACTCTGCTTATAAATCCCTGGTGTTGTTATGGTGATTCAAGTTGGTTGTTATTGTACTCTATGTTGCTAGGGTGGTTGCCATGGGTTTCAGGTGATTGCTTCATTTTACCTGGTGATGCTTCGGTGATTGTTCAAGTGTCGCTAAGTGGTTTCCATGGGAACTCAGGTGGTTGTTGGTGGGCAGTGACTGCCATATTCCATATGGTTGTTAGTGTGTTGCTAGGCAGTTGTCGGTTGTAACTGTATCCATGCGGCTGTTATGGTGTTTCTATGTAAAACACACTTGTCTCTTTGTCGTGACATAATAAAGGCAAAAATGTTTTAATCTCAAGCCAGCTTTTATTATCTAATAAAAATATGTACAAAGATTTGTAAACAGAGGAAACATCATATGTTCGATTTACACACTTAAATCTTTCCTGGACAAAAATAATAATCTGTAAATAAAATAAAAATAAAACAAACCTTCAAAGGTTTTTTGAATCTTTTATTTTTACTAAAGTAGACTGGACAAGTATTACTGAGTCTACTGCATCAAAGTTTTTATACGACCGGCTTCAGGCTACTTTATGTAAAGTAATGCGTTACGATGGTGTGGATTAACACGCTTTACTGAGAATAAATGCAAAGCAGCAAAGAAAAGGGGGACGACCAAGAGGATGGACTATAAGAGCGATGAGTTGTGGGCTAGTGAAGAATGCCACCACCGTTGGTGTGAATTCAGCGCAGCTGGAACTGATCGACTCTTCTCGAGAGATCATCCAGTGTGAACAGTCAAGGAAAACTCAGATCACATTAAACAAAGTGTAAATACATTAAACACAAACATACAGTATATACTTAACCTTGCTTCATGAACCCAGTCATGTGTACTTATTTACATCCCTTTTTAATTAAGTAGATCCTGGGGGTGAGAGATGATTATTTCCTTTTTAATATCCAGAACGTAGCATTTAGAGTTCTGCTACTGGGTGCACTAATATAGAAAAGGTTCTACTTTCTGATCGACTTTGACGACTGGGATGTTGAAGTCGTCTGTCTCAGCGATGTGAAAGGATATGTTTGATGTTGATCTCTTTAATGCTGTGATGGACTTTCTTCTGAAACGCAATCTGAGCTTCACACATGCACGCGTCCTCCACCAAATCACTGCGAGCCTCTGCAAGAGAACCGAGAGAAACACAGCAGAACCACACACACACACACACACATTACTCCTGCTGAGGAGGTCACGTTTCAATAGAGAACATTACCTTAAAATCAGCTGAAGTGTGAGAATAAGGCCACTAAAATGCAAGTACAGCACTGCTGAGACTCTATTATTGATTATACAGTCAACAACAGATTTCACTGTTTAGTTAGCAACCTAACATTAGCAAAGTTAGATAAGTGTGGATGGAGTTTAGATAAATAACCCAGAAATTATCCAGAACAAAAATCAGAAGTAATTTCTTCTAAAAATAATAATAAAAAAAATTAATAATAATAACAGTAATTTAAAAAATAAATAAAAATTAAATGAAAAAGGAAGATTAAAAAAATTTACATACATTTGACTCCGTGCTTTCAAGTCATGTATTATGTATGTTTCATGTATTACTAGCTAATCTTATTGAAATGCTAGCCATCAGTATACATTGCTAGTAAGCGGGCTAGTTGGGTAGCATGCTATCAAATCATCTTCACATGAAATATCCTATTAAAGTATGAGATATTAATTAATAAATTGTGTTCTAGCTTGTCACGTTATTATTAATGGATTGCTAATAAGTTTAAAACAACAAGCAAGAACAATGTAAAAGATACATTTGAAAGCCGGCAAAAAAGTGGTGTTGTAGCTAGTGTATTGCTAGCTATTTGGCAAGCTAGCCACCCCTACAAACCATCCTGTCAGCCTGAACATTGAATAACACATCAGTTAAATGGTGTTTTATTAGATATAATGTTCCGGAAACTAGTATGCAAGCTAGCTAGTTTAAAAGAGCAAATTAAAAACATGTTTACTACAGTCACAGTTAGCTTAAAAGGGCCAGGTCTGAACAAGTCCATGTCTGTGTTCCCCAGTCCCTATGTTCCCGAACCCTAACCCTATTAACGTTGAAAATGTGAAATCACGAATATTCCTTAAATTGTTACTTTGAAGATCCATTAATTTAATAAGGACCGGGGAACACGGGGACCTGGGAACATCGGGGACATCGGGGAACATCGGGGACATCGGGGACATCGGGGAACGGGGAACACGGGGACCGGGGGACATCGGGGACCGGGGGACATCGGGGACCGGGGGACATCGGGGAACATCGGGGAACATCGGGGACCGGGGAACATTGGGGACCGGGGACTGATGAACATGTGGCTGATCTCGGTCTGAACTCTCTTAACAGAGCAAACTAACTCACACTACATTATTATTAAGTGAGGTAGCTTAAAAACCTTGTACAGTATCAGGTATGCTGTGTTTAGATGGTGTTGTAGCTGTTTGATGGAAGGGACTAGTTGTTTGTAAGGTAGTTAGTTAGTTAAGTCTTTCTCAGGACCACAATATGAAGATACAGTTTTGTGTAAAATAATACTCAAAGTGATCTTTAAAAATAAAATCTGGTTTAGTAAATGACAGGGCAGCTGGCGTTCGTGTACCCTCGGAGTGTGTTAAAGAACCATCATGACACAGAGTCTTAAGACGAACCCTTGGCTTGTGAGCATGTTTTCTTGTCCAGGTTTAGCACGTAGCCCTCTCTGCACTTGCAGTAGTAAGAGTTGTACTTGTTGACACAGTCGTGCTCGCAGTCGTGTCCGAGGGCACATGCATCGATACCTAGAGATAACAATCATTACTCGCAGGGTTAGCAAACAAACACACACACACACACACACACACACACACACACACACACACACACACACACACACACACACACACACACACTCTCATCATTCATGCAGTCAGACCAGGTGAGAGAATGCTGCTTTTCAAAGTAAAAAAAAAGGATCATTTAATTTCTGCTCTCACCACACAGAGTTTCCCTGAACTTGGACGTGAGTTTCTCGATCACGCCATAGGTTTCGACATAGAACACGTGATCGTTCAGAGGCTGGCTCGCCATCGCTTGCAGAGATTTCATGTCAGCCCTGTCCACTCCGACAGCGTAGATCTCGATCCCAGCGGCTCTCGCAGAAGCCGACACCTCCTCCACTTTATCCTGCGGCCGCCCGTCCGTTACAATGATGGCCACCTTGGGGATGTTTTTATTCACCGGCCTGGCGCCGGACTCCACGGTGAACGTGCTCTCCATTGCTGTTTTGATGGCTAGGCCGGTCATGGTACCGGTGGAGAGCGGCTCGACCCGAGAGAAGGCGCGTTTGAGATCCACTTTCATGGTGTACGTCTTGAGGAGGAACTCGATGTTGACCGTGCTGGCGTAGTTGACCAATCCGACACGCGTTCCATCGACACCGATGTCCAGAGAATCCATCATGTCTGAGAGGAACACTTTGACCTTTTCGAATTCAGCAGGACGGACGCTGCGAGAGCTGTCAATGATGAACACCAGGTCTAGGGGGCGACTCTTGCAGACCGCTGAAGCTGAGGATTATGGGAAATAACAGTTTTTACTGTAAAAACAAGACATAAAATTGGCAACAAGCACCTGGATAACATTTATTCTTCCACTACATCAGGGCGCTGTTGAATTCTGGGTTCTGATTGGTCAGAAAGTGTTCATTAATTTAAGGAATTAAAATGGAATAACTGGCAGGTTGTTGAGGTATCAAAGGAATTAAGCACTTCAGGATCGTTCCATTAGCTGCTCGCGAAGCTTACATGAAGAATTGTTTACAGACAGCTTTCATCTCTGAGAAGCTTTTCTGAAACGAGAGCCAGCATCAGCGCTTCATGAGCAGCTGCACAGGTCGTATATATTCTGGAATAAAAAGAGAAATGTGTTGGTTTGAACCCAGGACGATGCTCTAAATTTGGGGAAAAGAAGTTTTTGTTTGTGTAAACTTCTGATATCTGACCTAAGATCCAGTGAATAACCTCAAAATCAAGATCCTAACACAATAGATGTACCAAACATCAGTCAGGTCAAAATCTGAAGAGCTGATGAAGTTCCTCAGACAAGGACCGAGTTCCAGGGCTTATTTATTACATAATGCTCAGGTTAGATGTTTCTCCACTCATTTACTGAACTTTATTTTGAAACATGAGGACGAAGAACTTCAGACGAGACCCTAACAGGTATCCAGTGAAACCAAGGTTGTGTAAATTAAGGTCGTGAAGATGTTTCTCCATGAGCATCCAGCTTCCACTTGAATTCCCAGATCAAGAAGTTTGTCCACTCTTCCTGGAAGTTTCATCAATTCTGATTTGAAAATGAAGAATCAGTAAAGCTCTTCAGATAACTGGAGAAACATCTTAGACCATCTTACATTTATCAGAGGCCCTGCGATGGCTTGGCGAGCTGTCCGTGGTGTACCCCGCCCTCGCCCAGAGTCGGCTGAGATGGGTGTCAGCCTCCCAGCGACCCTTATTGGGATTAAGCGGCTTAGAAAATGAATGACATTTATCAGAACTAGCCCTGTCAATTTCCCTATATTCTGCAATCATGGTTCTCCATTAAGATGAAGAATTTTTTTCATGGTTCTCCACTCAGGAACTGGTTCTTGGACCAAGGTTTCTTGTAGAAGTGGAGAATCTTAATTCAAGGCTATGAAGTTTCTCTGGTGAAACGTTTCAAATTACCTCAAGTGGCTTGCAAGTGGTCACCTATTGAAGATCTTTCTCAGAAGTGTCTCCAATCATATGAGGAGCTTCATCAGTTCAGGTCAAAAAGAACTAATGATGCTCCTCGGATGATCAGAGAAGTACTTCAGTCAGCTTGGTTCATTATTCCCAGACATGAACCAATCTTGGGTGTTTAGGTGTTTCCTGAACATTCTCCATTTGTCTGAGGAACTTCATCAAAATGTAGACTTGGGGAAGCTCCTCAGACTGTGATAGCATTAATGTGAAATCAATTCCATGGCACCACCTAGGGAGGAACAAAGAGATGATGGATGGAGAGATGTGTGGAGGATTATATGGATCTCAGGAAGTTCAGCACGCTCTGTGGAGGGAAAAAAAAGAAACGGGAGGACTTCTTTGTCCTGAGTCTACCTGGAAGAGTGGGTGGAGCAGCAGAAGAGGAAGTGGTGGTACTCAGGGTACTGAGCGGCAGTGTGGTGGGCATCGTGGTTCGTGTGGTGGCAGGTAAAGTGGACGGAGGGACTGGAGTAGTGCTTACATTTGGAATGGGTGGTGCTGTGATGCACGGCGTGGTTAGCATTAACTTTGGAGGCACCACAGGCACAGCTGGACGATGGACAGGAAAGACAGGTCGGTGGTGGGGGAACACGGGCCACTTCCAAGGAGGGCGATGGTGGAAATTTCCGTAAAACCTGGGGTTAATGGCATGAACTTGGTGTGGTTGGAGAGAGCGAGAGAGTGAGAGAGAGAGAAAGGATGAAGGATTAAGGGAAGCATGATGGCATCTCTTATACGGCAGTAAAGAGAAAGAGACAAAGCTCGCTGTTGATGAAAGCTCCAGCATGAATCAGGTTCCAGCAGACGCTAAAATGCTCAAGTCTGAAAAAAAAAACCCACTGAACAAAAGAGCTTGAGCTCTCCTTCATCTGCCTGGAACATGTGCTCGACTCTGTAATGTAAAGACTGAATAGATTTAAGTAGATTTAAGTTCTCCATAAGATCTTTGTGAGTTCCTTTCTGTTCTAAACTTGTGACTGTGATGATGTTTTGAAGCAGCAGAAACACTGGAAACTAGAGGTGCACTAATGGAGTGTTAGGCTCCTCCACCAGGCACAAATGGATTATTAGAACTTGGTGGATTTATAATGAAATGTCTCCCCCTAGTGGGCGTCAGATGAACATTTTGCCCCATGTTAATGAAAGACAGATTTTTCAGGATTTTATTCCAAAATGATCCCATACACGGATCACCTCCAAAATTTTATGGGTTCTTATGGGCCCCACCCCTCCACAAGCTTGATGAAAATTTGGTTCAGGAATTTTTGTGTAATCCTGCTAAAAGAAAAAAAATCCTTGAATAAATGCTTGTTAAAAAGGCATTTAATAAATTCCTGGATCTGGATCGTGATCTGAAACTGGTCCAAAATGTTATGGGTTTTCTCCAGACTGACACCCCATCCCTTCGCCATGATTGGTGAAAATTGGTTCAGTAGTTTTTGTGTAATCCTGCTAAAAGACAAACAAACAAACAGACACTGGTGAGTACATAGCTTCACAATGAGTCGGCTGAGATAGGCTTCAGCCTCCCTGCGACCCTAGTAAGTTGAAGCGTTTCAGTAAATTAATGAACTTAAAAAGATTGAGGATCATTAACGACGCTGCATTTATGAAGTGAAAGATTTTACATTTGTTGCTTTTTTACTTTTTCAAGATGATTTTTTTGGTTTGCGGCGCTCGAGGTCGAAACACAAACACTGTGCTGGTAAATGTACGGACGGTCATACAGCTGTGATAAATCATCTGGATGCGTTAGCATGAGTTCTGTAAAGTTCCATCAGAAAACACAGGTCCAATATTCCAATATTCTCTAAAGCGCTAACAATCTCAGCTAACTTCCTGTCCCTTAGCCTTTATTTACTTTTTGTTTAAAGGTTAAAATATTTTTATTAATAAAATAAGTCATTGTTTATTTAATCAATACTTTAATAAATAAAATATTTAAAACTTACATTTGTGTTCAGTTCATTCAATCCATTTTATTAAAGGTTTAATTGAATTAAGTAATTAACTATTAAGTATCAATCACTCGAACAATTAATTGATGACATGATTATAGAATTGTCAGCTTTTTGAATTGTTTGTTTGTTTGTTTGTTTGTTTATCCACTTATTAATTTTTTATTTGATTGGAGCCCGTCTTAGCAGGCAGCGCAGGTAGCGAACGTTATTCAGTAACGATGATTACAATCATTCTGGAAAACAAATCTACACATGAACACAGAGAAGAAAAAAAACAAACGGATTACAAGAAAGTTATTTTCATATTTTCTCACACTGTAGTTTTATAATTAATCAAATCTTCACTTCAATATCATATCCAAAATTCTAATAAATTAATAATTATTAAAACATTTAAATTGAATGCTCTACAGTAGTAATAATGATAATGATAATAATGATAATAATAATAATAATAATATAATGATAATAAAAATAACAACTATAATAATAATAATAACAATAATAATATAATGATAATAATATAATAATAATGATAATTATTATTAATAATAATATAATGATAATAATAATAATATAATGATAATAATAGTAATAATAACAATAATACAGTTTGTGCATGTGTAATGCTAAGAGTATTAAAAGGCTAAAATATTATAAACATTAATTTTACAAAATGTATCTCCCTTTGTGTTTAATTTTAAACATTACTTTAATTTCTGGACAAAATGTGTGAAACGGAGAATTGTTGCATGATGCAGGTGATTTTTTAATAATAGTAATAATTCTGGAATAAATGTTATGACTTTGGTGAAAACTTTAATGTTAAAGTATAATGCAGTCCTGAGTGAATGAGCGGAAGTTTGTTTCCAGGATAATAATTACTGTGTGAAATAAAAACATTTACGTTATTCACACATCTCTGAGTAGAAGTCAGTGCTAAACTAAGTGCCCCCTCATCCTATTTCCTTTCACAGTTACAGGCTATTTTACTCTGATATTATTGTCTATCAGTGTAATTTCTCCACAACAAACATATTTTCATTAACGAAATCCTTTTTTCAGTTTTGTTTCAGTTCCTGTAAAAAATAAAATAAAAAATCTTCACTACTAAAGAAAAGCGAAGGCTGTTCCTCAGACGTCTGGTCCATACCTCCAAAGTTGAGGTTGTTTCCATGAGCAGGTCTGCTGTAGGTCAGTGGTCTGTGCCTTACTGCAGGTCTGTCCTGGATAAACCGGTATGGTCCGTACGTCGCCTCGTTCTGCATCACCATCATCACCCCCACCATCATAAGCGCTGTCAGGAAATGCATCAACGAGCGGACAAACCAGGCCATGATGCTGAACGTCTTGGGATCCTGCCGTGCGTGTTGTGCAGCTCTGTTTGCTCTACTGAACTACTGAAGCACTCAGTACTTTTAAAGATACAAGCTCCACCTTCTGAGAGGCGACCAGCCAATCAGCACTCTGGGAGAGTAGGGAGATGAATAAAATGATAATGTTAACATTATTTCAACAAACCTTAGACTAATATCATTACATTACATTAATGCAATCAAAATTTAATAAACAAGTTCATTGTTACAGGACAGATAATGTCATATGTTACTTTCTTTAGTACAATACAAGCATTTTCCTGCAAAGTTTAATATTTTTGGTCATAAATAAATAATAGTATTGTTGGGGAAAACGCTTTTCAGTGATATTATATAGTGATAACATGTTGTTGTCATGTTTATCCCGCAATTTTATTCTGTTAATTGTTTCTAAACTAACTTATGTAACTGCCCAAACTATCTAGTTGATGAAGTGTGTTTCATAAAAGTTTTTATTAAACATTTAAATTTGAGTAGAATCTTCACTGTGTGCAACATTTATGACCCGTGAACAGCTGTAGCTGTATTTCCTCCTCCGTCCGCTAGAGGGCAACATTACACTTCAGTGCTACAGCACTCAGCGTTACCGCACTTCTTCTTCTTCTTCTGTGCGCTTTGGCCTCAGCTGTAAACACTTCCTGCTTTCTCTGTTTACATTCGAGTCGCAGGTGGAAGGTTCGAGTTCATGCACCTGAGACTTTATTATTCCTAAAAAAGTCGTTTTATTTGCGTTCAGGTCCCTCGGAGTTATTTAGTGACTCTACAGGAAGAGACCGAGTGAGTTCACACGCGCTGTTTGGTTCTCTACAGGTTTGTTTAGCGGCTATAAAGTCTGTTCTAGTTAAAACATAATTGGTAATATATTTAATATGTGCGTGTGTCACGTGATCTAATCCTGGGTTTCATTTCCCTCGTAATATCAGTGACTCCGGTGTTCCTGTAGCAACAAACTGATACTGCAGCTAATCAAACATTACTTCTTATAATTTTACAAAAAAAGCAAAAGAAGTGACTATAATTCAGCACTAAGAGATTTGAGCAAAGATGAACCAGAATAAAAAAAGACCTTCTTTACTAAACTGTACAGAAATCATCTTTAATTCATCACAAATGTAGAAAATTGTGTAACTAAAGCAATAATTACTGAAATTGAGCACGTGCAGATTATTCTCTTAAATTAACAGAATTTGTTCCCCTTTTTAAATGTATAAATATGAAATAGTTCATTAGGAAACACCTGCAAAGTGTTACTGAAGTTTATTTATGTATTTTATTTATTTATGTAATTGTTTATTGATATTTTTATTATTAGAGTTTTGTTTCCCTGGTTGTACAGTACAGTGATGAATTATTGATGGTGTAAACATGTTAAACACTAAAACTATAAGCTTTACTATCTAATTATAACACCAAATAAATGAGCCTTCATCATTTTAATTCATTCTTTAAATCAGACCTGGTTTAATTCTGTAAGATCATTTATTTTAGCTCTATAAGTCTCATTTGTTTAAAAAGAAATGGCAGTAAATATTCAGTATTATTATATTCAAATATATATTTGTGAAATATCAGAAGGCTGTATTTACGTATTTTGAGTCCATGGTGGAATTTAATCATCCACTTTATGCCTGATGACATCATGTATCTCACCTGCGTCTCCGTTCTGTCGATGGCGTTCATTTCATTCTCTGTCCGTCATGTGTTTGTGCAGTAACAGGAGAAGATGCAGAGTTTATCCGTCCAGGCTCTGACCCTGCGCCAGCTCGGGAAACTCACGTCTCTGCAGGTTCCGTCTGCGTGGCACGGCGTGGGTTTACCTCTGCGCTGTCCGCGAGCGCTCCACGCACGTCAGCTCTGGGGCTCGAGCGCTCCTCTCGTTCAACGCTCGGCAAGCCTCCTCAAGCCTCGAGACGCCACCCGCACTCTACGCTATCAGCAAACACGCTTCAAGGGCTACAAGAGGAAAAAGGGGCGAGCGGGAAGCGCTCAGGACGAAGGGGACGATGAGGAAGAGGAGGAGGATCCAGAGCCCAGTGATTACGAGGACGAGCTGCAGGAGGATCCCAGTTTACCCAAAGATTATAAAGATCATGAGAAAGCCGTGCAGTCGTTACGATTCGACCTCATCATGAAGACTGGACTCGACATCGCCAGGCAGTAAGCGCCGGAAAATCAACACACACACACACACACACACACACACACACTCCAATAAACAGACCCATGTGGATGAACACACACAGAGTTGAACACTGTCAATAGCAGACAGGCCACGCCCACTTCAAACTAACAAGTGATAAATGAGTTGCGAGAAGCCTGAACACAGAAACCAGCGAAAACCTTCAATCTGAGGATTAAACCCGATTTATTCTAAAACTGATCTTTTATCTGTTCATTCTGCAAACCCTTCTGATCCAGTGGTACTATACTCCAACTTCACTCTTCAATCCAAGTTTGCTCTTTTATTTGTTTTAGTAAAATCGAGGACGCGTTCTACGACCACAAACTGAGACTGAACGGACAGAAACTCATCAAAAAGAGCAAAACTGTGAGTTACTCCTTTCACTTCTGCACATCTATCAGTCCATCCATCCATCCATCCATCTCTCTGCCTCTCTCTCTCTCCCTCTCTGTTCATCCTCCCTTCATTCATCCACCTGCACCTCTCTCGGTAACTGAAGAATCCTTTAAGCTCCGCCCACTTCACCACCACATTGTAACCTGTGGCTTAAACGCTGGTTTTGTGAGATATAGAGGTGTTTCTGTGAAACAAACACAACAAGAGCATTAGAACACTACCTCTCTTTAAAAATAGTGAATACAATTTGAAAATAAAATGTTTATTCATGTCCTGATTTAAATATTTTAAAGAGGATTATAGATTTATGAAAATTTCCTGTCTTCCTTCCTCTCATCACTGGAGTTCACGTTTGTTGAAGGTTGATTTTTCACTTTTCATGAAGTATGCAAATGTACACTTTAATTGGGCGGAGCCTCATTTGCATGTATTAAAATTATGAATATAACCATGGGAGCTGATTGGCCGAGCTCTCACGGGAGGGAGGGATGGCATACGCTCACCTCCCTGTCACTCACAGCGATCACCAGCCAATCA
>JBCNYH010000027.1:1224684-1235958 GCA_039654325.1 Tandanus tandanus
TGTAAAGCTGCTTTGTGACAATGTCAATTGTAAAAAGCGCTATACAAATAAAACTGAATTGAATTGAATTGAACTATCTGGTGTCACCCAAATTAGGATATTCCCTTTTTAGTCTGTTTTTTCTTTATGTCATATCTGTTTAGAATTTATAATCAAATCTATATATTCTGTAAAGCTGCTGTGTGATAATGTCCATTTTAAAAACTGCAATACAAATAAAATTAAATAGAATATTTCCTCTTCCTGTTAAAATCTTATTTCTGGCAAGAACCTTACTTATTGCTACAGAGAGGTTATTTATTTATTTATGTATTTAAAAACATACATTAATATTAAACCTCTTGCACTAATAATAAGTAATTATTGCCAATCTGTCAAAGAGGCAACAATTTATTGTCCTTTAAAAGCAAAAGAAAAATCCAGTATTTAGTGAAATTATTGCTATGCATGGTATTACTTGAAGCAGGTAATGAGGGGTGTGATTGCTGAATGATGTCACTGAAGGTGGTCATGTAAAAGCTCAGGTAAGCCCACCATGTCTCTTCTAATACCTAAAACCCTCGCAGAAGACCCGCTATGGAACCTGCCAAGCCTCATTTACAGTTTTCCGATATCTATTCTGAAGTCACTGTAAGCTCAAGTGCAGGTAAGAAATATTTATTATTAAAAGTACTTTTAAAAGTATGTTTTTAAACTTACTCCCAAGACTCAAACTCAAAACCACATCTGATGTTAGTTGTGATCTATCTATCTATCTATCTATATATATGTATGTGTGTGTGTGTGTGTGTGTGTATATGGGTGTCTCTGTGTGTGCACGCGCCCACCCCTTCCCTCCTTTCACGCAGCTGAAATGGAAAATTCAGCTTCTCCTACTACTACCACCGCCAGGGCCACTTCAGGGCATGCATCTCTCTCTCCCTCTCTCTCTCTCTCTCTCTCTCTCTCACACACACACACACACACACAGACGCTCAGCGCAGACGCACCATCCGCGACCGGCTGTTGTTAATCTCCAGCTCCAGCTGTGTTCGCATCTCGCGCACCTTTTGTTTCCGCCGTCTTGAACGATCCAGATGTTCGTTTTTCTGCGCTCGCGCATGCTTTGTCTTCTTTCTCTCTCTCTCTCTCTCTCTCTCTCTCTCTCTCTCTCTCTCTGTTTTCTACGGCTCGTGTTCTTGACACTTTCATAGCCTTTTCCCCTTTATAATCCCCCCTTCTCATCCCTCCCTCACCCCTCTGTCACATCCCTTCCTCATCCCTCCACCATCCCCATCTCACCCCTTCATCATCCCATCTCATCCCTTATCATCCTTGTCTCATCCCTCCATTACCCCATCCAATCCCCATCATCCCCGTTTCACCCATCCATCACCTGTCTCACCCCTCCATCATCCCTCTCTCATTCATCATGCTTTGTTATTCTTCTATCATCCCTCATCCTCTCTCTCATCCATCCATCATCCCCTCATTCATCATCTCTCAATCATACCTCCATCATACCAACATCATAACTTTATTTCGTATCCCTCCATCATTCCCCACATTTCATGTCATTTCACTCTTATTCTTCCATCAACCCACCATCTGTACATTTTCTCCTCCTCATTCTCCATCATCCCTCTCTCATCCTTCCATCATACAATCCACCATCATCAGGTCTCTCTCATCCCTCCATCATTCCCATCATCGTCTCTCAATAATTGATCTTATCACTCCATCATTTACCATTATCTCTCCTTCATCATCCTACATCATCCTTCCTCTCATCCCTAAACCATACATACTGCCAACATCCCTCCATCATCATCATCATCATCATCATCATCATCATCATCATCATCCCTCTCTCATCTCTTCCTCTCTCTCTCTCTCTCTTATTCTGCTATCAGTTTTAATCACACATCCTTATTTTATATTTTATAATTTTACTGCTTTCTATTTTAGCAAAATGAAGTATTTGATGGCAGGCACGCTGAGTATGTGTGTGTGTGTGTGTGTGTGTGTGTGTGTGTGTGTGTGTGTGTGTGTGTGTGTGTGTGTGTTTATGTGTGTGTGAGTGTGTGTGTTAGTGAGATCACTGCTGTCAGTGTGTTGTCGTTCAGTGCACTGTTGATCAGTGTGAGTGGAGCTCGTTATGACTACGGTGAAGGAATCGAATGCTCAGGCGAAGGCAGTGCAGCACCAAGACCAGGTACACTCACTGTGTATGTGTGTGTGTGTGTGTGTGTGTGTGTGTGTGCAGTAAGAAATGATTGTAGATCGCTTTACATAGAGATGCAAGCTGCAAGTATATATCTTTTGTTGTGTGTGCATGTGCGTGTGTGTGTGTGTGCGTGTGTGTGTGTGTGTGTGTGTGTGCTCTGACATATACTATAGGTATACAGGTGTAACAGTGTGTGTGTTTACTGTATACAGTCAATTATAAATATACATTTGTAACTCTGTGTGTGTGTGTGTGTGTGTGTGTGTGTGTGTGTGTGTGTGTGTGTGTGTGTGTGATACAGATCGCAGCAATATTAATCCACATATTTAATATAATGTAAAATGTTTGTTATATTTATTAAACTTATAGCAATTACTTTTATTATTTTGTATATATTTTTATCTGTTTGAGTGAATTTTATTCTTTATTTTGGAGTTGATCTTTAATTTTATTCTTCTGCACACTGATAGTTTTTTAATCATATATGCTGCCATTGTGAAAATTGCCGAAAAAAAAAAAAAAAATCAATAACAACAACAACAGCAATAATAATAATAATGATAATTAAAAAAATAATAATAATAATAAATGTAATAAATGGGCGGCGTGGTGCTGCAGTGGTTCACGTCCATCTCACAGCAACAAGGTCCCGGGTTCGATTCCTGGGCTCGGGCCGTTTCTGTGTGGAGCTGATTGGAGCTGATTTCTGATTGGCTGTTCTCTGAACCCCTAGGTGTATGTGTGAGGGTGAATGGTTGTATGTGTGTTGGCCCTGCGATGGTCTGGCAAGCTGTTCATGGTGTACCCCTTCCTCACCCAGAGTCAGCTGAGATGGGCCCCAGCCTCCCTGCGTCCCTAATTAGGATTAAGCAGCTTAAAAAATGAATGAACGTAATAAAAAAAAAAAAAAAAAAAAAAAAAATATATATATATATATATATATATTACTAGTATAATTATAAGTGTTATAAATTCTTTCCTATATAATTATATTAATGAAAATGATTATTTGAGTCCAGGCTTGGCTAATTTACATTCTGAGACTTTTATCTGACCCATCAGTCAACCTGTACCTCTTCATCATCTCCTCTTCATCATCTCCTCTTCATCATCTCCTCTTCATCATCACTCCTCTTCATCATCTCCTCTTCATCATCACTCCTCTTCATCATCTCCTCTTCCTTTTCATCACTCTTCTTCATTAGCTCCTCTTCCTCTTCATTATCACCTCCTCTTCCTCTTCCACATCATCTCCTCTTCCTCTTTATCGCTTCTCTTTATCAGCTCCTCTTCCTCTTTATCGCTTCTCTTTATCGCTTCTCTTCCACATCATCATTCCTCTTCATTATCACTCCTCTTCATCCCTCCTCTTCATCATCACTCCTCTTCAGCAATATAAGTGCTTATAATGAGCATGTGAGGTTCAAAACTGGGTAAACATTGTACACAAGTATGCACGTACACCCCTTTATGGTAACAGTGTTCCCTAATGGCGGTAACATTTTGCAGCAGGATAAAGTGCCCTGACATACTGCACTCAAAGCGCTCTATAAGCAAACTCATTCATGCTTTTAGCAGAGAAAAAATACCTTCACCGAGCCTGGGACTCGAACCCAGGATATTCTTGCTGTGACACAGGCGTGTTAACCACGACACCACCGTGCCCGTTCCAAAATGCACTCTTAGTGAAACACAGGTGTGGTGTTAAAATAAAAAACGAATTCACTAATGGGTTTCACCGACCTCCCATAGACACTGGTTGGTGGATTGGCTATGCCTTCCTGCCCCATGGTGTGTGCCCAGTGACCCCATGATAGACTCTGGACCCTCCTCGACCCTGAGCAGGTTCAAGTGAGACCTGGCACACCATCAGCTAATACATTACTTCCTGCCTTCCAATTGAATGGTTTAATGAAGGAGCTTTCCATCCTCGCTATGTAACATTGTACTCAACTGTAATACTCAGTACTCAGTACTCATCTTCAGTACTCATGGTGGGGCCAGTGGTGTAGTGGTTCGGGTGCTGGGCTCATGATCGAGAGGGAGTGGGCTTGAATCCCCATTAGACCCCCACTGTGCTAAGACCCCTGGATCTTAACCACAAGGGTGCCTCTGTCCACCCAGCAGTATAAATAGGTACCAGTAAAAATACTGGGAAGGTGACCCGCGATGGAGTAGCATCCCATCCAGGAGGAGTTGAACTCCTGGATGCTTCATGCTATGGAAACCAGGGATAAGCTCCGGCCTGATGAGCCAGTCGGCTCAGGTGTAAAAATCCCAACAGACCTCACTTCTTACTTCAACCTCATAGCATTTACAAAAATATGAGCCACACTGACATAATGATTACCACGTCCACCTCACAGCAAGAAGGTCAGCATGGTTGTTTCTATATGGCATTTGTTTTCCCAGTGCTTGCAAGTCTTAGTCCAAAGACATACACGTCTTAAATCGCCACAAGGTGTGGGAGTGAGTATGAATGGTTGCATGTGTGCTGTCCCTATGATGGTCCGCTGAGCTGCAAGAAGGTCCTGGATTCTAGTCCTTGGCTCGGTGAGGGCATATCTGTTCACTGTTTGCTTGTTCTCCCCGTGCTTCCATGCGTTTCCTCTTTGGGTACTGAGGTTTCCTTTCACAGTCTAAAGACATGCACATTAGACTAATTGGATCTTCCCAATTGCCCCATGTGTGAGTGTGAGTAGTTGTATTTGTTGCCATGCGATGGTCTGGTAAGCTGTTCAGGGTGTACCCCGCCTTTGCCCAGAGTCGGCTGAGATAGGCTCCAGCATCGCCGCATTCCTAGTTGGATTAAGCTGTTCATTAAATAATTTTTTTAGTGGTTGGCACATTCGCCTCACAGCAAGAAGATCCGGGGTTCAGTTCCCAGGCTCAGGGCATTTCTGTGTGGAGTTTGTATGCTCTCCCCTTGCTTGCATGGGTTGCTTCCGGGCACTCCGGTTTCCTTCCACAGTCCAAAAACTTGCACAGTAGGTTGACTGGCAGTTCCAAATTGCCCCTAGGTGTGAGTGTGAATGGTTGTATGTGTGTTGCCTTGCAATAACTTGGTGGGCTGTTCAGGGTGTAACCCGCCTTCGCCCAGAGTTGGCTGAGATAGGCATCAGCTTCCCCGCGACCCTAATTAGGATTAAGCGGCTTAGAAAATGAATGAATGAATAGATCTCTATCAGTTCTCTTTCTCTTTTCTGGAATTTAAAATGTCCACCGCTAGAGGGCGCCAGATAACAAGTTCAGTGACCTTCTAGACAGCAGGTTTGTACAATTGTAGGAAATGAACTTTTTCTCAAAGCAAACCCTAAGAAACTTCATCTAAGGGGCCCTACTTTTTCGACACAGGTTTTAAAGTTTCATGACCAGGAATAATTTCTCAATGATGCACAATATTTACATTTACGGCATTTGGCAGACACCCTTATCCAGAGTGACTTACATTTGTCATTTTTATACAACTGAGCAACCGAGGGTTAAGGGCCAAGCTCAAGGGTCCAACGGTGTCCGCTTGGTGGTACTGGGGCTTGAACTCTTGATCTTCTGATCAGTAACCCAGAGCCTTTACCACTGAGCCACCACTGCAATCAGAAACAGCTTTGCCTTAACAAAACCTACAAAAATCAGCAGAACTCGTCAACGTTCCTATCCACAGAAATCTTCAGTAAAACGCGAAAGATTTATGCGTGAATGAAGAGAAAACTGAATGACAGTATGCTGCCATTTAATCAATCAATCAATCAATCAATCAATCAATCAAGCGATAAATACTCTTACAATATTGGAGACCTCTTTAACACACTTCAGTTAATTTTATGAGTATTTTATTAACAGCCACAGAGATATCTTTTAAATATACAGCCAGAGAATCGTGTTATTAGTCCATTTCCGTGTTACGGAAATTTACAGAACTTTCATTCAAAACAGTCTTTCACAAAGCATATAATACTGGTCTGGCTAACCAGCATCATCAGGGGAATATTTCACCGTATACTGTACTGGCATAATATGGGTAAGGCTCATGAAAACTACTCCAGGGTAGAAAGTGTCATTTACGTTATCCTTACGTAGAGTTCTACCTTATCTTCCAATGGATCTGGTGCTATAGTCATCATGAGACGTATAACTCACCTCATAACCATAACCTTTGATATAAAGTAGCTAAAATTTGATTTGCAGACAATTCAATAGACCCAGAATAAGTGACAGAAACAAGTTTTTAAAGTTTTTAGCTAAAACGTGTTGATTTTTAGAACAAAATGAGGTTCAGGCAGCTTGTATCTCCGTAAGTTTATCATTAGGAACAGTATCTTAGTGGAAAACAGGTTAAAACATGATAAACTATTCATTTATTTCTGATTAAGCTGCTTTAAAGTGTACCGGTACCAGTCATCCTCACAGAATAATTTGTGCGTATGCAATGTGTTTAAGTGGCACAGACACTTATTTTAACATAAATGACCATAAGCACAAAACTGGGTAATTTTATTATGTGGATTGCTAGCGGGGGCTGAACCAGTGGTTAGCTGTTTTCGTTTTCCCCCCAGAAGTGACGTGAACTTGTTGGTTCATTTTGTCCAGCACAAGTAAACAAGCAGATCTATTCAGCAAGTGACGTTTTAGGTGACTTAAAAAAAACCTGCTCAAGAAGCAACTATGGCTAACAATTTGGAGGAAATGGGTGTAAATTGTTCCCTATTTGAACCAGATAGGGAGGAGTCTTGTGGAGACAGTGAGATGTTACATTCTAGTGACTCAGAGGATAAGAATGCTGCCAGAGATGTGTGTGGCGGTGAATCCAAAATGGCTTATGCAGCTAACGTTGTCGTCAGTTGGTTTACGAACACAAAATAAATGTTTTCTGCGATTTCTGCACTTGTTGTTTGTGCAGCTCAGCACTGGCCAATACTGTGTTATGATGCACGGGGTCAGTGATGTAGCTCAGCCAATCCAACGAGCTCGCATCACTACCAGGCTTGAACAGCCAGTGAGGAAGGCAACATGTCTCTGAGCATGCCTAGAGTCATAACACTCACACGTACTTTCACAAGGGGCAAGGACTGATGTTGTCGGAAGGAACTATTGATGTCATACGTGATTGTTTTAAATAGCTAGTAACACTAATTCACCACAGGTAAACTAAGTCAGTCAGTAACGTAAATGACAGGGCCAGAAATCACTTCTGACATGCCTTTATTCAAGGACCCACCACAGAAATACTATTGGTCACTTAATGACACGGTTTTTTGGACATGGATCCTCAACATTCCTTCTTTCTACATAAACAGTATTGAATTCCAGTTAGCAAAACATAATTTTTCTAATTGGGAAACTGGGTGTGGTGGTTTTCATGAGCCTTACCCATTTATGATATAAATGACAATTATTTTTAACAATTATTAATAATATGAGGAGAGTATCACGGAAAAGACTGAATGTCGATATCCATCTCGCCAGAGGTGAATAATTACTTTAGTATATACTACACGGAAATGTAACAAAAGCAGACTGACTTATATTAAAATGAAATATAAGTGCTCTATTAAACTTATTCAGAGTTTTAGTTTATATAATATATACTAAGCAACACGGTTGCATAGTGGTTAGCATGTCCGCCTCACAGCAAAAAGGTCTTGGGTTCGAGTCCTGGGCTCAGCAAGGGTGTATTTATGTGGAGTTTGCATGTTGTCCCCATGCTTATGCAGGGTTTCTCCGGGTACTCCGGTTTCCTCCTACAGTTTTTTTTTTACTGATTTTTTTTTTTCACAATAGTTACAATGAAAAAACCATGAGCTGTGATTCATGCTTTATCCACTTCACAAGCTTGGGATGATTGTTAATTGTTCTCTGAAGGCTCAGTGTATGACCCTGAGACGGAACGTCAATTCAGTGACATCGACTGAGCCTGAAGGGAATCATTATTTTAGTATGTACTACATGGGAACATTTAAAACAAACTGAATCAAAATTTTTATAGTTCCGTATGTTTACGTATTTTAACCATAAGGGAGACAGTTGAGCTCCACATGCTTTGCGAGCAGAGCATAACAACGCTCTGTAACGTCGTCTTATTGTGCCTTATTGTGTATTATAAGTGTTATGTAAATTAAAATAATATACTATCTAGATTAAAATTAGGTATTTATTAAAAAAAAAAAAAAAAAAAAATATATATATATATATATGTTATCATCAGTTGCTTTTCCTCTCAGATGGTCAGTGCTCAGATGTCTTTGCCACAGTCAGGACAGAGGATGTTGTCCCTCTCAGTCAGGAAGCCACAACCCACTAAAGACACAGAGCACTTTGTACAGTTGAAGCAGTCATGATGCCACTGGCGCTCCTCAAAGGAGATGTACTTGCTGCCACCCAGACCTATAGTTTGCCAGATAGAATTACATTTATATTAAAAATGAAGGATATTCTTTATTAAAAATAACACATTTCATTATACATGTAATGCTAATAGTGTGTTCACACTACTAACTGGTAAATTCAGTGAAATGTTATGCATTATATACTGTACAATATATATAGTATATTTCCTTCCATATATAGTATATTATAGTACTGTGTACTGTACTATAAACTTTACTATGCACTTTACTATACTATACTGTAAAATACTGCACTCAACTATACTATACTATATTTATACTAGTATATCATGCTATTATACTATACCCCACGATACTATAATATAAGAGCATATCATACTACTATACCATAATATACTAATACTACACTATTATAACATACTACTGTAGTACACAACACTACACGGCACTATACTACACTATACTGTACTATACTGCTCTATAATATACTATAGTGTAGTATACTATACTGTAGTATAGTATAGTACAGTGTAGTATAGTGCAGTGTGGTGTCATGTATATAGTAGAATGTTATAATACTGTACTAATATATCATACGACTATATAATATACTAATAATAAACTATATTATACTACTATTATAACTTGCTACTATACTATATTTACTATACTACAATAAACAATAATATACAAATATAGTATGATATACATATAATAATAATAATATACAAATATAGTATCTAGTATTATACTATACTAGTATACTAGTATACAGTACCATGCCATATGCCACAGGAGTCAAACTCAAGGCCCATGTGCCAAATTTGCTGACCATTACCATGAAACATAATTCATCATCCTTCCACTAGGTGGCAGCAGCCTATTTCAAGTAAACAGCTAGTCATTTATGACTCAAGAAAGATTGCATGCTAGCTTGTCATTGTTAAGTGTTGTCAGAAAATGCAAGTGAATAAAGGAAAAGAGGACAAATGCCTAAACGAATCATTTTGCCATGCAGATTTCATGGTTTCTCTTTTGGTATAGGCGTTCAGTGATTATTTGGCCCTCGATCAGCTTTAGATTTAGCAATGTGGCCCTAAATGAAAATGAGTTTGACACCCCTGCTATATGCTATACTTTACTAGGCTATATTATACTCTACTTACTTTACTTTGTTAATATAACTAGTATAGTATACCAGTATACAACTACACTACAGTAATATATTGCACTAGTATACTATATTATAATACAGTACACTAGTATACTTTAGTACTATAAATGTATACTGATATACTTTACTGTACCATACTATACTACACTATACTACACTATACAACACTATACACTATACTATATTATACCATACTATACTATACAACACTATAACATACCGTACTATACTATACTATACTATACTATAATATAATATATTATAAAATTATATACCATACTATATCATACTATACCATACTGTACTATACTATACTATACTATAATATGATATAACATAATGTAATAAAATATAATATAATATAATATACCATACTATATCATACTATACCATAACCATACCATACTATACTATACTATAATATGATATAATATAATATAATATAATATACCATACTATATCATACTATACCATACTGTACTATACTATACTATAATATGATATAATATAATATAATAAAATATAATATAATATACCATACTATATCATATTATACCATACCATACTGTACTGTACTGTACTATACTATACTATACTATACCATACCGTAATATACTATACTGTACTGTACTGTACTATACTATACTATACTATACTATACCGTAATATACTATACTGTACTATACTATACTATACTATAATATGATATAACATAATATAATAAAATATAATATAATATAATATACCATACTATAATATAATATAATATAATATAATATAATATACCATACTATATCATACTGTACTATACCATACTGTACTATACTATACTATACTATACTATACTATACCATACTATATCATATTATACCATACTGTACTGTACTGTACTGTACTGTACTATACTATACTATACCGTAATATACTATACTGTACTGTCCTGTACTGTACTATACTATACTATACTATACTATTGCTTTAAACTGTCAAAAATATTGTGGACTGTTATAGGTATGTAACTTAAGCTGGATTCTCAGCAGGGTTTAGCCCTCAGGGACCATGCACTGTTCACAGAGTAGCATGTCTCTGCTGAGTCACCAATTCATAATGATCGCATACATTTATAAAAAATAAATTGTGGGTGTTTGTCATGTTATTGTTATTCAAAGAAAATCCTCCATCAAAATTACTCATTATAATAAAAATAGTCCCCAGTTAATCCATCCAGTAGATTCTAATAGATGTCCACTGAACAATTCTGATCTTTCTAGAATAAAACAAACCCAGAAAATAAATGAAAATATTATATGAATATAAATGAGTCCTGAAAGCTGTCACTGTTCTGAAAGATAGTTGTGTGGCTTATTCAGTCACATTAGATAGGAGGTTGCTTGAAAGTTCTACAGAGTGTGTAGCTCACACTGTTTATAAACTCGAGTCATGTAGCCATGGTTGAGAAATTAAACAAGTTGATTATTCATTCATTCATCATCTTCCGCTTCTTCCGGGGTCGGGTCGCGGGGGCAGCAGCCTAAGCAGTGAGGTCCAGA
>JBCNYH010000027.1:1268372-1281306 GCA_039654325.1 Tandanus tandanus
TCAGATATACACATGCCATACCAAGCCTACCCAAAATGCGCACACACACACACACACACACACACACACACACACACACATACATATATGAGAGAGAGCGAGCGAGCTGTTCCCCACAACAGGAAAATGGACATTTGGTGTTCGTCTGAAACAGATGACCACTAACATAGGATAATGTAAAAATTTATGTCGAAATTGTCATGTCTGTTAACCTAGAGTGGTTATTTGTAAACATACACACACACACACACACACATACATACAAACATACATACACAACTCTTGAATTATTTATTTAGTGAGTTTGAAGCATTTCCTGAAGCTCTGCTAATCTTGCTGAACTAAAATGTTTAAATGTTGTACGCTGTGTGTGTTTTGTTTTTTCCAGGTGTGTGACTGGTGCAAGCACATCCGCCATACTAAAGAGTATCTGGATTTTGGCTCGGGTGAGAGGCGACTCCAGTTCTGCAGCGCTAAATGTCTTAATCAATACAAGATGGACATCTTTTATAAAGAAACCCAGGCGGCTCTGCCCGGTGGACTGTGTAACCCTGTTTATCCGGCTGGAGACGGAAAAACGGAAGGAAATGCCGGGGTACAACTTCTGACCCCTGAATCATGGAACGCACCTTTGAGCGAACTAAGGCCTCGGAAGGCACCATCACCAGGAGCAGCAACATCCGGAGCTGGACACTCGGGATCAACATCTGCATCACCCTCTGATTCCAGTGCCGCAGGTTCAGCATCTTCATCGTCCTCATCTTCAGTGAAAATCCCCACGCCAAGACCACATGAGAGTCCAACATTACCCCCACCACCACCGCCCCTGCCACCACCCCCTGCCCCTGGAATGCACCCTCCAATGGGTGTGGTGCCCAATGGAAGTCCCCCAATGGTGATGACACCCCGTGGCCCTGTGCCCCTGCCGTTCTTTATGGAGCACCAGATGATGCAGCAAATGCGTCCTCCCTTCCTACGCCCTCCTGGCCCAAACAGTCCCCTTCCCAATCCCATGATTCCAGGAATTGGGCCACCTCTTCCACCTCGAACTTTGGGTCCTCCATCCAGTCCCATGCACAGACCCCTTCTGTCACCCCATGTCCACCCCTCTTCTACCCCCACCTTGCCAGGTAATCCTCCTGGAATAATGCCACCTCATCCAGGTACCCATATCCCTGGACTTCCCTTCCCTCCGGTTAACATCATGCCACCTGGACCCATACCAGTGCCACCTATGATGAACTTTGGCATGCCATCGCTGGCGCCATTAGTACCCCCTCCAATGCTTTTGGTGCCGTATCCCGTAATTGTGCCATTACCAGTCCCAATTCCCATCCCTGTACCTATCCCAATCAGTCCAAAAGCATCAGGTGATCGCCCAGGGAATGATGGGATGCTTCCAGAAGTTTCTGGTGAGCACAGTAACTCGCAGGACTTGTCCTTCTCTCCCACTTCATCCAGAGGTGAAGGAGGAGCTCATAAGCAAAATTCCTCCAGCTCAGACGTGCTTTCTTCAGGCATTTCTAGCCAGATGGAACAGCACAGTATGAGCTTGATTAAAACAGAAAGCACTGTATGTTCCAGTTTATCGCGTCCAGGATCTCCTACAGAAGCACCAGCAAATGGAATAATTGACTTGACAACCAATCGGCGCTCACGGCAGCAGCTAGTAATCCAGAGAGCCGCGCCATGCGTGCAGGTGAAGCCCGAGCCTGAATCAGCCACACCAACTGGGCCTTGTGTGTCAAAAGTCGGTGAATGTGAATTGATTGAGAGAGTTTCCTACAGCAAGGGACCGTTAGAGGACACACAAAAAGACCAAGATACAGAGGATAAAAGCCCTCTGAACAACATCACACTGCCTTGTTCTGACCCCTCATTCTGTAGTGCTACGCCCCTACTGTCTCAGCCAGTCACATGCAGCATTTCTACACCCTTGGCCAGCATCTCTGTGACAAAAACAGAGCCAGGTACTGGTACGCCTTGTAATGTGATTGTCAATGGCAGCTGTAACTTGCAGCCACTAGAACCCACAGTCCGTACACCACCTCCAGAACAGCGCTCTGCTGTAGAAATGAACCGTAGGACAGCCACGATGCGTGATGAGCCAGCTGAGGGAGAGGACCTGAAGGAAAACAGCTGCTCAGCCATTGAGAGAACCTTATCCGAGCAGGCTGTAGCACCTGGGCGTGCCGGAGATGAAAAGTCCCAAGAGGGAGAGGATGCAGCATCTGGAGCAGATCATGCATATGCCTTGCCCCTCATGCCTAAACCGGGCTGCGTCATTCAGCCCGTGCCAAAACCAGCAGATAAGACGACAGCCATATTGCCATGCGGCTTGGAAGTTCCGTTATCGGCGGCAGGAGCAGCAGACATGGAGCCTCCTTTGAAAAGGAGATGTTTGCGCATCCGCAATCAGAACAAGTGAAGAGTGAGAAAGCTTGCAGGTTAATCACTTACTAGTTTTTGGTTGATTAAATCTCAGGCTTACTTTTAACTTGTATGGAAGAAAAGTGGAATGGTAGGAAATGGTGTCAATTGGCAAGACAGTAAATGTCAAATTTCTAACTCTGCCAGAGTGGTTGGCTGTTTCCAGTTCATATTTCCTTTTGAATCTGGCTGTAAATTTGGTATAAAAGGGATTGCTGTATATAAACCATTCATTATATGAATTTTGGAATATGGTATAATGAAATTTTATTTAATGAAACCTATTTTTCTTATAGACACTTGCATCTCATCAAAGGGACACGAGTGTGGTACTGCAGCAGATCCCATCAGTCCACCAACCAACATGTCAACACCTGTCTCTACTCTCCCCTCCTCCATAACCTTTTCTGCAAGCCCAATCATGGTTCGCTTCCATAAATAATTGCACTTCCCATCAGTATCATCTCAGACCAAACCAAACCCTTGGGTTCCGTGGAGGGATGAAACTGTAATTGACCTTAAAATTTCCTTTCCCCTCACTATATGGTAATATCCTATCCACATGGACATGTTTTCCTCTACAGGACAGGTGCAGCGCTGCAGTCCTATGGATTGTAATATACATAAGTTGTGACAGGGCCAAAACGTGGGTGATTAAGCCAAAACAACAACCACGAGAGGTCCACTGGACTGCCAATGAAACATGCAAAAGATGGACAGGACGAGTTCCTGAACAGGCCCATAAACGGGCTTTAAACATGGCCTTAAACATGAGGCCTGCCAGGCAGATGTGCCCACAGATGGCAGACAAGTATTTTTTTGTTTAGTTTCAGTGTTCAAACAAGTCTGGTTTTGTCTATATGAGGTGAAAGAGAAAGAGCTGGAGCTCTGAGTCACACTTTAGATGGATAGAGTGCCAAGACAGTAATGAAAAAAAGGTCACTGTGGTCACATCCTTTAGTGACTTTTTTCTTTCTTTTTTTTTTTTTAAACTTCTTTCTTTGGTGCCACCAGCAAAATGTTTCTTGCCCTTTCTGGCCACCAGAATGGGTTGAAATGTCAAAAACGCTCCCCCTGCTGGAACGGAATGAACACAGAAAGAAAAAAGAAGAATACAGTGTTGGTAATGAAGATTTGTATTTATAGACAGTTTGCTGGATGACGGTTATAGTGGTGTTTATACCGGAAGGATGTGCAATGTAAACTCTCACTGAGGCATGGATGACAGGGTAAAAGCAACATGGCTTCAGTTTAACCAGGAGATTAGCAGTTCACCAATCTCTATTTTACAAAAATGGACATGAAATACCCAGGATGGGCTGAAAAGTTCACAGGCTATAACCATGTTGTAATTTGACCAAATGTGGTTTATTCTTCAACATAGTCTCCTCTACGGTCTACACACTTCTTCCACTGGTGTTGCAGTGCTTGGATCCCCCTTGGTATAGAAGCTCTCATGTTTCATTGCTCTGGTATTACTCCTTCTTGATCAGCCTCTGAACTTCCCAACCCACCCTCGTAAGATCTGCATAATGGTGCTCCAGGGTCCTAGAGTCCAGCATAGTGGCTATTTCTCTGCTCGAAATTGCCTTTGAGAGAATTAACAAGCTGTGCTAGACTTCAGTTCTTCAGCTGTTTCATACTGTAGTGGAATAGCTCGATAAATATAATGTCGTCTTCATGTGAATCCGTAGGCCTGTTGCTGAAATCTAATCATCAGGTCAGTCACACTAATCAACCCCAATCACTCACTCATTAGTTGAACCATTTAGCATGATGGCCAAGTCGAGGTCTGGGTTTACTGAGGTGTTCTCTCTTATAGTTTTGTGATTCAAAGCAGAAATGTGTTTTCTGGGTCATCACGTTTGTCAAATTTCTGGATTAGACATGCTGTGGTTGGCAGAAACGACACAATCTGCATACAAACATGGACCATACAAAAAAAAAAAAACCCCAGAGAAGTTGAGGTTAAATATAAACAGTGTTTAGGCAAAAGTTCGCATTCCATTGGATTTGTCTAAAGGAAGTTTGAGGCAACCATCAAAAGGCTGCATGCTAAACCCTGAAGGGATCTGAGAGCAAATAAATCATTTGTAGCCTCAGATAACATACATCATTACTGCGACGTTACATTAAGGTCATAATCTGATTGGTTCCACAAAACGTTATCTAAACATTGTGATAATGTTAAATCATAGTGTTTATTGAGAACATGTACATGACTTTTATGCACAGCATTCGTTGCCAAAATGTTACACACATCCAGGCCCAGAGTACAGCGTCACCTAGTGTGGGACAAGAACTGTGCACATCCGTACTGGGGTTTCCTTTAAGTGAATCATAGATACTGAACAGGAAACCACAGTACACTTGAACACAATCCACAAAAAATTACACAAGTTACACAAATGAATGTTAGTGTAACCTCAATCCTCTGATAACATTTTTTATATTTGAAGGGTTTTCACTTTTTTTTTTTTTTTTTACCAGTAACGTTATCACAACTTTCATGCAACGTTGTTAAAACATATTTAATGTTTTAACATAAAAAAAAAGTTAAATTTAAACATACATCATGGTGACGAGTGTAACTCAAAGCCTGAAGTGTGTGTTCAGGTCAGGTGATGTTCAGATCACCTGAAGTACTTCATTCCATTTTGTTTTCAGAGGTCCTTACAAAAGAAAAACATGCCTGTCAAAAAAGGGGGGCATGAAACAAGGTGAGGACATGCTGAGGTAATTGTGTATCATTTTGGGGTGTCAGGAAAAGTCAAGGTTGTTCGGGGGTCTTGTCCAAGCCAGACGCTATGTGTTGTAACATCACACTAAAATATCATCTTGCTTTTACCCAAGAGCTCGGGTTCCTAAACTGGATCGGTGTTTTCATTTCAGGTTTTTCCTCTCTCTCTCTCTCTCTCCCTCCCTCCCTTCCTCTTTTTTCCTCCCCATTATTTTTATTTATCCGACTTTCTGTCCCTCCATCCTTACTTCAAAGATGAGTGCGGGTTGCACTGACTATTTTTATAAACCAGGTTCACGGCTGTCATTCACCTTCACACACATTTTCTGGTAGAACTGAACTTGTGGGGACCAGTAGGTTCTCATGAGTGCCATAATCAGAGCGTTAACATAATTCTTGTGTAAAAACATGACATACAAATCTCACACACACACACACACACACACACAAAACCAAATAGTTTCTAAACTGCCAGTCTGTTTTCAGTCTCCT
Source organism: Tandanus tandanus (assembly GCA_039654325.1). NCBI lineage: Eukaryota > Metazoa > Chordata > Actinopteri > Siluriformes > Plotosidae > Tandanus > Tandanus tandanus. The sequence goes on from JBCNYH010000027.1 coordinate 1,274,035, forward strand.
GGACAGAGGACTTACTCATTCATTTTTTCCTAACTGCTTAATCCTACTAGAAATCCAGGTGATGGCAGGGTACACCCTGAAACGCTCACCAGTCCATTGCAGGACAACACACACAGCCATTCACACTCACACCTAGGGGCAATCTGGAACAGTCAATTAGCCTACTGTACATGTCTTTGGACTGTGGGAGGAAACCAGAGAACCCGGAGAAACCTGGAAATCACACACAGAAACACTCTCACCAAGCCCAGGACTGGAAACCAGGGCCTTCTAACCACTACACCGCCTTCATTATGAATTAGATTTCTAATTTAGTTTTCCTTTGATGTCATCGAAAGAGCACCAACCGACACAGTTTACTCATCTAGTGTCCAAACTTTTATACAAAATTCACTAAAAATTGTTGAACGCTTGACGTACACACTGAAACACTCCAACACCTATCGGATAACGCTGAAAACTGAAATATCATTTATCATATTTTCCATCCGACCCTATCTGTGTGTGTGTGTGTGTGTGTGTGTGTGTGTCTGAAGTGGTGACCTTGCTGTTGTAACCTGATTCATGCAGACTGGACAGATATAACTCTGAAACCGAACCCCGCTGTAGTGTCTGTGGTTTCATGCAGACAAGACAATGACACCAGCAAAAAAAAACCTTGTGTGTGAGTGTGTGTGTTTTGTGACAGCGAGCGCTGTCCTTGATATGCAAGAACAGCAAGAAAATGAACGGCTTCGAGGAATGATTTGCTGCACTGTGGACTATTGACAAATCCAAACAAACCAAAGCATGTTCCAGAAGAAACAGCATCTGTTGTGTTATTAAAAGTCATGTATTGTCCTTTCTGTGGCTTCATGCTAATAAATTATGGGGTATTCTTTTGATTTTGACCATCAGTAAGTATTTTAGCGTAGCAGCTTACAAGAAAGGTAATGTGTGTCTCCTACATGAATCTCTTGACGGACGTTAGCATCATTGCAGTAGCGATCAGGTCTATAAAAGCTACACGCCCAAGAACTCGTCCAACTGAAACTTTATTTAGCCTTTTTATTTGAGCGACGTCACTAAAATTAGTTTGTCGGTTTTATAATGCTACATGACGGAAATGTCCTGAAATCATCAGCTAATCAATAGTCTGTTACTGATCGGCTACGTTTTGGTAGCCCAGTGCATTAGCAAGTGCTAATTCTCCTACTAAACAGAATTCTGTAACAAATTTGAACGTGTACGTCACGTCTTTTGTTTTTCATACCTCAGAAAAATAAGGCACTTACTAGCCTGCTGGTTTTATTTTTAGCTTGATCTTAGCCTGGATGTTCTGTCTTACAGCACTTAAGAGTGAGCTACTTCGCCATGCTAACACCACACCATTAAACCTGGGGTCTGTTCTTCATATTGGGGTACGAAATTAGTTGAATTGAGTCATTGTTGATTTGATGTGTTCCTGATTTGTTCTTTAAAAGCTGTTGCCGGATCTTTCTACCAAGATAACGAACTTGTCAGTTGAAACCTTTCAGCCTGGGTTTGTTTTTTGTTGCAATTTATGTTCCCGAAAATGGAAGAAATTATAAGAATATGAGGCAAAAACTTTACATGTTGAATACAGATTCATGTGTTTAGAGATGAATTCTATCCTGATTAACTGAAGCCGGGCTCACTGGGAGCATCATTACTGAGTGTGAGGAGGAAATAAACCACCTTCATATTGTTTGAATATTTGTTACCCCGGTTTTTATTCGGTACACAATTTACAAAATCAGTAACACTTATAAGAACAAGCAACCGTGGCCTGTTCCTGCCGCCTGTTTACGAATATGCAAGAGTAATCTGAATTGAATTCGTTCATTGTGTTTCGTGATTGTAACTTTGACAATTGAGATCTGAAGGTCTGAAGTGCTGTTTTTAGACACCAGTGTTCTGCTATATCGAGAGAGAGAGATGAATTCTATACCCATCATGTTCTTCAGAAAATACAGTCCTTTATAATGTTACCAAAAATGCATCCTTAGGCGTTACGTGTTTCTGCATTCCTCCTTTTTTCTACACAACCATTTCCAGGCAATATCTCAAGAACGACTTTGCCAATCCTCATCAGACTTTACATACTTACTTTTTTGAGGTTTATCCAGGAGCCTATCATTTTTCAGAACACATATATTAAGATTTCACAGCGTTGGTGTCTATCTGATGTGGCCGGCGCATAATCCACACCCTGTTTTGACGGACTGTACCATGTGAGTTTTAAACGTGACACACACACAGCGTACATTCTCCACGCATTGTGTGCTTGGCTTTGAAGCAGCAACACGTACCCTTTCAGTATTTGAACACTTTGTAAAATGGTGCACTTTACAGAAAAACAATTATATTAATGTTTCCCATTCACGAGTGAATATCCGATGTGATTTATCTTTCAATATCACTTCATCTTAGTAGAATACAAAGGTTTCCTGGTGAAACCACCCCAGCTCACGGGCTTAGTGTCTCTTATCCACCTGGTCCATCTTGTTTTGGTTCTGAATCTGTTTACAATAACGATAACGAGAAGGCGTGACTGAAGGAACGTTCTTGCTCATGCGTGATAACTTGTCAGCACAATACCGATCGGTAGAAAGTGGAAAAGAGACCAAGTGGTAAGAAACAGAAGAAGGGATGCGATTTCGAGAGAAATAAAAAAGATGGTGATGTTATTAATATGCAGGTGTGATTGGGCTGATTAACACTCGTGTACAGGAGGAACCAAATGGTTTCAGAAAGACATTGTTGATTTCATTTTATTTCCAAGAGAACCACTGTATTTCTTCTTTATTTAATATACCTGGAACTGAATAGGAAACTTTAATAACAACAATAATAATAATAATAATGAAATAAATAAAAATAATGATAATGAAATAATAATAAACCTGTGACACCTTCTTTATTGAGATATTTGCTCAGTTGAACCAAGTCCACACAGATTTTGGCCATGAAACTATGAGTATACAACCGACTGTCAGCCAAATCTCTCTTTTTTTATAAATGTATTTAAAAAGACAAAAAGTCGAGTCTTATTCACACTGTGGGTGCCAACAACAACTAATGCCGTCAGGACAGTAAACTAGCATGAGTGGAACATTGGGGTTCAGTGAGAGAGCCTGGTGATGTGCCACATGTACATTATACATTATGAACGAGGATAAATTTAGTCCGTAACGCTTTCACTGCATCGAGGAATGTGCCGATAATCAAATACATGATCTACTGCAATATTCAGTGTATATTTGAGTACCCTAAAATGTCTGACTCTATCTTCGTTATTGTTTGTCTTATTTATTGAATTTAATTTATTTAAGCTTCTTTACAGGTGATTTACAGATGTTTTTGATTTTTTTTTAATTTACTTTATAAAAAATCTATAAGACATACATATATACTCTGCATATGTTATAAGAAGATAAACACTTACCTTTGGCACTTAATGTGAACTGAAAATCCAGCAGCAGTGATTGGTTACAACATTCAGCATGTTCCGTGTTTTATAAATGACTGATTTTATAAAGCAATGAATCATTTCTATAAACAGTATAGTACAAAACATTAGCTAATTAAATGGGCACTCTTAGAGTTCAAGTTACCTCCTCCAGACACAAAGGGATTATTATAACTTATCATAGATATAATGAAATGTCCCCCCTAGTGGGCTTCGGATAAACATTTTGGAGCATGTTATAAAGAACGGGCTTTTTTTTAAGGGATTTGGGGAATTTTTCAACATGATCCCATGTACGAATCACCTGCAGTATGTAATGGTTTGTTACTTGTACCACACCCTGCTGTAAAAAAATCAATTCATCAAAATTTGTACATACGTTTTTGGGTTCTCTTGCACACAAACTAACAAACCAATACAGGTGAGAAAATATTACGTCATGAGAGCCAGATGTAACATCAGTTCATGCCTGGTCATGATTCAGAGACCGTACTGGACTGCTGTGTGCGCGTTTGTGTGAGTGTGTGTGTGTGTGTGTGTGTGTGTGAGAGAGATGTTCATGAGGTTGGGTGTGACTGCATTATGTTGATGAATCAGATTCAGGTCTGGATTCTGTTTTATCCCGTATTTGTGGAGCATGGTGGGTTCCACAGGCCCGACGTCACACAATCAAAGTGTACAAGTTGCCTAAAAAAAAATCACCAACAGTCAGAATTATGCAATCGATTCTTACTGACTCCTACTGCACTCTATGAGGCGGACGATTAAAAAAAACATGGAAAATTGCAATTTTTAACTTTGTTTAAACTTTTCGCAGGTTAAAAAAGCTGCCTTAACTGTTGCTTCTGCACTCCAGCAGTCTGATGTTAAAAATCATCTACTTTGTAAAAAAAAAAAAAAAAGAAAAAACACAACAACAAAAAAAACAATATGAAATAAAAATCATGCCCGTTTTAATGTATATAATTGCTTTTTTCTCTCTGTGACTTGTTTGTGATAGGTGATTCTCAAAGGAGTCGACTCCTCAGTGAATCTAATGAATTCATTTGCAAACGCAGAACTAAACACAAGGTTTTTTCTTATACAAACCAAAAACCAACCCGTTCTGTTCCAGGTTGTGGTTGCCGTCCTAGCAGCTCCGGAGTGAATCAAATGAATCAGAACACAAAGTGAATCACATACCACTTTGATTCTTTGGATTCCTGCTCTCATGTTGACTTTGTCTCTAAATCGTACTCGCAGAACATTTTATAGTATTATTTATTAATGACAAGTGTTTGCTTTTGCAAATAAATAAATAAAAAGAAGGAACGTGGCTCTTTGAACAGGGTAGCCGGAAGAGAGGCATTCAGCCCACGTTTATCAGCTTCTTTTCTAAATGAAGAAAGGAAACAGCAGGAAGAATAATGATGACCTTTTTTCTCTGATGGTCTTTTTATTCTGAAGTTGTTATAAAAAAAAAACTTGTTGCCAAGTTTGCTTTTAAAAAAACAACAACAAATGTATCTTTTTTGTCTTGTAACAGTATTTGTTTTGAACTGAATAAATAGACACAAAATGCATTTTTTTCCCATCATCCTCTGGAGTGGTCTTCATGTTTTTCTTTGTTCTTTTTATTATTATTATTATTATCCTCACTTTCTTCAATTACACAGATTTAGAGAAAACCAGAAGGTGCCAAAACCCATTATTAAAATTATAAGTGTATCCAAAAGAGCCAGATTTGCCGAACCTTGTTTCCATGAGGCGGACATCCTGACCACTATGCCTCGGTGCCGCCCCTGCCTTGGAGTAGTTCTATTATAAATAAAATCCTAAAGGTGCAGGCTAGTGAGCCAATATTACAGAATAATATAAAGTACAAGGTGCACTCATTCACTTACCTGCTGGCTTTACCTGATCAGGTGAATGTTATTCTAGAGCTTCCACTTGAACTTGGGTTAAATTGTGAAGTTCAACTTCGCCAGCCAGAATTTTCTACTGTGATTAAATACAAACAGGAGAAGAGCAGCAGAACGGGGAGAATTTATTAATGGTAAAAAGGCAATATATTCAGCACTGAATTTCTTTTTTCAGATGGAGATGTTTACGTTACTTGGTGTGTATTTAAATGGTTAATAATTATAATAATAATAACAATAACAATGAGATATCGTGATGCTGGTAAAAATAGCTTATTATGCATTTTTTTAATTAAGTTTCAAATGATTTCCCATTAAACCAGCCACAGAAAAAAAAAAAAAAAAAACCAAAATTAAAATGTTTCTACTGTTCTTCATCCATACAAATATCTTCATACATGCTTATTTCTTCTTCTTTTTTTAAACCCAGTTGGCCAGCAGGTGCTAAAACATCAACAAAGCACACAATTTAATCCCAACTGCATTATTTCTGAAGAGAAATATTTTTAACAATGATGATGATGATTATTATATAATTTATCCTAAAGTTTGAAACCCTAACCTTGATCTGTGCTTGTGGTGATAAAGTCAGCTGATGTACAGGTGGATATCCGAGGCTAGCTAGCGTTAGCACCGAGCTAGGATTTTCTCTCTAAACAAACACCCTGATACTCAAACACAACTTCAACATGAATTTTAGGAAGTATTCATTAAAGTTACGGTGACATTGGTGTAAAATTGTACCTCAATGTTTGAATAAATAGCTCAAGACGTTGCCAGTGAAAGCCCTGAGCTGTGTGTCTGATTCCACATCCGGGCACCAGTGAGTTACTGAGTGCACTCTGTTTACACCACTGAGGTGTTTAGGAGTCAGCCCTGATTCAGACAATTAAAAAAAAATGTAAATATGAAAATTGATTAATAAAATCACAAAACAAACATAATAGGGATACATGTACCGTGCGAGGGTTTTGTCTAAGTTTGGCCAGGATTCGTGATCGTTCACACTCCGTATTAATATATAGAGTTATTCTCCATATGTGATATTATTATATATGATACGATATTATAAATTATATTATGTGATATTCTGATGGCTATAAACATCTAAAAACAACTGTTTCCCGAGAAGTTTGAATAAATGCCATCAGCAATATGGCGGCGATGTTGAGGTACGATGCTAAAAGTCAAACCGCTATCTAATACACATGTTTATGAAAAACGCATCGGATCCAATTTTTAAAAACACACATTTACTAAACTTGGCAACCCGCCGAAGCTACGCGTGCCGCAATGGGACAAAAAGGTTTCGCTGACGTGGCGGAAGTGTTTCCGTAACGCTTCCGCACTGGCTCGAGGACCCGCAGGTCAGTGTGTGGTGCGGGGCTGAGACTCACGAGGACAGGATGGAGGAGGATTTATTGTTGCTGCTGCTGCATTTCGCGAATTTTAGCACGTTATTGGTGTGCATGGTGCTGAAACTGCCCCAGATTGTGGTGCTGATGAGGTCGAAGTCCACCACCGGAGTGAGTGTGAACAGCCTGCTGCTGGAACTAACCGGGTACCACCTTTCATCACCACATTTATTCCTACAGCATGTCCTGCAGAACAGCTGCGGTCTGAGGATCTTTATCATCATCATCATCATCATTATCATCATCATCATTATTATCATTATCATCATCATAATTATTATTATTATTATTATTATTATTATCATTATCATCATCATAATTATTATCATTATTATTATCATTATTATTATTATCATTATCATCATCATCATTATTATCATTATCATCATCATAATTATTATTATTACTATTATTATTATTATCATTATCATCATCATAATTATTATCATTATTATTATCATTATTATTATTATCATTATCATCA
>JBCNYH010000027.1:1291329-1307808 GCA_039654325.1 Tandanus tandanus
CAGGGTGTACTCTGCCCTCGCCCGGAGTCGGCTGAGATGGGCGCCAGCCTCCCCGCGACCCTAATTAGGAATAAGCGCTTCAGAAAATGAATGAATGAATGTTTAAAAACCTCACCGACTGAAATAGCTCCGCCTTCAACCTTTTCACTCCCTTATGCTCCAGTTAGCCTCGTCTGGTCCATGGGTAATTTGTGCCAAATTCTCCGGGCTTCAGGTCTCAAAGTAGCACTAAAGAGGCACATTTAAGCCCTGGAAGTGACAGTGCAAACAGTAATGACCTTGGCCCGCACAAGCCCTCCCAGCTTTGGTTCAGGAGTGGAATCACAGCTACTGAGTGGCAGTGATAGTGTTCAGGGCAAATACCATAAAAAACCCTCAGACAACAGATGTACGATTTAAATACAGATTACAGACTGATGAAAGTGAAAGAAGAGAAGCAGGTGGAGGGGGATGTCTGTTTTATGTTAAGGCCGAATTACAGCCTTCACTAAATTGACAATAAATGCTTTAGATTTCATTTTTTATAAAGGAATAGTTCAAGTAATAGAATACTGAATTTTTTTAACTAACCTTTACAAATGTTTGTAAATCTTTATTATTTATTTTTTTTAAATGGAACTTAAGTTGATACAGAATAGGAAAATAAATCTTCAGATTGTTTGTAATGAAATTTTACGCAATTATTTGTTTTCCTCAAAAATATCATAGGAAGGTCAAAGTAAATATCTTTAAATTGTCGCCTCCTGTGGCGTAACGGCGTTAATTTGAAACGCTGCGGTGTTTTAACAGGAATTTATCGGTGTTGATTTGGATTCTGTTCGAGGTGCCTCTCTTTGGTCTGTAAAGTCAGTTTTTATTCATTCTGTGATCCGGATTGTTTATTTCAACACTTCTCTTTTCTCTTTCGTTCTCTGATTGATTCTGTCCTGCAGATAGAAAACACAACACGTCACACTGGATTTATATGCAAACTGTTTACATTTCATCCAAATAATCTGCAAAGATAATTCTGTTTTTATTTCATAACCATTATTAATATTATTATGATGATGATGATGATGTTTGGTAACAGCGTATGAACCTGAAACTGCTGTAACTTTTTAGTTTTGGGGTTTTGGAGCCTGTGATACCTGAATATGGGGATTTTTAATATCTAGTTAGTCACTTTTTTATTTACTGTTAAAAGATCAATAAAAATGATGATAATTTTACTGAACAAAGTGTCATCTGGTGTGTGTGTATCCCCCACAACAAAGTTAATAATGATGCTCATGTTCTGCCGTGTTTAAGTACGTGTTCTTTTGTATGATGTTGGTTATCAGATAGTGTTGTTTTAGTTAAACTCCACAGGTAGTGGGGGAAAAAGCAAAATGTGAAAGGCCTTAAGTCTCACAATCACCATCAAGGTGCAGATTCTGATTGTCATGATTCTCATAAGGTGTATGAGCTCTCGCTTACCTTTCGTTGAAGCTGCTGGGGCACAGAAGTCTCTCCCCGGCTTGGTGCTGAAGGTGCGTGAGGTCTCTCTGGGCTCTCTCTCACCTGTCGATGAAGCTGACTGGTGTACAGTGGTGCATTGGTCTGTTTCCTTCCCGCCTACCACGCCAGTCTTCCTGGTCATGGTGTACCCTACGTTCACCCAATGTCGGCTGAGATAGGCTTCAGCCCCCCTGTGATTGACTGCGAGACCACTCCCCTTACACCCAGAGTGAAAGAAACAGGATGAATGGGAGGGAGTCTGTATGGCAGATTATTTTATGCTACTTACATGGTGAGTAGTTTAACTATTTTTACTTTATTTTACTAAAACAAACAAACAAACTGGTGCAAAGTCCAAGACCTCAGCCTCACATGACTTTAAACTTTAAACTAAAACTTAGCTTTTCCTAATTATTGGTTTTAAAATAGTCTTGGTTTAGCTAGCATAGTTTCGCTAGTATCTTTAGAGTGGTATTATTTTAGTTTTAAACAATCTGTAGATGATTAAACACATACTTTGTTTAAAAATTGATGGACTTTGATGTTTTAGAGTTTTTATGCGTGGAGTAAAGGCGTTGTGTCGGAGCTGAAGTATGTTCTGTGTTCGAGTCTGTAAACAAAGTAATTTTGTAGAAACACCTGAGGAGAACACATGGTTACGTTTTTTATCTTTAGCATATAAAAATATTCTATTCTTCACTCTAATGCTACACTTTTTACCTGGGCATCATGGGGCGTTGGTCTTTACTCCGTTATCTTTACCCACAAGGCCTGCATGTTGTTCTTATTCGAGTCCAATGTTGGAAATTTGTTAGGTCTGACAAAATGTTGTAGAAATAATTTGAAAAGACAAGAACTTTTTTTATATTAAAACTTTACTTCCATAACTACATTCACAGCTATATAGATTACTTTTTTTTAAATTGTTTACAAAAATAAGCAAATGTTATACAGGTTCTTCAAACCACAGAGGCTACATACAGGTTTCCGTTCTATTGTCAAACAATACAGCGTTTATAAAACATGCAGACCTGGACGCGGCGCTTTAACATGAAAAGTGCTCAGGCCAGTATAAATAACGCACGTGACTGCAGGATGGCATGTCCCAGAGACGAGTGACTTATAGATTATCGTGCCTAATCATTAAGAGCTCTGTAAAAAGTACAGTACGAGTAACACGTTCACGGCACTCGCAGCTTCATACACACACACACACACACACTGAAATCAATAGAAAAATACTCGATCACTTCAAACCACATAATAGTCAGAGGTGAACAAATGTGGGTCTGTGTAATAAAGATCTGGTATGAAATGATGGGTTTCATTCTAATCCCACATGAAGCAAGCACACTTTCAGAATAAAAAATACGTTTTCCTCCCAGGATAAAAATAATGGTACCCCCCCCTCCTCTTTCACACAGATATGAAAACCTTCTCTGCTGTACATTCACAGGAGAGTTTTTCCTCACCCAAACCTCTTCTCAGGGCTGAAACGACTCGAATGCTTTAATTTATTGATCAAATTCATTACAATTGAGAAGCTACTCCTACTCCACTACTGTGTTTATACATCAACATTTTTCCCTGAAGTCTTAGCATGGCGATGTGATGTATAACAAAAATATGTAGAAGGTGTACCTGTTTTTATTGGTCTATTCAAATGAAGATTGATATTAGAAATTAATGAATTATAGCCAGAAATGTATTCAAACTGGAACTAAATTGAGCACAAAGTAGTCATATTCACTAAGATGACGTGCATAATTGGTGATAAATCAAACATAGTAAAAATCATGTAATCATACCTAGCTATTATATAACGGTCATTATAGTTGGTCATAATTATTTATTATAGGACTCATTTGAATAATCAATTCTGATTGGTCAATTCCAACACTCATTGGCCTGCAATTTCTAGACAAGTCGGTTGCTATGGACCACTCCCCTAAATGAAAACAAGAAAACTACATTCAAATCAATATTTTTTGTCAAATTTCTTAATTTCTTTCTACCAAGTGAGGTAAAATAGAGCAGGCTGGTCATTAAAGAAAAAATAAACACTTCACGTTGGGGTCTAGTTTGCAATAATGTCTGGTTTGCTGTATATTATTCTTTACCTAATAATGCAGCTACTTCTCTGACTCTGGTACTAAGAAAAAAACATAAATTGGTCATATTTTATGTTTAAAATAAATAAAACGGCATCTGGAATTTAGATTTTTCTTTCTTTTTTTAACGCTTTGAAGATACCGCTGTACTTAGTGGTGTGCCTTCTCGGACACTACTGAACCAGCAATGCGGCTAACTGTTCAGCTTAACCAGTCATAACATTCTACCCTAAGAAGAGGTTTAGGTATTTAACCCTCCATTAAAGAACAGGTGCTTTCTGGATTCCAGTAAGATTCCTGGATTCAGATTCGGTGAGTACACTAATCCGTTAGCATTAAACTGGCTGCGCTGTTCTACACAGGTAAGAATGTGCGTGCTTGTGAGTGGTGGACCTTTATCTAATAACGTAGTGTTATAGTACCGAATACCTGTCCGGGAGTTAGTTATGGTTACACTGGACTGGTCCATCTTGAAATCTTGATGTAAAAAGCTTGTCAGTAGAAGGTAATATAAAATGTGCATTCAGTTACACACTGGGTGAAATAAGGCATGTGCTGAACAGGTTGTACGATACATCACAATACTGATCTATACTGTTATATGAGACACTCCCAAATATGGCTTTAATTTCAGAGAATTGAGGGAGAATTTACACATCCTTGAGATAGGGTAAAATTTGGGGGGTTTGTAATGCTGACTGGGAGGCAAGGAATTTCCAAAGGAACAACCACAGACGTGAAGAGACCTCATGTTTCTTCGAGTGTAGCAATACGGGGTTGGTAGGTTTCTTTATCTCTCAGAGTGTTGCCCCATGAGATAGCTAACTATGAAAGTCCTTTTAAAACACCTTACTCTGGATCCTGTAAGCTTCTTTACTTGGTAGAAAGCCTGGACTTGTAACTCATTCTGATGGGTAGTACAGTTCTCCAAGAGGAGCAACCAAAGAACCCTGAAGAGTTCTATGATTTCTTCAGTGTTGCCCCATGAGATGTCCCGTTTTCAATAATAAATGCTTCTTTGCATTAACATCTGTAAGGGTTTGCTTGGAACCCCTTCTGGACAGGAAACAAGGCTTTCCCAGAGGAACAACCCAAGTACCCTTAAGTGTCCTAAAGTTTCTTAAAAGCGTTGCTGCGAGTGCCTGTCAGAGTTCCTTATCTATCTGAATGTTGCCCCATGAGATGGGTACCTTTAAAAGTCTCCTGAAGCTCCTTTTTGATTGTAATTAAGGATTCTTAGTTTTGCAGGCAGACGATTGTTAGCACGAACGCGCCACAGCAAGCAGCCTTCATGGGTTTCTGCCATGCACATTTGGCTAATTGGTTATTCCTAATCGCCCCTAGGAGTGAGTGTGAATGGTGGTGTGTGTGTTGGCCCTACAATGGATTGCCTTCACCCAGAGTCAGCTGAGATGGGCTCCAGCCTCCCCTCAACCCTAACAGGATTAAGCAGCTTGGCAAATTGAACAAATGATTCTTACTTTGCTAAAAAGGTTCTACCTGGAACCCAATCTAATTGGTCTACTGTTATTCTAGAGAGTCAAACAAAGGAAAAGGGTTCTATGTTTTTAAGAATGTAGCCATGAGTGCCTGCTGGGTTCCTTGTCAGTCAAAATGCAGCCCCATTTCACAAGTACCAACAGACTCTTCTTAATGTCTTACTTGCAGATAATTACAGTCCTGGCTTGCAAAAAAGGATCGAATAGAAACCGTGAGAAAACCAAAAACCCCTCGAGTGTCTGAAATTTTTAAAGTGGAGCTATCGAGTCCCATCAATATTAATTTTGAGATGGTACCTTCGAAAATCTTCATAGGTTCTCGTTTTGCATCTCTCCTTTACATCATAATTCAAAGAAAGTTTAGAAAGCTATCAAACTCTCAGTCCTTCTCTGATTCATCGTGATGACATCGTAAAACTGTGATAGAAGTTTAACAGTTATCATGATGTAATATCAGCACACACCTATCTCCATGACAACACCTATCCCACAACAAGAACAACTTAACATCGCAGATTCCTTCACAGATTTGTAGTGTGTTCCTTTGGTACTTCAGTCCATCTGAGTGCTTGGCAGTCTGGTTTGGTGAAAAAAAAACTTCCTGGAGCTGAAGGTGAAGATCCAAGGTTTGGAGCGACTCCTCCTCTCACATTTCACTCATTTCTTTCTTTTAGGTCCTGGAAATCTCAGAGACGTCCCTACACGGCAACACTCAAAACTGGTAACATAACGTTTTCTCGTTAGTTTGGATCGATGAAACATTATAAAAACTTTAAGTTCTTGGTGTGAAAGCAGGAGAGCCCAACCTCAGCATGAAGTTACACCACATTCCCAAAGTGAGGTTAACTAAAGAGAGGAAGGGGAAGAAAGACAGACAGACAGACAGAGAGAGAGAGAGTTAGTCTCACCACATTTCAGTTTTATCCCATAAAACCCAACAGATACACACTCAGGCATGTGCCAATAATAATTGTAATAATAATAATATTTAAAGTTCACTGATCTGGAAACCCATGAGGAAAAAAAGTGTCCACTATCCCACAAATCATTGCAACTCAAAATATATTTTTGAGGCTTTCACCACTCCTGATACTGATATTTGTGTAACGTAATGCTAATTTTCACTGTTTTTATAGTAAGTGGTTCTCCAGGTGTGGAAACATGCTAGCAGAAGCACAGAGCTGAAATAAAACCAACGTTTTTACAACTAATAAGATAAGTATGATGGGAGTCAAACCAAAAATGCTCATTATCTACACAAAAAACCCAACATGAGTAAACAAGGCAGGTCCAAAATGTACACCTTTAACATAAAGAAACTGGATAAGAGTTTACCAAATATAGAAAATATTTAGAAGCTAACCAAGCTAGAAAGGAATGGGACAAGCTTGCTACGTAGTGTCAGCCGAGCATGTCACCAGACAACAATAGCAATGTTAGATTACATTTTTCCTTTGTAAAAATAAGTGGTGGATATGCCATTTTTTTCCAAAAGTGAACTCACCCGAGTGAATTAAATATCAACCGACTGAATTAAAGCTTCAATACTGGCACATGCCTGCAGGTGACACCACAACACACCACATTGTGCATGCACTCATCACGCAAACATAAAATACTTCATATTGCAAATGTTTATTGCACAAGATAAGAGCTACTAAAGTGAATCATGATAGTGCTTCGATACAATACTTTTTCTTTAAACAACACAGTAAATCTTATTAAACTAGCTGTAAACATGGCTTTGTAATCTGATAAATAAAAAGTTTGCCAAAAAATTCAAGTAAAACAGAAAAAAAAAAAACACCCAAAAATAAGTGAGTCATTTGTTCAGAAGGCTCTTGGAATCTTCTCTTCTCTTAGTCGGAGATCTTGACCTGGGCGGGCTGGGGTGAAAAGGTTAGAAGGTCAAAAATCAGGGAGAGACAAAGACAAGCCAACACACCAAATGGTAAACATTCTCTCTTTCATTGCAGAAATGGAATGGAGGAGTGGACAGTGAAAGTGTGAATGAAGTGTGTTGTCCAATTTTAGCATGAACGTGAAAGAGAGGATGTTTGGAACGGACCGAGAGCTCCGTTTCCTGCTGAGCAGCAGCAATCATTAACACCACTTCAAACCAACACTCGCAATCATCCACTCAGGAGTTACCATGATTCGAACCCTGTATGCTCCTTTACACATTAAACTCATTCACAACATCATCATCATCATCATCATGGACCTCATCCAAAGCCCAATGCCAGTCCTCAACACCCACATCCAGAAGCCTGCAGAGGAGGAAGATGGCCAAGCTTTAGCCTACAGAGAGAAAGGAATCACCCCCCATGGTAACCAACCACCACCTGCCAGCACTGACCATGAATTTGACTTGAACATGAAAATTTGAATACCTGATATAGGAAGACCCTGGAGAAATCTACCCCTAAGTCTCTCAGAAAGCCAACATTGAGAACCCTTAAAAATAAAGGGATGAATGCTGGGTTTCAGCTGGAACACTGGATTACACGGGAATAAACCATTCCCAAGTGTCAGAGCACATGAACATCATCAACAGTAGCTATCTGTATTTAGATAAGAGGGTAATGATTGTCCCAATGGTTCATTAATCAGCACCAGTCCTCTCAGTGAAGAATCAAGCAGGAATGCTAATCCCAGTAACACTACAAGTCTGATAAATAACCGTCATCTGAAGGCTGTATGGGAACATAACAATTAAAATCTAGTGTGATTATCACTTTCTTATTAATACCTAACAGGGGTTGACCGAAATTGGTTTTTCAGGGCTGATGTCGATAGTGATTATTTCTAGTTAATGTGCCCAAAATCTGATATTTCGAAGCAATACGCATTTATAGTAAAAATTTTAATTTGTCAATTTTTGTATTTTGAAAGCTAGCAAGAAAATGGCTGCCTGCTCTTAAGACTAAGTCGCGGTTATTTCAGAAAAAAAAATCCTCCATTAATGTCCTCATTGTTGAATTCCATATTTTTGGATGATGGCAGCTAGCCACAGTAGCGCACTTTGTAATTACTTAATATCGGCCCCCAGTAATCGGTCGACCCCTAATAGTTTACTAGGATTTGTGTGTCACAGCCTTCAGATAAAGTTCTAGCTACCAATTTTAGCAACTTGGTTTAGTCCCAAGCATGGAGAGTATGTTCCGGTATGGATGCTGGATTGTAGAAAGGTTGTTAGTGACTAAAGGCATGCCATGGATGACGAGTCGCTCTTTCATAAGCCGTTTCAGCAGTTACTCAGAAAAATGAACTGGAGCCAAAGCAATAACGTTACATTTTTTTAACTGATGGCTGTTGTTCTCTGTTGTAACTTCTTGCAGTTTTTAAGACGAATTGTATGAAAAAACAAAACAAAACAAACAAAAAAAAAAAAAAACAGACCACTTGAGCTCCAGTTCATTTCTGATTGTTAGCGCTCGCTATAAAGAAAAACATTAACCCCCCTCTGCCCAGCTAATTTTCACCCAGCGACGAATTCGGGGTTGAATCTGGTCGGGTTACACAGTGCCAGAACCTCCTCTTTCTTGTCCATGTGGTCTTTGTGGCATTTGATGTGGCACCGTCGGCACTCCAGGGCCAAGGGAGGTTTAATCACGTTCCACAGGGGCTTAGCACAGGCTTCACACGTGGTGGGGAAGTGGTAGAGATTGGGCAAAAACTCATGACCCTTGTGGTGGATGAATTTCTCCCTGCCTGGAAGGGGCGCTGTGGGCTCCGCACTGTTTTGCACAGTCCTGTGTGTGTCATACAAAGTTGCACTACATGACCAGCACCAAATAATAAAAAAAAAAAACCTTAACATCTATTTAGTCATATTTAAGTTCACCCAACAAGATCAATCATGTGGCAAATAGTGGCTAGTAATTTAGTATAGACCACACGAGAACGGTGCAATCGGATTGGTTCGCTATTTTGGGGCAATAGACATTATTGAAGAAAGCTAAACAATATGGACTTCATGTTTTTCAAAGAACATTTTCAAGGCACTTTAATCAAATGATGGAGCATGTGTGACCACTGTTACGCCTTAAAAATAATAAAAAACCTCATTTTAATTGAGTTATGTTGCTGTGTAGTATATACTAAATCATTCACCTCCGGTCGGGTGAATATCACTAAATATTCAACCATATCCACCTTGCGTTTGGCGAATCATTCATGTTTAATGGTAATGAAAACTACATTAGCTGGTTAGCATCAAGTGAGATAATGCTTATGTTGCTCTTTTACCTTTTACTAGCCATGCTAACGCTTGTTTCTCCACATGTATAAAGAAAAACTGACTATTTTAGTCAAATAGATGAATAAGAAATCAATGTACAAATCAGAACTCGTGTCAGGACGATCAGGAGTGGAAATAAACAAGAGGATGGTCTTATACGGCTACATGATTTCATAATTACATTTAATTTTCGTAATACGAAACATAACAATCCAGGTGAATGGAAAAACACTGAACAGTGTGTTTGCTGACCTGGTTTTCCCGGCCTGTAGCTGCCGGCTGGTTCTCCTCAACGACTGGCTGGCCTGGACTTTAGTGGGGACGCGAGGGGACGAGCGATGGGTCCACTCAGGGCCTGGAGGCTTTTTCGGGATCTTCTTAACGAGTCTGCTGACCCACTTCTGCTGCTCTTCCTGCGACGATGCCAACAGCAACAGGTTCTTCGCCGTGGACACGTCATAGTTCACTAGAGAGAGAAAAAGTCAGTGGAATATTTATATTTTTAAAACATATTAAACGATATTTCCATATTCGTCCATGCATCTGACAATCCTTTTTAATAATTAAATGAAACTAAACTATTGACCTAAAAGTAGTGTTTCTGAAATACATCATCATGAGGTGTTTAAGTCTTTAATAAAGCCAAACCAGTCTTCTAATTTCATTATATTAGTTTTACTGAAGTAGCGGTTAGCATGTCCACCTCACAGTCAGAAGGTCCTGGGCTCAAGTCCTGGGTTCGGCAAGGACGTGTTCTCCCCATGCTTGCGGCTTTCCTCCCACAATCCAAAGACATGCACATTAGGCTAATTGGCTGATTCAAATTGCCCCTATGTGTTAGCGTGAGTATGAATATCTGTATGTGTTGCAAAGGATAGGTGAGCTTGTCAGGGTGTAACCCGCCTTCACAGCTATGATAGGCTCCGGCCTCGTCGGAATGAATTTTGAACATATTACTACTAAATTACTGTATAACTTGGTTAAATCATCATGTAAAGATGGTTCCTACCTCGACATGGTGCGATCACCTCCTCCTTCTTATCCATGTGGTCTTTGTGGCACTTGATGTGGCAGCGGCGACACTCGAGGGCGGGCGGCGGTTTGAACATATTCCACAGCGGTTTGGTGCAGGCCTCGCAGGTGGTGGGGAAATGGTAGAGTGTCGGGATGAACTCGTGCCCTTTGTGGCATATGTAGCTAGATTTCTCTCCGATGGGCAGTGGCTCCACTTCTTGCTCTTTCTTACTCTCGCCCTCATTAGCGTACAGGATCTGCGAAAAGAGTAATTAAATCTTACAGTGAAACTTTAGTAATGTTCATTAAGATGACGCAAATCATGAGAGATAGTCAGGTTATAAACATGATCCTTTATCACACCTGAAATATCCGAGGAATTTCTTTCGAGTCTGCACGGTAGACATCCGTCTGGGTGACTGAACGAACGTGGAAGAGTTTACTGGGAGAGAGAGAGAGAGAGAGAGAGAGAGAGAGAGAAAATGTAATTGTGGAATATTTACCACATTATAAGCTACAACAGTACAAGTAGATTATAATTACAGGATAACTATGAACAATGCAGTACATGAGTGGTACAGTATTTTTTAAATAATAAACTATTTCATACTAACAGCAGTATGATCTATACATATACAGTACACGTAGTGTTTCTATTAAACCATAAACTGTACTAATGTTGGTCATTTAGCACTGAAGAGAAGACGCTCACTCTATATCCAGCACCATGTAGGGGTTCGAGAGCTCTTTATCCTGCTCAGTGTTGTAGAAGAGGATCTTCTTGCTGCTCACCACGACATACTGCAACAAACACAACAGCATTGTTCGATCCTAATGTTTTGTACAGAACATAACGGACGCGTGAGAATGAAAAACGGCTCACTTTTCTCTCCCAGCCGAAGCGCTTGGTGTTGTTCCTCACGGGGAGAGACAGCCAGCCCTCTAACCTAATCTCTGTGTGCATGGAGGACAACACGCTCAAACACGCATTTCACAATGGTGAACACAAATAATTTAATAAAATGATGTATCCATTTAATTTCTGATTAAGAACATATGAAGTGTGGCATTTTAATCACCATATTGTTTTATTTAACCTTTCTTAGCTACAATAATAGTAGTACCACTGCACAGAGAAAAGCCACTCCCCTAACTGTATCAAAGAAATATATATATATATTTTTTTTTTAAATGACGTGAAACCTGGCAGCGATTCATCCGTTTCGAACTCAGGGCCACTGCTCATGCTGGCGGAATCGAGCGAGTGGGCATTGATGGAATTGAGGAGGCCCCGGAGCTGCTCGATATCACTGTCTTTACTGTCCAGAGCCATCTGCAGCTCCACACGCATCACCGACTCATCCGCGAGTTGCTGCAAGGAAATAAATAATAAACTTTTCACTATAAATGGCATTAAAAAAAAATAAAAAATTGGAAAACATAACATTAGCTTGGATGGTAGTAAAATTCAATGTTGCTAATAAACAAGCACCTAGAAAAACACACAACAAAAGCACACAAAGCTAGCTAGCTAATTATGAACTAGCTCATAGCTGGTCAAAAAAAACTAAAAACGCAGGAATACTAGAAATCTGTTGTGTGCAAGGCTTATTATAACTTGATTAGCATTCGGTTAAATTAGCAGTCTGTAATGGCTCGGGTTTAGGACTAGCAGTCTACCATTACCAGTAGTAATTGATTAGCAGTGTATTAGCATTAGCTTTGTATTATGTGCTAGCTGTTAGCATGATATAACAACAATTATACCGCCTGCATTTCATTGATTTCTCGCTGATATTTGATGATGGTGCTATTGAGTTTCTCCCGTTCAGATCGTAGCTCCAGCTGCAATTTTCTGTTTTCTTTCTCTTTCCGCTTCACATCTGTGTCGTTTCCACGGCGACTTCCATTGCCAGGCACCTTCCTATTCATGATTTCAGCCAGCTTGTTCACAGCCTGATAAAACAAATACAATAATACACAAAGTGTTAAATGATGTTATGAAATAATTAACAAGTTGACCACACAAATACATGAACCATCTCACCATTTAAAAATGACCTTGTGTTGTTACCTAAAGTTGGTGTTACATGGTCAAATTACAATGATGATTATGATATAGTGTCGTGTGGAAAAGCATTGTTGCAAGTTGAACACTGGCTTAATTATTTATCATCTTACATTGTGACGTTTTCTTGTTGCTGAATTGTGTGGAAAATCATCCCTGGCTGCATGAGGACAGAAGTTTGACTGTGTAATGCTGCGCAAAAAGAAAAGAAATCTCTTTACCTGCGTCTTGAGAGTTCTCTCTGACTGAAGCTGCTTCTCATAAGCGAGCTTCATCTGTGCGATGGACTGTTCATTATCTTTCAACTTCTGCATGTCTGAAGAATCATTCAGCACAGCAAGAGTTAACACAGATAAATAAATACATATATATATCAATATATTACAAATAAAAACTAAAAACTCACCCTCCAGTACCTCCTTCAGCTTGTTGTTCAACTCTTCCTTCTCGTTAGCCAGGTTTGCTACGTCACTCGTCAGCATGCGGTTAGCTTCTTCCAACTAAACACCCGGCAGAGTTTCAATGTTAGAAAGACCACTATAAACAATTGGTCAGAATATCAGAACTCCTACGACTGTCCACTTCTGACCCTTTTCAATTCCCACTCTCCTTATTTGGTCATGACTTCCTGTCCTCTAATCCCAAAGTGCCCCAAAACTGACCAAACTGATTGTGGTGTCCTTCTCAGAGAGTTCCTGTCTGTGTCTGGCCATCATCTCCTTAATCTCCAGCTCCTTCATGATCTTCTCCTTCTCCAAGTCAGAGTACTGCTCCTCAGCAATGGAGCGAGCCAGCTGCTCTGAGTCGGCCTTTGTCAGGGTAATCTCTAACTGAGCAGCCAGAGAGTCTCTAAAACACACACACACACACACACACCACAGAGTTAATGGTCATGTGATGAGCTGCTTCATCTCTAGTTGATGTTTAACACCTACACACAAAATACTGACCTCTCCTCCTGTAACTCCTGCAGATTCTGCTGCATGTCTTTAGAAAGTTTATTCCTCTCATCACACTCTTCCTTTAACTCTCGCACCTGAGTCTTGTACAGCGTCTACACACACACACACACACACACACACACACACACACACACAATAAAATCACTAATAATATCCACTTTGGCTCAAACTGAGCCTTTTCATTTTCCACTTTCCTTATTTGGTCATAGCTTCCTGTGCTTAATATTCTTTTTTTCATTCTCCTTATTTGGTCATAACTTCCTGGGTTCTAACCCTGATGGTTATCCACACTTGATGTTTTCCTGACCCTTTAAAATTCACACAGTCTTTATTTGGTGATAACTTTTTTTAACTTTTACTCTTTGTGATGGTCATGAGTGTATACAGTTAACCGTCTTACTGAGAAATACTGTTCTGCTTCCAACTGATCCTGAAGCTCTTTCATCTGTCCATCAGAATCCTGACGCTCCCTGATACACACACACACAGTTTATAATTCCAGAAGGCAAAGCAGTATAAGATCTTTAGCTAACTAATTATTAGCCCCATGTTAAAGAGTGAGTGCGGTGTGGTGCATTGTGGGATGGCGTACTTGCGGAGCTCCATGACCTGCTTCTCCAGGCTGCGTTTGATGTCTAGCAGATGATTTATCTCCTGTTTGAGCTGCTTCTCCGACGTCTTCAGGGTGCTGAGCTGCTGGTTCTGGACCTTCAGGTCGTTCTGGGTCAGACTGCGCTTCTGGACCTCCTGCTCGATCTTCAGGGACAGGTTCTTCACCTGGAACACACAAACTTCATCAGCACCACTCATCTGCAGTAGTGTTTAAAAATCACTGTATCACAGAGTACTTGTACGTCCAGTAGCTTTAGAAACACTCTGAAGAACATGTTCAGGTTCCTGTTCAAGGTGTGTTAGCCTGAACTTATTGAGCTTTTATCGAAAAATGCTCTTTTTAGATGTACTTTAAAAGTTTCAGTACTTTAGCTGGAACTAAGACGAAAAAGTTGTATGCTAACAGTAATAAAAAAAATAAAAAAAAGCATGCAGTGAAAAGTTTTCTTCAAGGAACGATAAAAAGTTCTTGGTCTCATAAAAGCATTCTACCTGCAGCCCATCTATTCTAGGGTTCTACACAGAACCTTTAAGATTGATGGCTTACTAAAAGCCAACAGGATTAGCATGCTAATTATTTTACTTAGCACCAAGCTTACAAAGCCTTTGAAGTTATTAGTTAAGGTTCTCAGCTACATCACAAATCAGGAGCATGACTGAGAAAGGACAAGAGCTGCCCCCACCAACTCACACACACACACACACACACATACACACACACACACACACACACACCTCCTCAGTGAGTCGGTCCTTGTGTCTGCTCAGCTCATCGAGTTTGTGCTTTGCTTGTTTGTAATCACAGTCCAACATGGAGTTGTGTTTCTCCAGCTCGAGCAGCCGGTTTTCCACCTGCAGCTTAGAGGAACGCTCAGTCTGCAGTTTCTGCTCCAGATCTGCACACACACACACACACACACACACACACACACACACACACACACACAATATGAACAATATGAACAAAGAATTTTGTTTCGCTTTTTCCATCTTACAAGCTGCGCCATTTCTTTAGTAAACGGATCTGATATAAATACCCTTCATATTCACACTCCACCCTCAATCTCCATGGTAAATGAACCCCTCGTACCCTTCACCGCCTCAGACTTTGCTCCCTCAATGGATTCACTGATCTTGTTCTTGTCAGCGAGTCGGGCCTTCGTGGCTTTGTGCGCCGCCTCCTCCTGCTCCAAACTTTGCTGCAGAACCTTCAGTTTGTATGTCATGTCAATCTCCTTATTGCTTTTCTCCTATTGGATGTACAGATAGGAGGGGCTGGGCATTAGAACTGGGGTCTAGCAGCATGCAGAAAGAAGAGAGACGGAGAGCCGTGTGTGTGCTGCTAGTGTGTGTGTTACCTTCTCCAGATCAGTGAGTTTCTCCTGCAACTGTCTCTTCTCAGTCTCAGCTTTGGACAGAGTCTGTCTCGCCTGCTTCACCTCGTCCTCCAGACCCGAAAGACGCACTGGAGAGAAAGTAAATAACACAGGGTTATTCAGTATTATCCTCTGAAACAGCAATCTTACATCCATCCCAAAATAATTCACTAATCAGCACACACACACACACACACACACACACACACACACACACACACATCTCACCCTGCAGGTCAGAGATGGTCTCAGAGCGGTGCGTGTGTTCCCGTTTCTCGGTGTCTAGAGCCGCCTGCAGACTGATGAAGTCTTTCTCCAGCGTCAGTTTACTGCTCTCGAGCAGGCAGCATTTATCCTGCAGCTCTCGGACGTGTGTTTCCAGCTGCTGCACCTGTTTACTGCCATCTGCCTGCGACTTGCGCAGACGAGCCGCTGCTTCCGATTCTGCCCTCAGAAGCGTGTTCGCCTCATCCAGCTGAGGTGGGGAAAAAAAAAAAATCCCTGCATGGTTAGTGCTCAGGACGGCATAGAGAGAGAGAGAGAGAGAGAGAGAGAGAGAAAGAGAGAGAGTGTGTCTGTGAGTGTGAGACAGAGAGAGAGCATGCAAGAGAAAGAGAGTGGAAGTGAGAAAGGAGTGTGTGTATCAGAGAGAGCGAGATGGAGAGTGTGTGTGTGTGTGTGTGGGTAAGAGAGAAACAGTGTGTGTGTGCACACGCGTGTGTGAGAGAGAGACAGTGTATGTGTTTGTAAGAAAGAGTGTGTGTGTGTGTGTGTGTGTGTAAGAGAGAGACAGTGTGTGTGCGTGTAAGAGAGAGAGACACTGTGTGTGTGTGTGTTTGTGTGTATAAGAGAGAGAGACAGTGTGTGTGTGAGAGAGAAAGAGAGACAGTGAGTGTGTGAGAGAGAGAGTGAGACAGTATGTGTGTGTGAGAGAGAGACAGTGAGTGTGTGTGTGTGTGTGAGAGAGAGAGAGACAGTGTGTGTGTGTGTGTGTGTGTGTGTGAGAGAGAGAAAGAGAGTGTGTGTGTGTGTGTGTGTGAGAGAGAGTGAGAGAGAGAGAAAGTGTGTGTGTGTGTGTGTGTGAGAAAGAGAAAGTGTGTGTGTGTGTGTGTGTG
>JBCNYH010000027.1:1310408-1320533 GCA_039654325.1 Tandanus tandanus
TCGAAGGTCCACTGGTCATTTTTAAAGAACGGGTGTCTCTTTATCTCTTCCACGCCATTTCGTCCTAAGCGCACATCTCTAAGATTAAAAAAACACACACAAGTTACTCAAAGCTATGCTCCACACACACACACACACACACACACTCAGGAAAATCAGGAAGGAATAAAACACGGTTTGTGTCTGAATTAAAGATGGTTTGCCGAACGCAGCACCACATCCTGGAACGTTTTATTCCTGACACCACAGGAATTTACACACTTCCACCTTAATTCCATCTTAATTGTCTATTGCTGTGTTGTACAAAGAACGCAAACAGAAATCCCATGATGCCGTTCACCTGTCCGTCAAGAAAGCACAGATGATATTTTTGGCCTCCTGTGAGATCTCGACATCGTCGGGGAAGTTCAGCGAATTCTTATGGTCCATGATTTTACTGTAGGTGCCTACCAGAGAATCGGCGTAGAATGGAGTGTCACCTGTTTAACACAATGACACACTTATAAAACTGTAGAGTGTGAACGCAGTGAGACGTTTGGTACTATTTATCTCAACGCCAATCCCACTTAAAAACTTACCTACGAGCATCTCAAAAATAAACACGCCAACAGACCACCAGTCGCACTCGCGCCCATAGTACCCGTCTCCTCCCTGTGATTTCAGCACCTCGGGTGAGATGTAGTCGGGTGTGCCCACCGCCGTGTCGCAGTGCACCATGCCTGTCTGAAAATCAGTCACAACACACCTCTTTTCAGCCTGCTTGTCAATCAAAACACACCGCTGATCAAAAGTGTTTACATATTAATAAGGCAGTCAAAAATACTAGTGAAAAGCTAATCACAAAAGTGATTTAGGAAGCATTTAATCACTTTAGCAAAGGATATACTGCTAACAGGGCAGGGAATGTAGCAGTTAGCAAAGAACAAGCTAGTCAGAGAGTGTTTTTATGTTAATAAACAGGACATTCTTTTCACCAAAGCTGACAAATAAAAGCTAAATCCTTTTAGGAATGTGTTCATGACCAGTATCAGGATAAAGTGTATCATTACAACAATTTAACAGGGTACACAATCATGCTAGTGTGCTAACTGGCTAGCAGAATAAAGTGATATACAGCTGAAAGCCTCGAATTCCAATGACAAATATGTTTTAAAAAGATTGCAGTGCATTTTTTGGTAAAGTTTTGTACCTAAATATCCCTCAACAAACTTTAACAATCTCTATTTTAAAGTTAGTAGAATACTAAAACGGGAATTAAACAAAAAGAAGAGGGAGTTTAAGACACAAAGCCACTGTGAGGTTCTTGCTGAGTGTAATTCTGCGACTGTCCACTAGGCGGCGACTGAAGACAAGAAGAAAATAAAATCATCCCACACGCCCTGCAATCAGGTCACTCAGAGGTGATCTAAACTCCCTGACCTTTCACCCTCGCCTGACTCACTGAGCACAGAGTGGCTGTTTTCAAAGTGCTGGAAACTAAAAATCCAGACTACTTCACACACAAGCTCAGATGAAGCACTCTCCAGGTGAGGATTGAATAGAACATGGTTCAGAGATACAAACATGTGCACGAGATCAAGGTGAAATGAAACACAGCCAGTGAGAGTATTAACGTTATTGGTTCTGTTGAGGTTTGGTTAAAAATGCAGCTGAAACAACGTTTGCAATGAAACACAGCCTTGCAAAAGTTGAAAACAATTTAAAAGCCTCACGGTTCACTAAAGAAAGGATTTCAGGAATTTGAAACGCAGCCCGTGGTCAGATTTATCACCTTAAGTACAGGTCTGTCTGAAAAGGGTCTGTTCCAGGAACCGAAGCTTCACGCCAAAGTCAGCAAATACAAGATTACAAGGATGTTTCCTTCTCAGGGTGCTCATCAGAATCTCCCTACTCATTTGGAACACAGCCGTCTGTGTATCCACAGCAGCAGAAGTGTCTTTAATCTTTGGAACAGGGACTGGTCAGAAAGTTCGAGTTGTTCATTTACATGCACTCCCCGCACACTAATAACCAGGACCAACTCACTTATTTAAAGCTTCTTCCCTTTAAAACGGTTTCTGTGATCTGACACAAAGCCCCAGCGCAGCTCCAGTGGCAGGATGAAACCTGTAAGGGCTTAATTTCCATCTCCCGGACGGTAACAGGTTAATTCACACCATGCAGGGATGTGCACTAAAGAACAGCACTCAGCGTGACATGATATGGAACACAGCCCCTGTGTAGCCCCACCAGAGGATTTCATTCGCACAGCACTCATCTTAACCTGCACCAGGCTGATTCGGAACACTTACCGAGTCCATCTTCATGCAGGTGCCGAAGTCGGCGAGTTTGAGGTGGCCGTTGTGGTCCAGCAGCATGTTGTCGGGCTTCACATCTCGGTGGATAAATCCCATGGAATGGATGGCGTCCAGAGCCATGACGACCTCCGCCGTATAGAACTTCGCCCACTTCTCCGGAACATCGTACGTACTGGTGAGGTTGACTAGGTCTCCGCCCGGCATGTACTCCATCACCATGTAGAGGAAACTGTCGTCCTGAAACGCACAGCACAGCTGGACAGAGAGAGACAGCGAGCGAGAGACAAGTTCATTAGTTTCTGTGTGTGTATGTGTGCACTGTTTCTTCTACACAAGCATACTGTGCATGTGTGTCTGACCTGTACGACCCAGGGGCTGTCAGCAAACGCCATGATGTCTCTCTCCTCCCAGAAAAACGCAGAGTCTGAGCGTTTGATCATCTCAAATTTACTCAGCAACTTCATAGCGTAAACCTTCTGAGAGGCCTTGTGTCTTACCTTCACACACACATACACACACACTTTCTCAGTTTGACAACTTACGGTCATTCATTTAAAAACACAGAAACACCTAAAACAGCAATAAAAACAGACCCCCCCCCCCCCTCTCTCTCTATATATATATATATATATATATATATATGTATAGGAACACATATGGCCCCTCCCCTTATAAACCAGATAACACAGCCTTCATTTGCATAATAAAACCTACTGTCCAGCTCTTGTAATAATGATGCAATAATACTTGCCACATGTTCAAAGCCAGACAGAGTTCAGTATGCAAATTAGATATGCCAGTGGCTCCTCCCCTTATAAATCAGTGATGCACGCTCTTCATTTGCATACTGGAACCTGACTGGCTCTTTTATTAATAATGCAACAATACAAAGAATTTCTCATTTTAAAATCTTTTCAAATCTTTAGCTCTGCCTATTGCCATCTATTCTATGCAATTAGAATTTTAACAATTTATTTTTAAATGGCTTCAAAGTAAAAAAAAAATTTTTTATAATTTATTTTTTAATAATTTTACCAGTTGCACTTCTCCGAACGCTCCCCTGCCGATCACCTTCACCTTATCGAAATCCTCCAGCTTCATCTGCAGATCTCTGATTTCACCCATGACCATCTCATCTACACACACACACACACACACACACACACACACAACTGGTTGATGTCAAGTGTAATTAGTGTAATTTTGGTCTTACGGATCATTTTTTTCAGCACACCTAAAGTAAATCTCATCGTATTAAAGCCACAAAACCTGCTAGCCTCACAGTCGCTAGCTAGCATGTGCCTCCATTACTACAAATAAGTTGTGGGAGTCTTTCTATGTACATAGTTCCCCGTTGCCTAGCTATAGTGAGGTTTTTGTGCATGTTTATTATGAAATAACTTTTTGTTTTTTGGACAACGTTATAAATCACACAAGTGTCTCAGGGATTTGTGTAAAAAAATGCTTCAATACTAAATAAATAATGAATTTAATAAATAAATACGCAGCCGGTTGATTCACTGTCGGAGTGTTGAGTCATTCTCCCACTGCGCTACATAACCCTCCAGTCACCATGGCAACGGCGGGAAGTGGGATGCAGGCCGGATGAGGAATATATCAAAACTAAACTGAGATAGAGATGGACATCTCTTCAGCTTTTTAACGAATGTGTTTATTTTTTTAAAACCTCAATGACGCTTCCTGAAAGCTTACGGTTGAAACCATGCTGCGTTATCTGGACCAAATGAAAACAGAAAAGCTGTGACAACATCACAGAGGGTGTTTGTTGGTGTTTTGCATTTTAGGTAGAGAACATGATTTGGATGGTTGTCCCGTGTCCGTGCCACCACAGGAAACCCAAAATGCTGTTGACTGAGTAGCTCACTGAGTTGATTCTGATTGGATGTTATGTATCACTGACTTGAATGATGATGGGCAGCAATATGTAAAATACTATATATGGAAGTGATTTGTGTGCAACTGAACACAACTCTGCATGGATCGGCTGATTGTTGTAATTTGTAGTGCTCCAAACACAACCTGCCAATAGTGGTGCTGCAGTGCGCCCTCTGGTGGACAAACTATGCAACGATGACACTCATTACAAGTTCCTTCTCTCTGGTTTTAACTTAATTGTTGTTTATTGGCTGTTATTACCACAGATACCGATCTATCAGCCATTCAGGTGGATGTTGAGGTTTATTTAAAATTTTGTAAAAGTAGCAGTTTTTTTAAATGTGCCCATTATTCTGTGTTTATTATTAAATTAAAAAAACTACACAAATGACATCTTTGCAAAACAATTTCAAAACATAAACAAAAGTATTGACACATATGAGAGTTAGCTAGTGAGCCGGTGTTTCATGACACCGTACAGTTTGTATGAGAGACTGCGAATTCCTGAAAGTCATCCTTTGTGTGTGTGTGTGTGTGTTCTCAACATCATAGCTCGCATCAGTATACTCACATCTGTTCAAGAAGTTATCAATGTTCTTGTTTTTGCGTAAGGCGGGAAAGTTCAGATCTAAAACCACGGCGTTCATGGAATCCTGAAAGAGACGAAGAGAAGAGAAAGAGGAGATTTATTCTATAGTTTACAGAGCTGATGATAAAGTCAGGGACAGTTTCCTGCAGTCTTCACATCAGGTGTGTGTGTGTGTGTGTGTGTGTGTGTGTGTCTGTGTGTGCATGCGTGAAATCATGTTCTTCCAAACGGAGAGCGAAACAGGAAATGATGGAAGCACAGAACTCCATGACACTCTATGGAGTCCCGAGCTATTTCCTGTGTGTGTTTCCGAATGACCAAAGCAGTATGTTAAACATGCAGGATAAGGACAGCGGGTTCAAACACTGGAATGAGGACAATTATCAAAGTGACAGAGAGAGAGAGAGAGAGAGAGAGAGAGAGAGAATGTGTGAGTTGGACTGTTTTTCCCAGTAAGCATTTCAACAGCGATCTCGTCTGGTATGTAAACCACAACAGACACAACAGATCTGAGTTCATACAGTCAGTCTTATAATTGTTTTAAAGTATTTAACCAACTTCCATCTCACACACCAACACACACCCACACAATCAGGCTAAGCTAAATACATGAGCCTCCTACAGTTTGTGTGTGTGTGTGTGTGTGTGTGTGTGTGTGTGTGTGTGTTTTTAAAACTGATATTAATATTTCATATCATAATGCCCTGACCTTTATCAACACAATAAAACCCACAGCAGCAGATTGTAACCGCCGTGGCTGGTTCGCGATGTTCGTAATGATGATCATGACGGTGCTGCCATCAGAGTCACCGCTCTGGAAGCCAATCTGTTCAAGTCCAGTTTATAGATGGATGGAATAAAGCATTAAAGCGTGGCTGCATCACTTCCTTTGGTTGGAGATGAAGGGATAAAGCAAGGTCTTAATTCCACTGAGCAATGATTTCCAGGATATCCAATGGAATTGTGGGTAAAAATGGGAGATATGATAAACATTCAAAAAGTTTCTATGATACATGATATTTACCAGCAAAACTACACAGGGGAGATAAAGTTATGTAGCAATGAAATTAAATCAATAAATAGAAATGTTTGTGAAGTGGAATTTAACCCTGGAAAGCACAAGTAATAAACATACTAGGATATTATTTATTATTTAATATTATTTATCAGATTATCAGATCGCGATGTTGATATCTGATCAGCACATCGTCCAGCCATAACTCTTCAAGTGACCATCCATCAAATTAATCTTTTTTTATTAGAAGTGTTGGAACGTCCCAGTTTTTATTCTGGCCAGTTTTACAGTATCGTGAGATTAACCCCTCCCACCCCCCACTAGTTGATGTTTACTCAATGTAATCAGCTGTTAATGGAAAAAGAGCCACAGACAGGAACCCACCACTGCACCACAGCTATAAAAGGCACGACCCAAACACAACACATCACACCAGATTCCATGCTTAAAAATAGCAGCTGGAACGATTACGGGCAGAAACAGGCAGGAGGAGGAGGAGGGGGAGGCAGCGAGGAAACCTGGAGCGAGAGAGGAACCCAACAGCCCCAAAAAAAATCTCCATCCAACACCAGCACTGCGTTAACGCCATCATGTTACGCAACAATAAACACTGTTCTGTTCTTTATCAGGGAACTGCAAAATACATCAACTGCTGGGTTCAAGAACAGGCTGTTTACACGGGCGGCATTAATGCTCCGGAAACAACAGAAACCCAAATCCTTTTTCTTTACATTTCCACAGCATCAAGTGGAACACAGCTAATAATTATACACCTACTCACATGTATGGCAAGTATGACTGGGGACTGTATTTTTATAAATATTCGGGACTTTTTCAGGACTTAAAAATTAAATAAATAAACAAACAAACAAACCAGTATGCATTCTGGGAGACATCACTATATTTAAAGATACTTCTATGTTATAGTTACATATGCACATAATATCAAGGTTCTAATTTTCTCATTCATTCATTTTCTAATAAGACACTTATTGCTAAACAGGGTCGCAGGGAGCCTGGTGCCCATCTCAGCTGACCCTGAACAGCTCGCCAGGCCATTGCAGGCCCAGGTTCTTATTAATTTTCAAAATAAATAAATAATATAAAATAAAATAGAATTTAAATTTTTTTTTTTTTAAATTTAACTGAAAAATTAAAATTAAATAAATAAATAAATATTCTGTCTTTTTTCATTAAGGGGAAGAGATATGATATATTTTACATCACAAAACATTTTTACAGCACATCATAATAAAAAATGATTTGAGAAGCAAAGTAAAACTGAAAGTAAAATTAAAAATTTCAAGTAAATTTTGTAGATGTTGGGAAAAAAAAATCATAATCATTTTAAATACTCAAAAATTCGCTGCTGCTGTCAGTGAGAATATTAATTAATTCATTTTCTGAAGCGCTTAATCCTAATTAGGGTCTCGGGGAGGCTGGCGCCCATCTTGGTCGACTCTGGGCGATGGCAAAGTACACCCTGGGCAGCTGGCCGGGCCATCGCAGCAGTGAGAATATACAAAACTTTATAAAAAGATATTGCGATATATGTGATATTGGAAAAAAGTATATTGTGTTACCACAATATCAGCATTGTCCCGAATTATCACCCAACCCAACACCAAACCCCCTCGCACTAAGCCAGGCTCACTCTACATCCTCCAAAAATCATGTGAACGCAGTAAGAACTTGTCCAGAGCAGGAGGAACGCAGTAAAGCAATACAGGCGTGGTAGGGTCTCCATGGACACAGGGAACGTGGACAAACTTTGGATGTGTTATAATTCGTACCGTGTAAGAACTTAAGGACATAGTAACAACAGTGTTGACGTAGTTATGACGTTACTAAACCCTAGCAGTGTCTTCACTGATGGTGTACGAGCATGGCATGGACTCGTTGAACGTAGATGTGGACACAAGAAAACTTGCAGAACGAATGAAAAACTGTGATGTGTGGCACAGAACCTATTAGGACTGGACGAACGCAGTGAGGATGCAGTGAGAACGCAGTGCGATCGGATTGATCGAAATAAAAACATACTAAGAATGCAATGGATGTGGTGCACACGTTATGATGTATTGTTAAGAAATTAGTGTAAACATGTTCTGTGCACTGAGAACCTAGTAGTATGAGGATGTAGTATGAACTTAAAAACTCAATTTAATATTCTGACCACGCCCCCATTTTTCAGGACGCAGTGTGTGGTCTTCATGGTCATCGCCCTAGGGTAATGGAGGGGGGGGGCCTAATCCAGAACCGTCTCAGTTCTCCGACTGTTGCGTTGTTGATGCTTGTGTTGAAAATCCCTCAGGAGGTGCTTTAATGAGTAGTGAAACTATTTCACTTCACCGCTGGGTCGCTGGCATGGAAACATTCCTCCCCTGAATCCCGACAGATCGCAAGCTTCGTTACACAACACGCACCTGGAAATTTCTACAGTGTTACCAACTACAGCATCACACGTCTTCCTTCAGATTAACGCTAACAATCGGGGCGCCTTTATTAGCATCACACATCGGCGTCAACTGGCACTGAGTATAGAATATCTCTTTCCTCACTGACAGGAAGTTGTTATTTGATGACTTGCCTGAGTTTAACCTGGTGATGCCTGACAGCTGAGTTCAAGCAGGAGAAACATGGCTGCGTCTGTCTCTGTTAGCAAGCTAGTCAGCTAAACTTGATGAGTAAAGTAGAACCAGGGAGTCGGTGCTGTAGATATAAGTGAACATGTTTATGTATGTTGTAGTGTTTGTATGTTGATTGGTCTAAAGGAAATATTTGTAGATACAGTAAAATCCATTTAAAGCTACTTTAAACAAGATTGAACTGCTACAAGTTAAATTTGTATTTTTAACCCATTAATCATTGGATTATGACTATACATAATAAATAGGTTAATTTTAATACGTAACAATTGCATCTGGACTGCGTTCGACCA
Source organism: Tandanus tandanus (assembly GCA_039654325.1). NCBI lineage: Eukaryota > Metazoa > Chordata > Actinopteri > Siluriformes > Plotosidae > Tandanus > Tandanus tandanus. Next base: position 1,319,147 of record JBCNYH010000027.1, read on the forward strand.
GGTGACGTCCACAGCTGGTGTATAGCCACGAAATGAAACAGCAATGATTGTGACGACCGTGGGAAGAGTAGGAAATAAAATCACATCAGAAAAATTTCTACTGTCGCGCATCATAATTCAAATTCTGTTTCAACATCTGGATATTTCTGTAATTCATTTGGTGCTTATAATGTATTCGATCTTTATCTTTTTTCATTACCACATTTCAAGTCTGTACTTCCTGAATAATTATAGATTAGTTACGAATATTTCACTGTCAATCATCAATTATTACGTCTTGAGTTGTGGGTGGAGAAAAAAGTACAGATGATAAACAAATGAGAGAACAATGTCAGAACACTTTTCACCTCCACACTTATTCACAGAGTACAGCATGAGTCACTCGCAGCATCCATACACACACACACACACACACACACACTCACACACACACACGGTTACACAATGTGCTAAATCATCCCACACTCAGACAGAGGTGTTAACACTGATGTCTCATATCCACAATCATCATCCCTCACACACACACACACACACACACACACACACACACACACATCACTTAAACAGTCCCATTGTCCTATAAATTGTGAGCTGAGCTGTATAATCCTAAGAGAGGTAAACTGTTTTAAAGATTTTTTACAACTCGCTCGTTTGGAAAAACATCTGGATCAATTAGAAAATAATAAATATATACCATAATGGCCAAGACTGACACAGCACCAGTATATCCATCTGTAAAGTAGTGAAGGCATTAGCATGCTGTGCTCTAAAGTGCAGGTTTATAGCTAAATAAGGCTTCCAGATCTGCACGAGAAAAGCTGAGCAATGGACAATCAAAACCAAGGGAGGAAAAAAAAAAGACAGCATGACAAATCAACTCCAAATACCACCATGCAAAAGACAACTCCAAATACCAAATACCACAATGCAAAATACCAAAATGCATAAGACAATTCCTAATACCACCACTCCAAATACTACAATGCAAGATGCACCTCCAAATACCACCACTCCAAATACTACAATGCAAAATGCACCTCCAAATATCACCACTACAAATTCCACCACTCAAAATACAACTCCAAATACCACCACTCCAAATACCACAATGCAAAATACAACATTAAATACCACCACTCCAAATACCACCACTCCAAATACCACAATGCAAAATACAACTCCAAATACCACCACTCCAAATTCCACCACTCAAAATACAACTCCAAATACCACCACTCAAAATACAACTCCAAATACCACCACTCCAAATACCACAATGCACCATACAACTCCAAATACCACCACTCAAAATACAACTCCAAATACCACCACTCAAAATACAACTCCAAATACCACCACTCAAAATACAACTCCAAATACCACCACT
>JBCNYH010000027.1:1368050-1386504 GCA_039654325.1 Tandanus tandanus
TTGTGTGTGTGTGTGTGTGTGTGTGTGTGTGTGTGTGTGTGTGTGTGTGTGTGTGTGTGTTAAGCATGTACGTGTCTCTTTCCTATTTTTTTCCATCAACTCTTCAAGTGTCTTCAGGCGACAGGGAGCTTGAACATACGGCTCGGTAACTAAGCAACAACCTACTGGTTCCGCGCTAAAATTAGGGAAAGCAAAAGTGACGTCAAAGTGAATAAAAAAAACAAAATCAGAACATGTGAAAGCAGAGATGGAGATCAGGACCGCTGTTATGTCCATTATTCAGCAGCAAACACACTCTCTCTCACACACACACACACACACACACACACACACACACACACACACACGGTTGGACTTGCTCCTGTAAGACATTCGTTTATATAACGACAAATTAGATCATTCCATATTCTTTTTTCTCTCTTTTTTTGACCTTCACTTAGATGAGTAATCACATGGTGTATAATCTAGAAGCTTCCGTTACTTGTTAGTGCAGAAAGACACCAAATGTGTCCAGTTAGAAGAAGAAAAAAACACATTCGGCGCTCCAGAGACAATAAATAAATATGAGCATGCTACTGTAACTCAGGAAGAAAAAATAGAAATTACAATTACATATTAACAAATTTAGCAAAAGAACCAGTTCAACTGAACAGAACACACAGTTCAACACTTCTTTATTGTTATGCTAGTTGCTATGCTAATAGAAAAAGAGATATGACCAGAGGATTGTAATTAACTAAACCGGCATCAGCAATGAAACACACAGGATCTCAGTGCAAACTGGTTAACAGTAGGATTCAATAGAAACACACACACCCTCAAAACAGACTTAACACACACGCATTCAAGCACACAGCAGCAACTGTGCATAACGAATAAAACACTGTGTGATACCATTACAGGAAACTAATCAATGTCAGGGCATAGTGAAGAAACTGTGTGTGTGTTAGGCATGGTTACTGCAGGTCCCTGACGCTCTGCTATGCTGCCTGAGGGACAGACATTTTCCTCTCTGAAGTTAATTGTGTATGTGTTTGGAGAACCACAGCACCCCTTCTGCAGCACTGACACAGAGAGAACCTCTCTGAGGACAGCACGGTGGTAGAAATAAAACCCAAGAACACTCTCACAGATGATAAGAATCATGTATTACTTATAGTTTGACATTTGTAGCTGTGGGTAATCAAAAATGGTAGCACACGGTAGCATCAGGAAGACGAAGAGGGGGGCAACTTGATCTGATTGGTAACTCATCGTCATTTTGTTCAAGCAATGGTATAGCAGACTATTTCCAGCTAGCTTTGTCTACATGCTTGAGCAGGTTCGTGCTTGCTTTATTATTACTATAATCATATATATAGTCTTATTGTAGTGCCGTGGGCTGCAATAATGGGACTGAAACAGGTAAAAGGTTTTATCTGTTTCTAAGTGAAATGAAATGAAGAAAAGAATGGGCCATTCGCATAAACCGAGCTGTAGGAGATAAATACTGGAAGCTGCGCAAATATTTGTACCTTTGTTCCGGTCATTTCACGGAGGAATCCTTCGTCCACAAGCCCAGCATTGCGCAAAGTTTGGAGATGCATTTTTGGGCAGAATAGACTGAGGAAGGATGCTGTACCGACGGTATTCAAACATAATCTGCAAAAAAACATTTCAGCAGTGAAGCTTTAGAGAAAAGGAGAAGGCTGGAGGTAAAATGGCTCTAATCTTATAAATAGATACCTACTCTAATCTACAGCAGATCCACAGAGCTAGATGTAGTGCTCAGCAGACAATAGTACCTGTATGGAATACTGTAGCAATCTACAGGTTTCATGGTTGTTTGTTACTTACAAGTTATATTAGAGCTGAATGGAGGTAAAAGCCTCTGGTTTTCGAAACTTGCCTGGGTTTTCACATGTTTATGCCACCATTATAGAAGTATGATCACAATCCAGTATACTGTCAGTATAATGTATAGACATTTATACGACAGGATTAGATGAAAAAATTGGTTAAAGTTTATTTTCTATTTTTTGGCCCTAAAGAAATGGGAACTGAAGTCATGACTCATGAGAAAGGAACTAAAAAAAAAAAAAAAAACCCACACCATGGGATTGGGCTGAGGGATCACTCAGGATAATCATTTGGATTTATCCCTTAATATCTAATTTGGATCTAAAGTTTGTATCTAATTTGCACAGACTTGAACAAATCCTAACTCAGATGACTCGACTTGGTGTTGCACTTGTATATGGAACACGGACAAGAGAGCTCTGTAGATCTGTCACTCACCAGTGTTAACAACAGGCAGTGATTTTTTTTTTTTATATATTGTATTAATCCCACAAGGAAAATTGTTTTCTCTGCATTTAACCCATCCAAAGTAAGCACACACACACTCGGAGCAGTGGGCTGCCACACACACATTGGGGCGCCCGGAGAGCAGTTGGGGGTTAGTGCCTTGCTCAAGGGCACTTCAGCCATGAAGTTGGAGGAAGGGAAGGTGGAGCTCACTCCCCCCACCACCTCACATTTTTCCGGCTGGTTTGGGAATCGAACCAGCGACCTTTCGGACCCAAAGCCGTTTCCCTAAGCGTTAGGCTGCCCCTTTGATGAGCTTCCCTGGGAATTTTTATCTACATCAAGAGGGTTCAGTTTAGTTTTATGTTTGTTAGCTGGATTATGTAAAAAGTCATGTATGGATAATCATGAACTTTCTATCAGAGGTGGGGCTTTGGGCAAGGAAGACTTCATTAGATTGTGGAGATGGTGCAGATGCAATTCTGGATCCAGAATTTTTTTTAAAGGATTCGTCATCATTGTGAGTTAGGATGATTTTTGAAATTTTCATTCATAATATGGAGCTTGCTGAGCTTGGCAGAGGTTTGCACTCTCCTAGTGTTTTGTTATTAGCTTCATTAAACAAGAGTCTAAAACCTGATTACCTTTAATTTAATGAGATGACTTTTTCTCTTACAAATTAAAATAAGGTACAGATAATTATAGCTAATTTCTCAGCCCTGGATCATCACACAGACAAAACTGGATTTGGAGCATTCAGGAGTAAAATGGATCAAATGCCTCTGTTTCCTCTCCTCTCGCTAAATCTCTCTCTTGCCCTCCACCCCCCTCCGAGCCTTTGCTTTTCAAGCAGGAAGAAAAAAATCAGCCACTGAATTTTTTTCTCTCTCAAACACTGTCGTCTGGGCAACCTTAATATTCCCTATATTATTTTAAGCACATGGGGAAAAACACCCTGGAAGAATTAGAGAAGGTTTTTTTCAAAGGCTCTCACCTCGGCATGGTTTAAAAAACATGAGTCACCGCTGCTGTTGTTCAAACCTGAAGCTTTTCTACAAGTGGTAATGTTTCCAGCAGTCCTGACTCCACAAACATTCGAACAATACTTCACACGGCTTTCAACTCAACATGCATCATTTATTTATGTCACATATTAACCTGAAGGCTTCAAAGGTGTAGCATTGTACCAACACATAAAAACTGATCAAGTATGGAGGACATTTTGACAGCAGATTTAACAAGTAGAACCAGCAGGGATGTGTGTACAAGCACAGCAGACGAGGAAATCCGTTTGTCAGTAGAATGAAAACCCTCAAATTCAAGCTCACATTTTTTTAAAAACAGTTTTTCTTCAGCTGCTTCAAAGCTCCCTCAGTCTCATGGCCTGCTTTTCAGACTAAACCCCTCTCATTCGCTCTCGGCTAAGTTAAGGTTCTTTCATATTCTTTCCTTTTTAAAATTTTTATGCCATACATTTTAAATTCAGTAGATGGCAGTAACGTTCAATACTGATAAAACATAGCCAGTGTAGAAATACAATAACTTTCTAATCATAATCCATAGTCATAATACTGGTGGATTACTGGTAACCATGAATGTAGATTGTGATATTGAGGCTTCGGCTGGGCACAACCTTTCTTCTTATTTCTTTGCAATTGTAATAATTGTATACATCCAAATACACTGTATAATGTGTTTCTGATCGTAGATTTGCATGGAAGAGCTGACTATCGTCCTTGGTTGAGCTCTGTGCTCTCCGAGTGCCCTTCTAGTTTTTTCTATAGTGATAATTTATTTAGCACTGGCTCCATGTCTTCTATATCCAAGTGATTTCTAAACACGCTACAAGGCTTATATTTTCTGCCAGTGCATTTAAAAATCTCACTCAGGCAGTACATCTCTGAATAAGAATGCATAAAAAGACAACTCTCTCCTGAGGTACTCTCTTGAGTCTGAAATGGAAACACTGCCGCCAACCAATGTAAAGAATTTAACCGACATGTAGCCTAAAAAAGGGCCCTGCACCTCATGTGTTATCTGGAACACACATGATCGACATCACATTCCTCTGAGGAGACACGGCTGAGAAGCAAGGCTGTGCAGGAAGCTGAAATCATGCACTATTTATTTGGATGCTGTTTGCTATATGAAGGAGAGAAGCATTAACGGTTTCACTCAGTTTCTCTTGGGACAATGCAACGCAGTGGTGCCCGAATCAGGAAAAGGTTTAGCATCAATTCACAAATTTAGGCCCAACTCAGAGAAGGAGCTATATTAGTACAGAGGTTATTAGGTACCTGGGAGATTTATTTTTTTTTTTTACACAGTCATTCAATTATACTCTAATGCAGGTGGAAATAATTATACTTACCTGTATATGCTTGTATTTTAGATTTTTATTGGTGAGAAGGTGTTAACACAGAAGCACAGCTGCAAATCACAGAATTATATCAAAGCGCTAGTTCTAATGATATCGTCTCCATAGTAACGACTCATCCTAGGTACAGCTTGCACTCCACATAATTATAAGGAGACTTTTTAAACATAGAAGAAGTTTTAGTTTATCACTTCATGACCATTTCACAGCACGTATGTGTTCCCCTCTGAAAATTCCATATCCTATTTTGAAACGGTTACTCTAGTAGCACCAGTGACATCATCAATTCGCAATTATGTCTTTTTCATGAATAGAAGATAACGAAAAAAAAGAAGGGACACCAATTCCATATGAAGCACTATTAGCAGGAGTTGTATAAATTAAAGTAAGCTAGCTAGTTAGCTTTGCCGACATCCTGTTTATTGAACTTAATCAATCCTGAATCTGATAGCAAAGGAAAAATAAAAACAGAACATTTAACCATATTGTGTCTGAAATGTCATACTCTGTGTTAATTTCATGTGTAAAAGCAACATCACACTCTAATTATGAGCTTCGAGCGAAGATGTGTGTAGGAGGTTATTACTTATGGTTCTCGCTTTGCACTGGTATTTAGTATATTTGGGAACCTGCTCATGCAATATATACTGAGCTTAAATATTACTAAATATGCCATAATTATTTTCCATGTCAGTTTCCTTGCTTTAAAACCAAAAATATATGTGTTAAAAATGAAAGATCTCAAAAGAGAACTATAATACAAATGTAGTATTTCTCTAAAAGATCTCCATTTAAAAAAAAAATCCATTTAAAGTAAATAGCCTTAAATATTAAAAGGAAAAGACAGTTGTATTTCAGATGAAGACCCCATCCCCACTCAGAATTGGTCAGCAATTTCCCTGATTAACTTAATGATATATGCACCCTAATTGGGGTAAGGCAACAAATGATTGGTCAGTTCAAAAAAAGAGCAACGTGTAGTTCACAGGGGAGGCTAGTTAGAGTGTGGTCATCATTAGAAAGCATTCATCTGCACAGGCACAGGGTTTTTCTCATTCTACATGTGAGCTTTTGTTTACAAAAAGTAAGAAAAGTTAGAAATAAAAGAAAATAAATAGTGCGTGCCTCATTTTACCTAGCAATATATCAGCTGGTTTGCTTTTTTTAAACAACACATTTCATTGGAACCAAACTGAAACTTACCAGCTAGTAAGAACAGAAACACTGCAGACAAGTAAAAAAGTATTAATATGCTTGTATGTGTTTCAGCACATTGAAATGCATGTCATGCCCTTTTAGGTTTCACAAACACCTTCTTTCAACTCTTTCAACAATTAAATTAGGGCAACAAGAAAGGCTATAAAAAAGAAAAGCTGACGTGCTTAAACAGAGTGCAGAGATCTTAAATAAGGTGATGATCATGTGGAACCAATCACCAGAAAAATAAAGCCATGACTTAATAAGAACTGTTAGAAATGAAAAGGGTCAGATGAATTAACTGAGTATGGAAACCGAAAGAGGTCAGAGCACAGGAGTCCCAATGGCCCCAGATTGACCCTGGAGAAAAAATGTCTGCATTTGTTTTGAACCCAAACCACAAAAAATTCTAACAATTTGTGAACATTTTTTCTCCTTCATGTAGCTCCAGACCCCTTCATCTATCACACCTCTAAATGGAAACGCACCCTCAGAATCATCTTTGGTCACGTACACATCCTTTTAACCCCTCCAGGACTGTGTAAAATATTAACGCCAGCTTGATCTGCTGCTGCACGGAGAGCAATGAAAGAGGACATGTTGGGAGAGAGAGCAGATTCTGATACATTTTTAATATTACAGCTTTGCTCTCACATCCCGCTGCCTTCAGGCACATGCTCGCGTTTCGAACCTCGTAAGAATTTAAACACAAAGAAATAAAAGATTTTGTAGCTCCAAACAAAGGGTAATGCTACAGAAAAATAGCTCATACGTATGCTAATGTTTTCCAAGCGGCTGATTCAGCTGTCTGAAATTTTTGGCCAAGTTTAGAATAGATCGTTCTGGGGTTTAAGTAGCCTCAGTGGACGTTTATGATCATAGTCCACCAATGTAAGTATTAATAACTTGGCAAGATTGATATTTCTTGAGCTAGGAGTTTGCTAAATTATGGTACAAATATATATATCTCAGTGTTTGTCACAGTCCGTGCACCTCTTTCTAAATTCCATGTCAGTGGGATGTTCTGTCATGGTCACTGTTCAACAAGATGCAGATTTTTAATCTAATCTCAGGTAATTTTCTGGTGACCCAACATCATGACCAGTTCCAGAATTGCTGTTTTTTTTTTTTTCCAGAAGTAGGTTGTGAATTTCCCAAATTCCACATCAACAAGATCATTAGGACTTGTTTAAGTTTAAATATGCCATTTACCAAACTGCGTAATCCTACTAGGGTTGTGGGAACCTCTACCCCCTCAAAATCTCAAATCTCAACCGACTTTGGGTGAAGGTGGGGTATACCCTGAACTGCACACCAGTCTCTCACAGACGACACACACAACTATTCACACTCACACATAGGTGCAATTTGGAGCAGCCAATTAGCCTGTGCATGTCTTGGACTGTGTGAAGAAACCGGAGTATGCGGACGAAACCCATGCAAGCATGTGCTGGCCACTACATCACCATGCCACCTAGTAGCATCAGTCCGCTAATGAAAATACAGCATCGTTCACACAATTAGCACCCGCACATCTCAAATCTTTTAATTCACATTTAATGTGTTTCAGGGACGAGTTTCCCTTTAATTCACAATCGTGAGAACCCTTTGTGTGTAAATCTGGTGTAAATGCATCACTTTGGATTGGCATGTATCTAACGTCTACCAGATTTATGCAGTTAAAGCCCATGTCTCTCTCTCTCTCTCTCTCTCTCTCTCTCTCTCTCTCTCTCTCTCTCTCTCTCTCTCTCAGGTATTTATATCCTCACACTGTGGGAGGTGAGATGGTGGCGATCAGAGAGAGAGATTAATGAAACAGTAGTGTGGCCGTGAATAATTCAGGCACATCCCATCTTCATTTATTAGCCTTTTGCTCGGAAAAGACCCCCATCTCTCTGAAACAAGCCGAGCCGAGGCGAGGCTGCACCAAACTTAGACGAAAAGGTCTTAATATTGTTTTTACCTGTAATAGGAGAGCCGTGCCGAATTCGTGGTGACATTAGTGCTATTTTAATATAATATGGAAATAATATAATATTAATATTAAGAATAATTCAAAGTTATGAGCGATTAGAATATGATGATCTGAATAAGGGCGACACGGTGGTGTAGTGATTAGCACGTCCGCCTCACAGCAAAAAGGTCCTGGGTTCGAGTCTCAGACTCAGCAAGAGTGTTTCTGTGTGGAGTTGGCATGTTCTCCCTGTGCTTGCATGGGTTACCTCCGGGTACTCTTGTTTCCTCTCAAAGTCCAATGACGTGCATTAGGCTAATCGGCTTTTCCAGATTGCCCCTAGGTGTGAGAGTGAATGGTTGTGCGTGTTGGCCCTGTGATGAACTGGCAAGCTTTTCAGTGTGTGCCTCACCTTTGCCCAGAGTTGGCTGAGAAAGGACTCCAGCCTACCAGCGTCCCTAGTAGGAATAAAAGGTTCAGCAAATGAATGAATGAATGAATGAAAGGCACATCTGCATTAACGCAACGATACTGTAATATCAACTGGACCTGAACTAAACATTAGGAGGTCTTGTTTTTCTACGACAGGTGTCCAGCTGTTGAACAGGATTACAGTCAAATTTAGACCAGCAGATGCTTCATGAGGACCTTATTTGCACCTGGATCTTCCTTATTGGTATTTCAGATTTTTGGGGGGAATTTTCTATACATTAATATAGATTTTTCTTTTTTTTCTTTTTCGATTTTTCCCCCATTTTCTCTCCTCTAATTTGGTCGTATCTAAATCCCACCCTTCAAGTATTGCCTTCCCTATCATACGAACTCCACCAACCAGGGAGGGGTGTAAGCATGCACAAGCCCCCAGTGTAAGCATGCACATGCAATGCTACCACCCGCCTCTTTTCGAACTGCTGCACATGTGTATTTTGGGGGCGGTCTAACACACTCGGAGGGAAAGCGCTATTCGCCCCCTCATATGAATGAGCTCACAGACACCCATGACTGGCTGCTGATCGCTGTGAGTGACAGGGAAGTGAGCGTATGTCATCCTTCCCTCCTGTGAGAGCTCAGCCAATTAGCTCCCATGGACTCCCGGTCACGGATGGCTGTGGCATCAACCCAGATTCGAACTTGCGATCTCCGGGTTGATACTCACGCACCTTGTCGATGCACCACTTGGGAGCAATTAATATTGATTTTAAATTTTTGACTTAAAATGATCATATACAGTTAGTACGAATCCACTTGTAATTGGGTGAAATCTAAAGAGAAGAGATTTCACACAGATTGCAGGTCTCAATGCAAGCGAGAAAACCTTCATTAATGATAAAAATGTGATGGCTTCTGTCATTCTACACCCGTCCTAAGAATATAATAATATTAATAAGGATTCTGTAAGTGTTGTGTTAAACCAATCAGCAGTCTGCACTAGTTCTAGCTCCGCCCACATGTCTTGGCTCAACCAGACAATAAGGCGTACTTATTAACACAAACCTTTCTCTTTCGTGCTTCTAGTAATCGAGTCTGTTCGGACTTTTTGAAGAAAATGTTTGTCAAGATCTTGTAAAAGGTTCTGAAGGGTATCTTTACCCAAACTCACTTCCTTGTTCATCTTATCATTCAGTCTGCACTTCACCCAGCCGTTTTCTCACCTGATCAAATAGTCCCTCACTTTCCCATTAACCCAAACATACCAGTGCTCATGTTTCTCTCTGGCTCCGTAGCCGTCTCCAGCTCTCAGTATTAGTGAGAGAAGTGGATAAGTTTCAAAGGATGTTGTTTTATTTCTCGCTGACTCAGACACCCAGATGTGTTGGATTTCAGAAGGCTGTGTTAGGATACTGATTCACAATGTGCATGATGGACACTGGGAGAGCAGTTATAAGTGCTGTTTATGGGAATCACGACTGTCAAAACAGGGCGGAAGTTTGAAAAAACACAAAGACGGAATTGGTTTGATTTTATCATCAAAAAGCTCTTTAAAAGTTCACATTCACTAGTGAATATCTGAGGTGTTTTATCTTCCATTATCAGTTCATTTTGGATGAGTAAAAAGGTTTCCTGATGAAACCACCCCAGCTCATGGGCTTAGTGTCTTTTATTCACCTGTACTACATCTTGTTTTGGTTCTGTATCAGTTTATAATATCAATAACAATCTTGCGCATGCGTGATAACTTGGCAGGGGGGATAAGTGTAATTACTGTTTAAAGTTTGCTTGGCTTCAAAATGTCACTACACAGGTGGCCTACGTCATCCTGCCTGTTTATTCTTGTGCATCGCTGTGAAATTACACCTCCCAAACTCTAGATGCTGGTATGATTTCTATGCCACTTTGTTCCTGTACTTCAAACAATGATGTCAGTCAGAGGAACGTGTTGGCAATAGAGCTAATCACGGTCAAAAATAGTGACTTTGTAGACGTTGGAGGAGATGGTGTGTAATCTGTCCTTGAATTTTCCTTGACTGTTTGAGGAACTCTGTAGAAAACGGCAAAGAAAAAGGAGCAGCTAGAAATGAACAAGAGGAACGGATGAACTATGATGCTAACAAACACAGTTATTGTAGCTATGGTGTAGGGTGCATGGCGACACACACACACACACACACACACACACACACATACAAATAATATCTGCATTTAATTAAGCCAAAAGTTAACCATGTCATCACCCAGGGGTTGAGTTAAAAACGAGATGGTTGAGTTTCATTCGCATAACTCAATGTGTTTTTATCTGTGTTTTTATCCTCCATCTCCATTCCACCCAGCTCTAACAAGCAGACGAGGAGTTTTTCATTCCTTCCCCGTACACACACTGCATGTCTATACGTGCTGCACGGCTCAAGCCCATAGCGCACACCAGCGCTGTGTACAGAGCACATGTTTTATTGATCACACACGCCAAGTTTAAAGAGCAGCGCAGTTGTCAGTACGAATGCATCCCCACATTTCTTCACTAGCTACTGCAGAGTGAAAAAAGAGTGCTTTCTTATTATGACTTTCAGACTTCTCTCCATTTTCAAGAGCTCAGTTGGATGCTGCAAATGCCAGCAGGTCTGGCAACGGAGGGACGAGAGGAAAGAAAAGAATGAAAGAGAAAGAAAGAGGAGGAGATCAATGCAGTCAGCAATAGGCAGCGAGTCATGAAAAAGGTAAAGGATGTGGAAAGGTCAAAATAATAAAGACTCGGGACCCCCTGCTGTCCAGCCATGTGTGTGTGCATGTGTGTGTGTGTGTGTGTGTGTGTGTGTGTGTGTGTGTGTGAACTCATGCAAAATTGCCACTTAAAATGATGTGAAACAGGAAAAATTCAACCAGAGAATATTAGCTATGAACGTTAGCATTAGTGTTGCACCAAAGCTTCATTGGGGCAGTAAGTAAACTTGACAAACTACAACTTGCTAAATAGCTTTAGTATATACGACACGACAGGATTGGTCTGCTATCAGGAGAGTAAAAAATATTATCCCAAGTGAATAATACTTAAATCAAAATGGCAGACCTTTGTAGTTTTTCATGGTCACTTAAATCAGGTAGTGTCATCATTATCATGCTTTAAAACTGAAAAATAAACCATAAAAATCATGTTTTGTTTTTGCTTTTCCTGTGTTGCCATATAGTATATGCTACAACTTTGAACAAGTATAAAAACACACCTTTAGGGATGACGAGTTACTTACATCTCCATGTAATATGTACTACACTTAAAGGGCAGATAACTACACGGCACATGCCTTAGCCTTGCTCAGAGTGTGCAGAGCTAACCTGACCTGCCTCTGTCATGGTTAAAATACGTTAAGAAGTTAACTATAAAGTTCACTTTTCTTTATGTTTCTGTGTAGTGTATATTTAGACAATTATTCACCAAAACAATTACAACAACTAAACATTTTTTTCTAATAATTGTTAATCATATCAAATTTGCCATAAAAGAGAGTGCAGGGATGCTAGCTAAAATAGCCCCTTTAACTCTATTTAATTGCACCGATAAATTTAAACGCGAGTGGGCATTTACTCTGTAGCGTAAGACAGCTAAAATAAAATATCAATAGAGGAGGTTAGTACTGCACTGCACATAGTATGTTAATTAGTAGGTCAATTAGCAGGAAAATGTGTTTTCTGTATGAATTAAAAATATGACTAATATGTGGTTCTGTAGCATCAATTCTACACTGTCTAGCGTTCGGGAAGCTTTATAAAAATTGATTTTAAAAAAGTTTTTATTGAGAAGAATGTTTTCGGTAGACAAGTATTGTTAAGTACAGCAGAAAAAAAAGAATAAGGAAATGGGAGATGTGATGAAATGTATGAAACAGTGGGGGAAATGCAGCTGTCAATCAAATAAACTGATAAATGTGGTGTGTCGATTATTTATCACTCAGTCTGAGAAGCTAACGCCTGAGAGCGAGTAGTGAGCAGAATGATGTAAGTCAAGGTTTCTTCATCATTTCTAATCAAGCAGTATTTACAGAACACACACACACACACACACACACACACACACAGAGGTAGATTTGGGTTTCTCTGACTTCTCGTCTCTTTCTGTGGAGACTGTAGAGAGGAAAATGATGGCGTTTACAGTTTCGATGATTCATGACCGTAATCTTTGTGGATGAATCAGTGAATCATTCCAAACCCATCACTGCAGGACTGCATGGCTGATAATGCCTGTTCAGGGTGTGATCTGTTTTTTGTTTGTTTGTTTGTTTGTTTGTTTTTTAAATACAAAACCTAGCAGAGGTCATTATAAAGGGTTTCAGTAACTGCTAATGTGAGGAAATCATCGTAAATGTAAAATGAAGTTCAGTTACTCAAATGGGATGGAAATAGATTTAAGAGATGGCTTGCATAATTAAATTCCAAATCAACTTTCATCTGGGAACTTCTCCAAGCTCAAGTCACATGACCACCTGAATCTACAGTCACAGTGGTGTATTATGACTGTAATCCTGAAGATATTTCAGTTCTATTGTAATCATGGTGAAATATTATTCACTGATATTAACCATATCTCATTACATCACACATTTACAGTTTTTACATTTTACATTTATCCAGAGTGACTTACATTTAACATTTTTATACAACTGAGCAATTGAGGGCTAGGGGCCTTGCTCAAGGGCCCAACAGTGGCAACTTGGTGGTTGCGGGGTCAGTAGTACAGTAGTTCTCATCAGTAGCCCAACACCTTAACCACTGAGCCACCACTGCCCGTATCTCACTCACACACACACATACACATACATGCACACACACACACACACAAAATTATACATACACAATACATACATACATACATAAAGAGTAAATGAAGATAGGATTAGAGGGAGGGAGAGAGAAAGAGAGAGAGACAGTCAGACAAACACAGAAAGACAATGAAATAGAGAGAGACAGGCAGAGAGAAAGAAAGTCAGCGAGAGAGAGAGAGAGAGAGAGAGGAAGATAGTGAAAGACAGCAAGAGACAGACAGACAGAGATAAACTGAAAAAGAAAGACAGATATACAGATACAGAAAGACAGAGAAAGAAAGCAAGACAGCAAGAGAGAGAAATAGAAACAGAGAGAGGGGGGAGAGAAACAGAGAGAGAGAGAAACACACAGAGAGAGAAAACGAGAAACAGAGAAACACAGGGAGAGAGAGAGAGAGAAACAGAGAGAGAGAAACACAGGGGGAGAGAGAGAGAGATTTTTGCCAGATTTTCTGCTCCATTTGTTCTATTTTTGATTTTGGTTGGATTGTCTCAGGCACTCGAGTGCAGAAACCTTCATTTCAGATGGATGATCTAACATGCATGAACACTAAAAGATCATCTACAGGAATGTGAAAGATTTTCGTGCTCACAGTTCTGCGCAGATAAAGATCCACAAGTCCCCAAAGCACGAAACCAGATCTCCTGCTCGCTTCAGCCGTCACTCAGAAGAGCTTCCCTTTTTAATCATGCCATCACAGGGAGTTCTACCTCTCCACGGTCATGCTCATTAGGCAATTTATTAGGAACAACACTATACCTGCTCATTCAGATAGTCATGTGACTGGAACATACTGCATATACTCATTCTGATACAGCTCAAGAGTCTAGTTTTGCCAGTCTGTACCCACTGTAGCCTGAGTCTCAACATGGGCTTCCACTTCTGCACTGCTTTTCTGCTCATCACAGCTGTAAAGAGTGGTGATTTGAATCATACCTTAAGAACAAAATAGAAACGAAAAAACAAAAAAAAAAAAAAAAACACACCAGTGATGTTTAAATAAATAATGTGGATGTACAGCTGTATCAGCAGGGAACTTATTAAAGCAGGTGACACTGCTGAGTTCAGTAATAAATATGGAGGAAAAGGATAATGGAGGTGCAGAGAGCAGCACACAAAATGACCCTCAAGGAACAGGAAGCTGTTTTTTCACTTTACAGCTCAAAATGGTCTTCTCTCCAGCGAGAGTATCTCTCTGTGCACTGCTCAAACACTCTCCATCAGAAATGAAGGGAACACGTAAGAGTATGCAATTATCAACGCTGTAAAACATAATTATATCTGGGACGTTCGTTACCATGGAGATGATCACACACAGACAGTGTACACACCTTGTATCCGTGTTATCAGTCTCAATGAAATCAGTATTCCAAGAGCAATAATGAATACAGAGTGAACTGATTAATCATTGGTTAGTTTTATACACTTACAATATTTCTACACAACTACAAGCCGGAAAGAATATTTTCCAAATATATATATAATATATAATATAATAAAGCATTATTAGGGAATAATAATAATAATTGCGTTATGTTTATTTTATACAACAATTCTTGGCCATTTTCTCAAAGGGTACCAATAAAATGTGTCTGGTTTGGTGGAGAACATGGGCAGATGTAATCAACTTCCTTAAGAGCGAAGGAAAATCTCACTCAAAGCATGCAAACACAGAAAAGATCCTGATTTCCATAAGCGGAGAGACAAACCCGAACCAAAACTCAAACCAACACAGCATGCTGCCATCCTGTACAACATAAGGCACTTAATTTACCTTAACGGGTACTTTATGAAAGGCCGATGTTCCTAAGATCTCATAATGTTCATAAAAGATTCATAAGAGTACATACGTACAACAGGCATTAGTTAAAGTGTGCCTAAAAAAACATTTAGAAAAGAGTGTACTAACAGGCATCACAGCACTGACACAACCTTTTGATGACTGACATGAAAGGAATTAAAAAGAAAATGAAAAAAATATATACAGTGGATACAGAAAAGCATCTAACATGCAAAAAAAAATATTTTTTTATAAATTAAATTACATTTTTGTTGCTTTGCGTCCTGAAATGAAGACACAAAAAAGATTTTGTCACAGCATGAGCCCACACCATCAGTGCAAATCTTTGTGATTTGACTGGAAATATGACCATTTGAACACAACTGACTGGGGAAAGCAGCCATGTAGCGCTGGAACCCATCCAACCATCCTTACATCCATTATCTATACCGCTTAGGGTCAAACTCAATCAATTCCCGATGTTTTTGGTGGAGAGGTGGGGTTACACCCAGAACAGGTCACCTGTCTGTGCTGGAATCAGCTTTTATAAGTGATTTAAGTCAGGGATCATAAAGGGCTTCTGTAGGTGGTGTGGATCTCAATAGAACAGCTGAGAGACACAGTGGTACCCACAAAAACTGACAAATGTGATAAGGTCATTGACATTTAACAGATGTGGATAAGGTTTATGCGTGCCCTTCATTTTCCTTATGACCTTGAATCATATTGTGAGCATTATCCCTGAAAACTTTCATGTCATTTTTCATAAAAACAGCTTTCTGGTGGTTAGACCACTCTGGTTCTCAGCCCTTCAATTACACAAATTGAGTTATGAATTCAAAAGAGTCACATCACATGGCTGTCTGAATGGATTTCCCATAGATTTATTTTTTTATTTATTGATTATCAAGTCTCTCTGGATCAGATTTGACCTTAACATCATGCTGCATCTTCTAATAATAATCCTCCAATTTACTGTTTATTACCATCATTGCTGTGAGTTAGTGTTTTCCCCCCTAGTGCTTTGCTGTTTTGAATTTAGAACACAACCAAGTCTTGAAACATGCTTGTCCTTCAAGTATCCCTCATTTGTTTATTGGTTATTTCAATAGAAAATCATGTTACTTTGTTTCCTGCGTCCTTCCTGGATTGAAAGGTCAGGTCAATGCTGCACCAGTGAGCTGAATTTGTCAAACATCCTGCGCAAACCTCAAAACCCGTTCACACAGAAATGAAATTGTCCGGTTTCATTTGCGTTGTGCTGGTCCTTTGTCGGATGGCTGAGGGTCTGGTACGAGAATACATCAATGCACAATGTTCCTTAAACTGGTTCAATGCTCAGAACTTCTGTGCAAATGTATATCATGGTCTGGCTATCGTCACAAATGAAGATGAATACAGAAGGGTCTGGGAAGTCGCAGGAACCAGTGGTATCGGCTGGATTGGGATGTACAGGAGTGAGGAAAACCCAAATGTCTGGCTGTGGAGTGATGGGAACGAGTATTTCATCTAAATAAAATGTGGAATAAAATGGAATTTGCTTTGACGGGCACCAGGATGTCTTTGAATGTTCTTCTGCCTGGAGCATTGTTTGTGAATTTGGAAATAAAGTTTCTATGACTTACTTCATTGTGTTATTGGTACTTCATTATTATTACTTCATTGTGATGTACGTGGCCATTGCTATAGTGGTGATTGTGGGCGTGGCCTGTCCACCTTCTTAAAGTTCCGATATGACATGGTAGAAGACTTGTGCCCTCACCAGCCTCTCTTTTCTATTTCTCTCTTGAATTTAATCTTTTTTTAAAGTAGCTTTTCATGTTACTGAAATCAGAATGTATAAACTTCTCTGTCCTCAAGCTGTTGGGAAACTTAAATGATACAGCTTTACTACTGACTGTGACAAGGTGCTGATAGTGGCGACTCCTCGCTTCCAGGTGCTGTTCCAGGCTCAGTGAGAAGGATGACAGGTGCTCCAGAAAATGTTTCAGAGGTCTAGGGCTGCTGCCACCTCCCTAATGGCTGTGAGCTTCACCACTGCCACACCCAACAAAATAGGGCCTCATGATGATTCAGAGTTCTTACTCTATTTATTCAAGCAGGTGACGGCTATGTGGGGTGGCCAGAAGACGAGTTAGCAGTCTGGCTCCTCACACTCCTGACCGGCAAAGCTCAACATGTGACCCAGCAGCTGCTGTTGGCCAGCAGATTGGTGTATGGGAAGTGGAAACAGGCTATCCTCCAATGAGTCGGTCATTACCCAGAGAAGCGCCGCCAATGGTTAAGGACACTGGCTCTGAAGGAGACTTAATGAAATGCAGGTAGCTTCCAGCATAGCATTGGCTGAGGAAGTTGTTCCAAAGCAGTCTACATCACCTCAGGATCAGGGGGATACTGGAAAGAGGGAGGTCTTTGACCCCTCCCATTGGCCCAGGGATTTCCCTAGGGGATTTCCCGCTGGAGCAGATGCAAGACAAAGTCTTGAAACACACTTTTCACCACATAAACATAATCGATTTTCAAAACCTACAGCCTAACGTTGTGCTCAGCTTACTCTTTATTGCAATTATTAATATTAATAATTAATAATGCCCCTTCCTCCATCCTTGCCATGATAAAGACGTACAGTAAAAATAGTCAGAACGATAAAATGCTCAAGTCAGAATGCTAACAGCAGTGTGTAATTGATGATTAGGAGAAACAAGTACAGTTTGGAGTTCATGTGGAGTTTTAATCACACTCACACTCTCTCATAATTCTCACAGGGCTGTGTGTGTGTGTGTGTGTGTGTGTGTGTGTGTGTGTGTGTGTGCGTGTGTGTGCGTGTGTGTTTCCACTATGTCCTCACTCTGTCGTAACCCACAATGCCAAGTGTCAGCCAAAGAACTGGTGAGATGCAAAAGCAAGTGCTGCACTGACTAAAATAACAAGGCATCATTAAAAGCACTGCATGTTTCTCTCTCTCTTTCACACAAACACATACACACACACTCACGTAAAAAACACATATCCTGTATGTTTACACACATATATATTTACACAGCAAGTCATGAACGAATGAAGACAGACAATGAGAAGCACAGACAGAGGCTCAAGGATGAGAGACAGAGACAAAGTCAGGTAGAGGAATAACTGAGAGACAGAGACTCAGACCAACAGTAAAAAATGGAATGACAGATATTTAATAAATGGGGGAGGAGAGGAAGAGAGAGAGAGAACTACAGATAAGTGATCAGATAAGAACTGGAACAACCAATATTGTCAAAAATGGAGAACAGGGAAAATGAACTGATAAGAGAATGAGCATCATAAAAAAGATAGAGGTACTTAAGTTAAAAGCTCCTTCTCAACCAGGGAGAAGACACTACCAGCCCCCTCTCTGCTGACGCCCTCTCAACTCAGGACTCTCCCAGTTGGGCATCTATCCACCGGGGGACACTTCACACTGACCCTCCCTCCAACAGAGGGAACTCTCCACTGACCCTCCCTCCAACAGAGGTTACTCTCCACTGACCCTCCCTCCAACAGAGGGAACTCTCCACTGACCCTCCCTCCAACAGAGGGAACTCTCCACTGACCCTCCCTCCAACAGAGGGAACTCTCCACTGAC
>JBCNYH010000027.1:1386604-1403988 GCA_039654325.1 Tandanus tandanus
AATGTAACTTAAGGATTTTATATATATATATATATATATATATATATATATATATATATATATATATATATAAATGTACACACACACACACGCAGTATATTAAAGATGATTAAGTCCTGTGAAATTAAAATGGAGGGACCATGTCCTCATCTTAATTTCAGCTCTAATTATTTCCTTTTTAGCTTCAAAATACTATTAGAAATGTCAGAAGTTTTAAGCAGTTTATAGTTCCAACAATTAAGCAGTAAGTGAGCCAAGGGAAACATTGCTGTACATAAGAAAAAAAACTGTATGGATATCAATCCGATTGATGTTCCAACCAATCAGAATCCAGCATTGAGCAGCGCCGCAGTCTAACACGCGTTAACACAGCGTCCTACTTCACTAAAAACATGAGGTTGGGAAGGAGAAGGTTAATTCAGGTGGTGTTATCAGTGACATTAGCTGCACAGTAAAACTGTGTGTGTGTGTGTACTATACTACGAAGAGGAATATAAATGAGGTGTGTTAATGCAGCGTGAGAGCTCCACAGTGAGCTCGATTCAGATTTTCTCATTTCTTTCCTATCAGGGTCCATAACGGAGAACCGGACATAAAACTGTTCATTTCAGGTTTAATGATCGCTCAATGATCGAGTTACCAGAAGGGTTACAGTGTGAGAGCAATTAAGTTGGTGCATCATCTTTCCTGCTGTGTGACCAATTATTGGCCTGAAGAGCAAAAGTACACAAACACTGAAGCCTTACTGGGAGGAGAGAGAGAGAGAGAGAGAGAGAGAGAGAGAGATAGAGAATGCTCTAGCAAGAGAACAAAATTAAGAAACAGAGCACGGAGAATGTGTGTGTGCGTGTGTGTGTTATTTATTCAGTGCTCCTGATGTTTCACCCTCTGCGCCGGCCGACTCAGCACTGTGGGACATCAGTTATGAAGCAGTATAATGCGCTCTGCGCTCTGCTGCTGTGTGTTAGCACTCTCAAACACCATGACCCCCCACTGACCTTCATAAAGCTCACATCGCATGGATGGAAATAAAAATTGCAACACATGGACAAGATGAAGAAGGAGATACTGGAACCAATTTGGGGGAAAAGCTGGAACAGGAAGTTTGTTCTGTCCCAATAAATCGAGGTTCACCTAAAATGTTGTCAGTGTTAGTAATGTTTTGTCCTGCTGGTACAAAGATTCAGAAAAATATACATTACAAAAAAATCAGGGTTTGATGCTGACGTGGTTCAGGACACCACATGACTTCCTGTTATCGAGAGCACAAACGAAGTGAAACCTGATCGCTCAAAACTGGAATATGATCAAGACGGACATTTTAAATCACTGGAGTTGTTTGCTTCCCTTTAGCCCTGCCCCTAATATATAAAACACTGGACGGAACTGTTAAATCTCAAATCTGATTCATCAGAAGATTTTTTTATTTTACTGTGGTCCTACTAATACATTATTGTTTTCATGGTAACAAGCCGTTCACAGATATTATTCACTTATACGGATTTAAAAGCACAATCTATGATGAAGTCTTCTAGATGTGCATTTAACATAACATTGTTGGAAGGAGTCTCCAGTGCCAGGGCTTTGTAACAGTCAGAGATAAAGCTATAACCTTCCTGTCAGTTTTCTGACATGTACAGGACAGAGAGGTTTATGCTTTATGGGGTAAAAAAGAGAGAGGCTGGTGAGGGAATGACTGTATACAGCTGCTATAATGCTATAATGGGGCGGCACGGTGGCGTAGTGATTAGCACGTCCGCCTCACAGCAAGAAGGTCCTGGATTCGAGTGCCAGGCTCAGCAAGAGCGTTTCTGTGTGGAGTTTGCATCTTCTCCACCTGCTTGTGTGGGTTTCCTCCGGGTACTCCGGTTTCCTCCCACAGTCCAAAGACATGCACTTTAGCTCTAAATGACTGTTCCAAATTGCCCCTGGGTGTAAATGTGAATGGTGGTGTGTTGGCACTGCAATGGACTGGCAAGCTGTTCAGGGTGTACTCTGCCTTGGCTGTCTAACGAAAACTAAAGTCAGCTAACAGAACACGTGTCCAGAAGTAACCAGTAAAACAGACAAGATACCAGGCAGAGTAGTTGCACTGCTGCGCTTGCACTGTTTCCCAGAGCTGTGAAAAAGAGGGAAATTATTCAGAAGTCATTGTCTGCTTATTCTCTAGGGATCTCCTGCTGAAAAACTGGACGCTGAAATGAATTCTGGGATTTAGGATCTGCTCGACACGTTTCTGTTTCTATCTGGAGCAGCAGGAGCTTGGAGATGCTGAATGCTATAAATTCACAAGGAAAAATCTGAAGAAAAGCCCATGGAACTGGTTCCTTTAGTTCAGTTTTCTATCAGTCAGGGTTGCCAGGTTTTTCCTTTAAAACCCCACAACCTGGTCCAAAACCAAAAACCATGATCTGACCCTATTAAACTCAGAACAAACATTACTGAACATAGTGCAATATTTATATTAACTAAAGGGGAAATGACAGTAATGAATTTTTAAGACTATTATGACAGGCACATTAATGCTATTTCTAATAACAGCAAATCCTAAACTGTTTTATTCTTATATGACAGGAAATTGTCACTGCTAATTGATTTTCTGATTTTAAAAATGCCATCATACTTTCTCTATGTTTACAAGAATGGCAACTCAATGTAATAGTAGCTACAAACATTGAGTGGGAATCCTTGTACACATAGAGAAAGTATTCATCTTAGCCATCCAACATCCTCTGACCAATCACAATCCAGAATTCAGATGTGCTGCGGTTTAAATACCATCACTGCAAATGTAAACATAGTTTCAGGTTTAAAGGCATGTGTGAGAAACATTTCAAAAGAAAACCGCTAAGCTCACAATTTTAAGAGGAATCTGGGAAAAAAGAGGGCCGCATCTGTTCAGAGCATGACCGTCTGTCTGGTGTAAAGCCGTGGGAGACGTCTCCGGAGAGGGAGGTGAGAACTGGCAGCCATTTGGTGAGTTGGGTAAAAGACAATGTTAGAACTTTGTCACAATAGGCCGCAATACACTGGAGCGTTTCACACACTGCCTTCCAAATAAAGTATTAGCATGCGCACACTCCTACACGTTTAAAAATTCATTAATAGTCCAGTTCGTAAACTGGTAGGCCAATAAAGCTGTCTAGCCCTGATGGACACCCAACACTATCAGCAGAACACAAACCAAGCAACAAGTCAGTCGCATAAAGCTCTGCTCGCCGAATGTCTCAGGGTGGTAGCGCCTCTCTGTGACATCATCACAGAGTGTATAGGTCAATTAGTAGTTGAAGAGATCACAGGATGCGTAGGTCATGTGATACACTGGCAGGAGATTGGGACAGAGGGACACGGAGACCAGCTG
Organism: Tandanus tandanus; assembly: GCA_039654325.1. Lineage (NCBI taxonomy): Eukaryota > Metazoa > Chordata > Actinopteri > Siluriformes > Plotosidae > Tandanus > Tandanus tandanus. The sequence goes on from JBCNYH010000027.1 coordinate 1,389,966, forward strand.
GTCTGTATATTACATGGGACATCCCACAAGTACATTCATACACACCGCACTCTTTCATAAGCAGCTTACAGCAGAAGCAGTTCGTGGTTCTATCTGAAACACACATCTGATGGTTATGTGACAGTGTGCATTTCAGCAAACAGTCCCGTTTAAATCTGCTACAACAGGATAATAAATCACTGTGATATATATATATATATTAGTTAACTGGTTATCAGAGTTTTAAACAGAATGATGAGGCGATTCCATGACACTGCACTTAACACCTTAGCAAAAATATCTGTCTTCTATGTTTAAAAACTTTTCCCCCTCACAGGCTTCATGCATCCACCCCAGCAACATGTGCATAGTATTAGTGAACCCAAAATGTGATTAACTGACATGATTTACTTTCAGTTCATAATTTATGTAACAAAGTGCCCCTGTCAGTGAAACATGCTTAAAAAAGAAAATTCAAAGAAATAATGGTGAGAATGTACATTTCTTCTTTCTATAATCTCCAGGAGAGATAATCAACCTGTGTTTGAAACGGTCACCTCCATCTGTACAGAAACCCTAACAACCCTCAACCATGGAACCCCGGATACTGCAGCACTCACCTGTAAAAGAACGCATATCATGCTGCCTTCACGGGCTACTGGAATTATGGTAATATCGAGTGGGAAATTTGGAAATATGTTTGATCCCAGAGTGACCTTTAACCTTGGACAGGTTTAGGAACGTATGATATTTCATTCTTTCATTTTAACAGAGCAACTATTGTTATCTGTTGCTTGTGCACCTCTAATGCACCTCACCTGATCCAGAACCATCTATTCATTCTTCCGTCCATAACAAGTGGACTGGTCTGTTCGTGCGATGCAAAGTAGCAGGTGGTTGTCATGGTAACCTTCAGTCCACCATTTTTCATATCGCTACGCCAAAAGCGCTTGAATGTGACCTGCTCGTAATTCTGACTTAACAAGTGGAAAGTAGCAGAATTCCGATAGCACGTGAACGCAGCATGATTCCTTCTCTTTTTAACGGTATTTTAAAGTTTATCACTGAACTCATCCGGATGCTTCACCTGCTGCACTGAGCTTCTGCACCGCAAAACGGCTGCACCAACCCACCAACAGCGACTTCCGTCGTGTACATGCAGCAGGTTTCATAGAACATTCGGTCTGGCTTGGATGGGTCTGTTTTTGTCTGTTTAAAAGGCGGAAGTATCGAGTGAATAAAATAGACTGACCCTAAATCTGTTATTTTCAGCGCGAGCTGTTCGCCATACAGTGACGTCAGAAACTCACCTGCACCAGAGGCTACAATTTCAACTTAAACTTTCATATGTAAAAAAAAAAATAAAATAAAAACATACATTTAAACAGCATTTCCGTCTATTACTGCAAATACTTACTAATAACGTGTTTGAAAAGCGGATCTTTTTTCTCATTAAATGCGCTACTCGTTTTATAAAAGGGTTGCCAAATATAGTGGATTTTACCCGTTTCTTTCCTGAACGGAAGCCACCTTTTAAATCATTTGGTAAAATTGACGTTACATTACATTAAATGTAGAGGTGATGAAAAACTGTAAACGTCCTTAAAGTATACATATTTAGAGTTTTGGTGTCCCTGGCAACCCTGAACTCCTGAGGCGGGGTACACCCTAAATAGCTCGCCAGGCCATTGCAGGGCCAAGACACACAACCATTCACACTCACACCTAGGGGCAATTTGGAACTGTCAATTAGCCTAACGTACAAGTCATTGGACTGTGGGAGGAAACCGGAATACTTGGAGGAAACTTACGCAAGCATGTGAAGAACATGCAAACTTCACACAGGAATGCAATCACCAAGCCCGGGACTTGAACCCCGGACCTTCCTGCTGTGAAGCAGACAGTGCAGGTTGAGATTTTAGGATAGGGACAAAAAACCCTTATCCTAAATCACAGCTCACGCACTCACTCATTTGCCTCAGCCAGCACTGGGTGAAGGCAGGGTAGTCTCATAACTTTAAAAAGTTACAAAAATGTTTTATGGTTCAACACACAGCTTTTTTTTATTACAGTGGAAAACCAGTTACAAAATATTGTAAACATTCAATATATAAATGATCATTGTTTTTTATTAGTCAACTTGAACATGGTTTGATTCAAAGGATTTTTTCTACAAGAATCTGTATTTATTTTGAAACTGAAGCATGTTGAAGAAGAGAAACCTGAGGAAGAGGTGATACGTTGAATATTGGTGAATGAGTATTGTGTAAATGGCATCTCATACTCATGAATCTGTAATTTAACATCATTACTGTTTTAGGTGATAGTTGTTTGTTTTTATTTTTTATGAAGGTTGAGGATGAGAAATGTCATTTTGATCCGACTGCTTTTGATAAATAACCTGTAAAAATCACCATCTTTAGCCGCGTGCTAACAGGTTACTGAACCGAGCTAATGCGTGAGCTGTTTTGCTCAATTAAAACTGATTTCCCATGATTCTCTTGACATGTTCACTTTCTGCTTCATTAAACCGGTAAATAAAGCTGAAAGTAGTCATGACCGTTTAGATAAAATTTCCTTTCAATGATTCTCTATCATGCCTTTTCCCCTTCCTTCTGCACACCGTGAGAGTCATTTTTGTTAGCTAGCTAGCAATAACTTTCCATTCTGCAAACCATGTTTTTTTTTCCACTGGAAGACAATATGCTGTTTTCCAAACATTATTCACTACGATTCTAACTGGCTGTGAAAACTTTCCTAAACCAGCCAAATTACGCAAGGAGCAAGCTAACAATTAATTTCAATTCTAGCTAGCACAGTGACGGCTAGTCATGATATTGAGCAGGTTGACTGATAGTATTCTAATACTTAATAATAAGGTGAAATTCTGGATACCTCTTATACCCAATGGCCACCATTTCATTTCAAAATTTAAATGTTTGGGGATGTGTAAATCTGAAGAGAAGGTCAGTAGCATTTCTCAGTCTCCATTCCCACCCCACGTCTCCTTTCCCGTCCTGTGTCTCCATTCAGAACCCGAACATGAACACGGTTTCTTCATTTCCATCAGCCTTGTTTAGTTCAATGAAGTTACGACATTCATCATCGTGAATTTAAAGAAGAAAAAGAAAAACACTCCCAGACAGATGTTCGACTGACTGCTTCTTGACTGGAGGAGTTTTTAGTAATGTCTCCTACAGTTTTGTCTTTTTTTTCTTCTTCAATTTGGTCTTTTCTGTTTTTCTGTTCCCTGGATGTGAAGTTGTTGTGTTTTTTTGTGGTTTGGGTGAGCGTACGTCCCACAGCTCGTGCTCCGTGTTGGCCTGTGTGGTGTTTGAGTAATTACCCAAGGCTGTGACTGGCAAAACAGCTCTAATTATTTTGCAGTGAGAATGTTAACGAGCAGCTCGATGGTGGGCGTTTCGCCTTCTGCTCACCAGAGCAGAATCACTTTCATTTCTCTCTCTCTCTCTCTCTCTCTCTCTCTGTCTCTCTCTCTCTCTCTCTCGCTCTCTGCTCTCACCGGTTGGTTAGGTGTGTAACCAGAGGCAGAACTGTAAGGGGGGCAAACAATCCACATTTTAGTTTATTCGCTTCAGACCCTGTGACCTGAACTCATTGATCCATATGAAATATTCCATGTCACATGTTCAACAGGAAGTTTTAATTTCTTACAGATCATGAAACGAAGACAGTTGTATACAGTAATACTGTGCATGGACTATAGTTCAAACTTAAACCAGGAATAACCAGGAGTGAACCAGGAATCCCATCTAATGTTTGAAACGTCAAAATGTGTGATGTGACAGGTCACATGACTAAGACAGAAAATTGTTAATAACAAAAAAAAAGTTCTTAAATAAGCAACCACACAAATAAATAAATAAACTAAAAGAGCCAAGTGGGTTCCTTAAGGTTACTCAGGATAAGGTGAGATTCAGATTTAGATTTAATTAACGTATTAAATGGTTAACCATCAATGTAAGGTCCTCACGAGGATAGAAAAACACACCAACACACCTGTGTATGTATCACAGGGCAAATAAAGCAGTCAGTAAAGCTTCGTTTTCATGCTTTTATAATGAGGTTATATGTATCTGGAATTGCTTTTAATCTCACAAACTGAGAGACGTTTCATCAGCAGTCGGCTGGATGGTTTTGTTACATTTCTAGCTCATTTTGGTTGGTTTTGTATCGCAGAGAACGCAGCACATTATGTTTTGTATTATGTGGCTTTTACTGTGAATTAGTTTCAATGTAGCTGCACACCTTTCCTTCTAGCCTGAAGTTCTTTTTACAACAAAACAACACACACACACACACACACACACACACACACACACACACACACACACACCAGCCCTGTGAGAATCATGAGAATGTGAGTGTGATTAAAACTCACCATATGAACTCTAAACTGTACTTGTTTCTCCTAATCATCAATAACACTCTGCTGTTAGCATTCTGACTTTAGCATTTTATCATTCTGACCATTTTTACTGTACGTGTTAAAAACATACACTTTTATAAATAGTTATGAGCCCTGATGAGTCACTGAATGCATAACGATGATCAGTGAAGAGCAACGAACGCTGTGGTGTGAGTAACGGCAGGTGAAATGAAATCAGCAAAACAACGGAGAGAACAGAGCGATTAAAGCAATCAAACCAAAGCAAAGAGAGAAGTCACGAACACAAACGAGGCAGAAAACACGCCGGGATTTTGTTATTCCACAGAGGGATATTACAGTATATTTCTTTATGGAAGTGTTGTTTCTATCTAGAACAGGATTCTGTTTTGCAGTCAGTTTTGTTAAAATTCTAAAAGCTTGGTTTGTTTGCACTGATAAAAGGAGTCTCCAGTGTCTCTCTCTCCCAGACCCCGAAAACACACACTCACCCCTCTCTCTCTCTCTCTCTCTCTCTCTCTCTCTCTCTCTCTCTCTCTCTCTCTCTCTCCCTATCCCTGTCTCTCTGTCTGTCTCACTCTCTCTATCCTTCTTTCTCTTCCTGGCTATCTCTCCCTGTCTGTCCCTTCCAGCCTCTCTCTCCATCCTTTTTCCTCCTTCTCTCCCTACCTGTCTCTCTCTCTGTCTGTTTTTCTCTCTGTGTCTATCTCTCACTTTTTGTGTGTGTGTGTCTTTTCCTCTCTCTCTCTCTCTCTCTCTCTCTCTCTCTCTCTCTCTCTCTCTCTCTCTCTCTCTCTCTCTCTCTCTCTCTCTCTGCGTCCTTGCTTTGTGTTGGATGTCATGTTCTCAAGAGAAAGCAAAATAGCCAAATAATATGTGAACACTCATTAAAAAACACTTTTGGACAAAGAGCGCAGCTGCATTCGTTATTCACCCAGAATTGAAACGATAAACTAATGATACACTCTGAGGTCCAAGCTTCTGCACTAATACACACACACACACACACACACACACACACCTTCTCCATCACTTGCACTAATGGATGGACTCGTGGATGGCCCATTTATCTGTTACATGTGAATGGATCCTGACCCAGAGGGACAGAAGAAAAGAGTTCCTCTCGTAAACAAGAACACACACGAACACGTACAGAGTGAACAACACAACAGCTTTCCCATATACACCAATCTCCCTCTACATGCACACACCCCGCATGCAGTTTGCCATCAGTGAAATTAGATCAGAATTTTCTAATCAATTTGTAATCAGTTTGCTTTCAGCGAATGTGTAAATAATCTCCAGCTCTGTTCTTCATCCACAAATTACTGAGTTGGATTCAACTTGTGAGGATTTCATAGATAACCATTTCACAAACACACACACACACAAACATCGGACATAACGCAGTCAGGTGAAAATTTGCACCTGTCCTGGCAGATATTTTAAAGAAAACACATGCCAGACCCAAACGGATTTAAAATAAATTGCATTCAAATGTGTCCATGCCGGTGTTGCTCTGACTGATGTGGTCGCATTAGTGATTTGCATAGCAAAGCAGATAATTGGGCACATCGGTCAGAGATGCACATCACATTTGCCTCCTCATTTAATCATTTGGCCGCCGCTTTCTTCTTTTCAAGCGCTTTACACAACAGTACACTACAAGCAGCTGGGGGTGCAGCGATACAAAGCACTCCAAACAAATCTGAATACTAACACAAACAGCAAATAATGACTGCCTGAGGATGTGTGTGAAGAATAAACAACAGCAAAGAAAAGCCGAGAAGTGTTCGCTGAGATCTGTTGTTGATGTTTGTTTAAAGAAGAAGAGTCAGAGGGAGACTTGAAGCTGCTTGGAGAGTTTCAGGATGTTCTAAACCACTCATGCAGAGAAAAGTAGAGTAGAATTCAAGTCTGAAAATAACTGCAGCTTGATGTGATAGTAGCGAGAGAAATAAAAAAAAAATCATAATTTGCACTGATACTTTGAACATGAATCAGCATCCAAGTCTCCCATTCGATCCTTCATCACTTTGTAACTCTGACTCGATCTGAAATCTTCCAAAATGGAAATCTATTAGCACTCACATGGGCATGCGTCGCCTGGGTTCCCATGGAAGTGTCAAGAAATCAAGAGAGCTGATTGGCTACTCCAGGGCAAAGTCATGCCAAGTGTGTGGTTTTCTAGCGCTCACTGATGAATCTTTCGCTCCGTGGGTTGGAGGTTTGGACATGCATTCGATTAATCTATTGTAGCACACATCATTTACTGACACACAGATCTAACTAGAATTCTGAAAAAGCACACCAAGAAATCTGGATGTGCAAACATTCACTCTCTAACTCACTCATTTGTCAAACTGCTTAATTCTTTTAGGGTCGCGGGGAGGCTGGAGCCCATCTCAGCCGACACTGGGCGGGGTACACCCTGAACAGCTCACCAAACCATCCCAGGCCAATACACACACAACCATTCACACTTACACCTAGGGTCAATTTTGAAGTGCCAATAACCCTGCATGTCTTTGGACTGTGCTAGGAAACCAGAATACCTGCAAACTCCACACACAGAAACACCCTCGTCCAGGTATAATAATAATAAACTTCATGAAGTACACTGAGAATCCTGGAAGTGAGATGAAAGCCTATTCAATGGAACTGCAGTGAAATTTCTAAAAATTGAGTTAGAATTCTGGAAGTGTTTTGGAAATTCTGGAAATGAACTGTGAATTCTGGAAGAGCATTGGAAATTTGGGAAGAACACTGGAAACTTTGGAAGTAGATTGGCAATTGTGGAAAAGCACTAGGAATTCCCGAAGTGCACTGGGAATTCTGAAATTACAATGGGAATTCCAGAAGTACACTGGGAAATCTAGATGTGGACTGGAAATTCCAGAAAAACATTGGGAATTTCTGAAATGTATTGGGAATACTAGAAGTGCATTGGAATTGTGAAAGAACACTAGGAATTCTGGAGGTGCACTAGGAATTCTTAAACAGTATTGAAAAATCTAGACATGTCATGAATATTCCAGGACTGAAGTATGGAATTTCACTGAGAATATGGAAGTGCACTTAAAATTTCTGAAATTCTAGACATGCAATTAAAACTTTGGGATTTGAACAAACTTCCTGGAAGTGCAATGTTTCTTGTCAAGGTGAGATGGGAATGCTAGAACTACACCACGAAATGTAGGCCCACAGTAAGAATTCTAAACCTGCACCAGCAGTTCTTGAGGAACAGTGAGACTTCTGGAAGTGCAATGAGATATCTAGAACCACAGTGAGAATTCTTGAAATGTTATTAGAATCGTCGAAGTACAGGGAGAATTCTAGAGCTACACTGAGAATTCCAGCTCTACAACAGACAGATGGCTGTGATTAGCTAGTGTTGCGCTAATCAGTAGAGACTCATTAAAGCCATTTTTTCCACCCAGACAGCAGGACAGTTATATTCAGTTGGAGTTTCACCACGATTGTAAAGCATGCTGTCTCAACAATGGGAGGAAACCTTCACAGATGTACCATTCGGCTGGAGCTGGGAAATAGGGCATCAAATTTAACCAGCCACATGGTGCTCACTAAAAAGATTATTCCTCATGAATGAATTATTCTGAACTCTGTGTGTTATATAGCTCTCTTATAATTTCATATAGTGTCTCTCATAAAGTATAGCATTTCTGCATGATGGACAGAAATACAGGATCTCGAGGGACATGGAAACAGGCGAGAGGATGGTTATGGATGTTTTAAGGACAGACTGCATTCACATTCGGGTTCAGTGGGTGGTTTTTCATTTGTTGTTGTTGTTTTTCGCACATGGACTTCATCCAGGATGGGATTTCAGACTCTGAGCAGAAAGCAAATTCTCAGAAGAAAATCCTGTCACTGCTCCTGCCTCGCTCTACTGAATCCACAACCTTTAAACATTTAAAACCTCAAAGACTTCTTCACTTTTCCCTCTAGGGGCTGTGTATAGGTGTTTTCAAAGTAGACACCCTCGAGGAGAAAAAGAAGAATGGACCAAGTAGCCAGACATTTGTTTACATTTCTGACAGGTTCTAGTGGTAAGATAACCATCCCAAACCAAACCAACTAGAGGTTTTTACCACACACTAAGATAATCAATTCTGAATATTAGGTTAAACATGTCTTTTCATGTATAGCAAGCAGTTTATCTTATAAAGCATAAAGTTGTGGATGTAGAAACATATTTATTTGTGTAATTTTAGCGAATAGCGGAAAATAATATTACTTTTAGAAGTAGCCTCCTGGTTGTAAATATTTATCCACAAGTTGTTTAGCTAACTCCGTCTGTATAAGCAGCCATCAAGTAGTTTCTAATTATTCATTCATTTTCTAAGTTGCTTAATCCTAATTAGGGTCGCGGGGAGGCCGGCGCCCATCTCAGCCGACTCTGGGCGAGGGCGGGGTACACCCTGAACAGCTCGCCAGGCCATCGCAGGGCCAACACACACACACACAATTAATTACACTTACACCTAGGGGCCAATTAGGCTACTGTGCAAGTTTTTGGACTGTTGGAGGAAACCGGAGTACCTGCAGAAAACCCACACAAGCACGAGGAGAACATGCAAACTCCACACAGAAACGCCTGAGCCCAGGAATCGAACCCAGGCCTTCCTGCTGTGAAGCGGACGTGCTGACCATTGCGCCACCATGCCGCCCTTAGTGTCTAATTAGTTGGGGGGAAATTACAGAAATAGTTAGCAAGCTAATGACAGAGAAAACTGGTGAAAGTGTATAACCGACTCTGTTCAAATATTCACTGAACGTCACGACAATGTTAAAACATTACATTCAGATTGTTTTTTTCCCCCCCTCATACTTTTTGTTGCCAAAGATTTGGCAAATAATTAAATTTTGTTTTTTCTTATGCTACACCAAGCGCCGTCCTTTGAAATTGCTGCAGATATACATTTCAGCCACTGGGGGCAGTCAAATTCATTGAGTCAGCACGGTTTTCCTGTTTGTTTGTTTGTTTCATTCATCCTGCTAGCATGCTATTTGCGCTAGCTCCCCTTTAATTAGCCAGTAAGTCAGTAAGAGTGAGCCAAGATATTCTATTTTGGACAGTGTTTTATTTTCATAAAATATGATGTGGCTTTTTGTTACATCATGCACAGTATTATTCATATGTTACATACTTTTTGAAGTCATGTAAAACTCATGCACATGAAAGACAGGGATGTTAACTCTGTTCACTATGATTCTTTTTTCATTAAAGCCATGTTGTTCCTTTTTCTGTACATTATATAGTATTGTTTGGAGTTTTCTGACACATCTCACAGACGGAAGTCATAAAACTTGTTTTTTCCCCCAATGAAATGTGTAGCATGTTGACCGGTTGATAGAATTCAGTCACTGAGTCACTTAAGGAACTCGTTCTTGCTACTTTTAATGTTTTTCTCCAGCAGTGTTTTAAGATACACTCCTCTTCTTCACCACTCTGCGTTCACCTGTTAGCATCGCAATGTGTGAGTCACTTCTTGAAGCCCTGAGTGTCTCATGTTTGTCCATTTCCTGTCCGAGTGTCCCATGCAGCTCCATGAGTTCGAGCTCATGTCTGGCTGCAGTCTCTAGCACCTTCTGCTTGTTGTAGTAGACCACAAAGTTGTTAATGATGGGGTGGACAGGCAGTGCGATAGCTACTACACCACATAGGAAGCTGAGTGCTGCATTGCACCTCCCCAGTGCTGTCTTCGGGTACACGTCTCCATAGCCCACTGTCGTCATGGTGATGATGGCCCACCAGAAGGAGTGTGGGATGCTGCGGAACATGGTCTCCGGGTGGCTGTGCTCCATTGTGTATCCAAGAGCCGAGAAGACAAAAATTCCAACACCCATATAGGTTAGCAAGAGCCCAAGCTCAGCAAAGCTCCGTCTGAGTGCGTATGTCAGAGTCTGAAGTCCAGATGAATGCCGTGCTAGCTTTAATATACGTGCTACACGCATCACGCGTAACGCCTGCACTGCCCTTTGGACATCTGTCAGGTCCATTGCAGCAGTGGCACCAAGATGGGTCAGAGCCAGTACGATGTAAAAAGGTGCAATCGCAGCCAGGTCCACCATGTTGAGAAAGGACAGGACGAAACGTGTCTTTTCAGGAGCTGAAGCAAAACGCAGGCCGTATTCCAATGTGAACCAGCACACACACGTTGTCTCAATGGCATCTAGAGTTGGGTGTTCGGCTACGTGGCCATCTTCGTCTTGCACCTGCAGCTCTGGAAGTGTTGCCAGGCACATCACCAGTGAAGATGCGAGCACGAACAGGAACGACACCACTGCGATGGCACGTGCAACCCAGGACGACTCTGGTTTCTCCATGAGTCTCCAGAGAAACCTCCGGATGCGTTCAGACCGGGTCGCCAAAGGTCCTCCATCTATGTCTAGGTCATCCAGGATGGCCTTGACCTTGTCAGCGATTTCACCCAGCTCTTCCTCCTTCTCACGCACGTTGCTCTTGCAACACTCATCCAAGTAGCTCGAGTCGATCCTCCAGAACTCCATTTCCTTCATGAAACACATCGGGCAAATCCCCTTCTTCATGTGCACCTCGCCGAAATAATAGACCTCCACGATGCACTTGAACGAGTCCGGGTCGCGGTCGAAGTAAAACTCCCCCTTTGCCGGCTCGTAGTCGTCGCATAGCGATGAGATGGCGTCGAAACCGCGCGTTGTGCAGCGCGCGAGTTCAGCCAGGCGACTCTCTGGGTAACGGTCCAGCATGTCGCCGCGCAGCGCGAGCCTCACGCCGCCCACGTTTACGGCGATCTGCTTCTCCGCGCCGTCGCGGTACCCCGGTTTCGGTAATGTCCACATCGTCCGTGATTTAATACATGTTAAAGACAAAAGCAGAGAGTTTTCTGTTCCGGTACAAACAATAATGTCGCTGCTGAAGTAGAGGAAGCGCCTTCTCTCTCCGCGCGCAATTTGGCACTGCGCTCCGTGCGCTTTACTCAAGAGCGCGCCGCTTGCACTGTGTGTGTGTGTGTGTGTGTGTGTGAGAGAGAGAGAGAGAGATACCAAACCACCCCCCACAACAACTTTCCACCATCTCGAGCTCAAGCGTCTCAAATCTCCTTCTCCCACAATCATAAAGCATTAGAATACTGTCTTTAACATTAAATCTAAATTTGTCCATTTAGAGAACTTCTCACTAAAGCAATACGTTTATGTAGAACTTACATAAGTCAGAAAACTATACTACTACTACTAATAGTAATAATAATAGTAATAATAATAATAATAATAATAATGCGTGTATTGTAGCCTATTTTTATTAGCAATGATAAGGAGAGGTGACTCAACTTTAACTAATTTGAAGGGTAGGCCACTATTATATGCATCAGTCACATACATGCAACAAGGTATGAATTATCAAAAACTGTCTTTAATTTTCTGTAAACCTTACACTTTAATTATATATGCACATTAAAAACTTTACAGGTTTTTATATAGCATCCAAAGTTACACTTACACTTGCAAGGGCTACAAATCTGAACGCCACCCTCAGTCCAGTGAATCCTCTTTGGGCTCATCAACTCAGGATAGGTTTGTGTCTCCATCTTGGGGTAAAACGCTGTAATTACAGAAATGTTGAATACTACTTCTGCTTCATCTTCTTCTTCATATTCTTCATCGTATTATTATTATTATTATTATTGCAGTACTTACATAGACGTGTACAAGTGCATCCAAATCTGTGCAAGCGTTCTGAATAAACTAAATACTTTTAAATAAATTTACTTGCATACTGATTAATATTAATTTATTGTTTATTCACTATATAAACATGTTTCTAGTATCTTTTCACCCAGATATACAGTGAAAATAGTTCCATAATTGCTGATTCCTCCCTGCATGTTTCCAATTAGGCTATATTATATCAATACATTTTCACATAAACATAAAATATTACTTCTTTTACATCACTGGGTGGAACCATCGGAGGTACATCCTGTACCTTCTGTACCTTTATGTATCTTTCACCCTTAAAATTTACTTACACTTAAGGAAAGTCTTGTGCCTTCATATCTTTTCTCTAAAGGCTAATTAAAGGTCCCACATACACCTTCGCCAAACAGAAGATACACATAATGGTACAAAAGTCATGTTCACGTAGGAAAAAGGCAGTTTTGTGTCTTTATTTCTGAGAGTGCACATATTTCAACCTTCCAGTTCATCGTGGGCATTTTGCATGTATGCAACTGCACATGTCAGCATGTATGTCAGCATGTCAGTCATTCATTCATTTTCTGAACTGCTTAATCCTTCAGCGTGTCAATATGTATTTATTTAATGATTTATGTATTTATTTATTTAGCTTTTTATAATGGGATCCCTAATGCACGTGACTTCCCTTCCACTCACAGGACGCGCTACTCTTTTCTCATTTTTGAAAATACATGTCAGAATCATTTTCAAACCATATTATCACCATTATTTACATATATGATTACAATTATTACATATTATATTAAAAGCAACAACTTTGTGCAAAGTGAAAAGCAGAGGAGAACCTTTCGTTTAAAGAAATCCTAAAGTCCATCTTCCACTAGAGGGCGCCAGATGCCACTGGTTTTACTTCCCTGAGAAACAAACTAATGCGATTATGGAGCAAAAAATAAAAATCCCTAAGATGAAATAAAGGACCCCAAACTCAGCCGGGAGTTTACTGTACTAAAAACCAACCCCAGTTAAGACAGCTAATTACAGCACATTACTTTCTTCACGGGTGTCAAACATTAAAAAAACACAAATAAACAAGACGGGAAGGTTATAGACTATTTGGCAACCCTGTCGGCGGTAACGCTGAGTTGGTGATGACGCAGGCACAGGGGATCATTGCATCATATATACCGAGACACCTACCCCATTTGTCAGAACTGTTGGACCACGAAAGCAATCAGGGAGACACTGAACTCATCTTCCTCCACACTCTCCTGTTTAAATGAATACATATTGTTTTTATTTAATTTTGTATTTGTTTTGCTTCTGATGTTCCATGTAAGCAACTCAACAAAAGTGCTTCGTGGAAATAACAGTTGATATTTAAATATTACCTTAATGTCATCACATCCTGATTCTGTAAATGTGTTTTGTCATAATTTCTACACATAAAAATTTAACTGACATCGTGATTCCCTTCCTGCGAACTGACGTGACCCACTTTTACAACAGTTTTGATAATATCACAAAAATTACTGGACGAAATGATGTCATCATACAAGAATAAAGTGGTCACCGTTAAATACACTAAGTCACAAGGAATAAATAATATCTTTTACATTCACGAGATCATTCATTCCGTTCCTATTGTGGAATCACACGAGTCGGCGGTTGGTGACGTCACAGGCATTGGTACGAGCACTGAGGTCATGAATTGAACTACAACTCTACAGTGTTACAGTACAGTACAATACTAATACTAATATCATTATATATTATATATTAATATTGAATTGAACTACAACTCTACAGTGTTACAGTACAGTACAATACTAATACTAATCATTATATATTATATATTAATATTGAATTGAACTACAACTCTACAGTGTTACAGTACAGTACAATACTAATGCTAATATCATTATATATTATATATTA
>JBCNYH010000027.1:1409627-1420148 GCA_039654325.1 Tandanus tandanus
CATATTTCACCACACCATGGCTAGATAATTTGGCAGGATGGACTGAATCTCAACCCCAGTTCCTGCCCTATCCACGGCGGGGTACCTTTAAACCTGAATATTTAGCCTCCTAGGTGTAAGTGTGGATGGTTGTGTGTGTTTGGCTCAAGCTGCTCAGTGACTCTATTCAGATTCAGCGGTTCGGAAAGAAAAGGGCTGGAAAAAAACGGCTCAAAATGCCCTCTACTGGTCATCCATATACAGTATCAACTATAAGAGTCAACAGTTTTGTACTTGACCCTCACATCACCTCGCCCCCACTCATCCGTCTCACCAGAAGTTGTGGTTAGTCTGATTAGTCATTAGATTTTGGCTGGAAAAGCTTGAGATTGGACAACACCATAAACCAGTGTGATGAATGTCCAAACTTTCAAAAACAAGCAAGTACGCTCATTGCTCATTTTGATGCCTTAACCAGGACTCTGGCACTTGAGTCTATTCCTGTCCAGCTGTAAAAGGAACGTGGGGTAGGGGGGTGGGTCAGTTCGGATCGGACAAGTAATACGAAACTGGCACCCGAACCCGCATAACGGCACATAAATTTGACTTGATGGGTTTCATTAAACTCAGCACCCAAGTTTACACCCCTCAACCAACACAACACACCCACAAGCCCCATTCCATCACTTTGTTGTTTACTTCTATCCTGTTCCACTCATTAGAACTTGGCTTGTTATATCCAGGGTAATTCCGAGCGGAACTGGAGTGGTGCATTATGGGAAATCGGGGTGGGTGAAAAATGCCAATGCAGGCAGTCCTCCAAAAAAACAAGCTCAGATAACAGTTCCCTGGATGCCAGCGAGGAGGGGTGGGAGAAAAACATGTGCATAGTCAGAAGTGGTGTACAGGGGAAGGTATTCATTTTTAAAATAGCTCAAGGACTCAAAGCAAGTGATAAGCTACCGCTGAAAATAAACACTTACTACAAACTCTGCGTTACACTGATCACTGCAGCCATGCTCCCATACTTCATGCATTTCTCTTTTCTTTAAATCAATTTTCATGTGTTATTTTTCGCCAGAAAATTCTGTGCATGATTTTGGAGACCTGAGCTTCGAGTACCTGGAGGAGGACGACCGATTCATGAACATTCCCTTCCCACGTACAGTTGGGCGAGCCAATCAGATTGTGTCAGATGCCATGAGTAGAGCAGTAGGGGCGGGGCATACAGCGGTCATGCTTGGAGGAGATCACAGGTATTTCCTTAACTGTTCTTAACCTTAGCTCATCATAAATACAAGCACATCTAATTTAAATCTAGCTTAATTCACACCACAGGTTCCTCAGCCTGGTCCTGTGCACTTGAGATTTTCTTCTGCTCTCACACACCTGATTCAACTCATCAGCTAATTAACAGCTGAGACAAAGTTGGTGTGTTAGAGCAAGGAGAAGACAAATGTGTGCAGGTTGGAAGTTCTCCACAAACATTGGGAACATTCTTTTACATGCATGGCTTTTATCCCATTTATACAACCGAGCAGTTGAGGAATAAGGGCCTTGCTCTCAGGCCCAAAAGTGGCAGTTTTGTGGTACTGCCACTTAAACCACTGACCTTCTGATCAGTAATGCAGAACTTTAACCTCTGAGCTTCCTCTGCAACTATTCAGTCATCTTTGTGTTACTCAATGCATTGCAACAATGCGACTTGTTCTAGTATGAAGCAATAAAGAAAAGATCTTGCCGTTTTTGGTTTTGTGGGCCTACAGGAAGTCTTCAAAGTCACATATTAATGGTGTATACATGTTGGAACACCTTACATTTGGTCCACATTTTACAGCCACACCAGATGTGACAGGAAACAGTAATCACAAACGACTCCACGGTACTCCAATGGCGCCCATCTCACACTTGGAAAAAAACATGGATGTCTCAGGTCACATGTTGGTGAATGTCAGAAGTTCCAGAATTTCACCAGAGTGAACATTACAGAATGCAGACAGCTTATAGTAAAACAAGCTCAAAGGAACAGGAGGGGACGTGTGTGTTGTGAGAAACAGATCTTCGGATAGCTGTGACCTTTAACTGTATATTTGGGTTTGGAGAAAAAAAAAGATATCAGCGAGTGACATTGCAAACCAAACTACAAATGATGATCTCACCACTTATCTCCAGCTCTAGTATGTTGCTTCACATTTTTCTCAGAAGAGAACTGGATGACACTGCCTCCTATGATGATACAGAAGGAGTCACTGTTGAGTTCCACTGTCACAAGTTTCTTCACAAGTGAACAGAATGTTGCAAGTTTAAATCCTTATGTAAAAGAGCCATGATAGTAAGTTGAGTGTCATTAAATAATGTTAGCTTGTCCATGCTCAGGTAAACAATTAGTGTCCTTTGACACAGAAATGAATTGAGACACCTGTATGGTAAAAGGTTGTTATGCCATTCAACCTGAAATGGCTTTGCGTGACTGCATCAGTTGTGAAGCTAAGTGAACAGGATACCTGTATTGTGCATGAAATCCTCTATTGTCTTGCTCGTCTTTGACTATTTGAACCATGTCCTCTTTAATTCATATTCATTACTTATTAAATACATCAGCAGCGCTAACGAATTTGTCTCACTCTTTACAGCTTGGCCATCGGATCGGTCTCAGGCCATGCCCAGCAGCGTCCGGATCTTTGCTTGATTTGGGTCGATGCCCACGCGGACATCAACACCCCCATGACCTCACCATCTGGAAACCTTCATGGCCAGCCTGTCGCGTTCATGCTTAAAGAGCTGCAGGACAAGGTGGGGTTTTAAATTTCAATCTTAAAAGCTTCAAGCTGGCTTAGATCCCAGAATGTTTCACTGAGCTTTGAACATTTCCTGCAGTTTAAATACAGTCTGTTGTGTTGAGTAGATTAATCAAAGGCTTATTAAAGATTTGGGTCATAGAGTATACACTGTCTGAACACCTCCAAGAAAACAAGAACACAGAGATAAACATCAGGAACTCAGCAAAAGTTGCAGAATGGAACACAAACATTTCTCCTGTCTACAAAACTCTTCTTTCGTGTATTTTTCTTGTAGATGCCAGCGATTCCCGGTTTCTCCTGGATGAAACCATTTCTCAAAGCGCGAGACCTGGTGTACATCGGCCTGAGAGACATGGATCCGGGCGAGCAGTAAGTATCATGTACTCTGTCGATTATGAACTCCAATCACCACTAACCTATCTCAGTCCAAGAAATTATTTGATTTTGGAATGTCAAGGTCACAGGTGAATTTCAGAGCAAGGTCACAAAGTTTTGGAGATAGACCGCTGTTAACTTGGAAATAAGTGACAGTAGACGATATATGTACATTCAAATGCAACCATTACATTTTCCAGCCATCTTGTAAAAAGTCAACTCAAAAAAGAGTTTTTCACTTATTTGGCCATGTCCACATACTATAGAACATATCATAAGACAAGCACATGGGTAATTAAAACCAGTACCCATATCAAGCCTGTTTCCTACATTATCCATGCTGTGGGGCGGAAGCAACTTGCACTCTGTGAGAGTCTCTCTAATTTAGATCTGTTTTCACAAGAAACAAAGAACTGAGAAGTCCACACCATTGAAAGACAGATGAAAGTCTACTGTGGCTAATTATGACCATCTGTATTTATAAGAGAGCAGTTAGCACTTTTCTCTGAATGTTTAGCTGCCCCGTGAAATGGCACGAACAGGTGCACTGGGTTCACATGTCCTGAAGGTACAGGTTGGTACCTCTCATGGTCATGTGACGGGGAAAGCAGGTTATTGGGTGGGACCCGGGAGGTTTGTAAGCCAGCATGTTTCTTTCAGTAAGTTTTTAAGAAAGGATTGAGCGCATATTATCCCGTCTTACCTGTCCAGACAGGATACCGGCTCCAGCCATGCAGCGTTAGATACTTTAATAGATATGTTTTGAATGTCTGCCTTTGACCTGGTACAGTTATTAAATCATTTTCATAACTCTTTAACAGCATGTCCTAAGGTGGATCAGTCTCAACGGTAATCTGTCCTGACATGTTTCTATTTTTCACCTTTTCTCTCAGTGTTATTTTGAAGAGCCTGGGCATCCAATGTTTCACCATGCGGGATGTCGACCGGATGGGGATGCAGAGGGTTATGGAAGTGACGCTAGATCATCTTCTAGCAAGGTGCACATATTTACACACACACACACACACACACACACACACTCTCTGTATATCCTGGAGTACATGATTCTAGTCTGTCTGTCAGGTCATGTGGTGCTTTGTGATGTCTTCATAGCTTTTGTCTTTAATATATTAATGCAACTAATGTTGCAAATAATAATAATAATAATAGTAATTAAATGTTGCACTTTAGCATGAACTACAGTTAGCTCAATGTAACTGTGTGCCAGTTTGCAAGCTAATCTAGCTATCTTGTTGCCAGGTATAGAGCAGTTAGCATTTAAACTCAGTGACCGTGACTATGTCCTTGGTTGTTAAGCAATTCGTCTCGTTACTCAGTTCTTATAATTCAGCCTTTTTGTTTTGTACTGGTCAGAATTACTGTGTGCTTAAACTTTGGAATGCCAAGCAGCTTTTACTTTCCAAATTAGCATGGAAATACAGTTTAACACTCACTGAGGGGGGTAATTACTTATTAATAACAAGCTCTTAGCATTTAAACATGAACAATTTGACAAGTTAGTGTGATATGAATTTTTTTTATTGTTAATGATAGTTATTTCTATTTTTATTATGCTGTTTTGGAGAATCTGGGCAAACTGTGAAGCAAACAGCATTTGTTTTATCTTCTTTGATAGAGAAAGGCTATCGTTCACTAAATGTTAGTTTGTTATTAACAGCATTGGAAGGACTATCCAAAAATATTTATATGGGTGCTATTAGGATCACTGTAACAAGCATTTCTTATGTTTTTTTCTTTTTTGTCACGTGAAGCTAAATTACCTCCAACTCCCTCTGACAGGAAGCAGCGCCCCATCCACCTGAGCTTCGACATCGATGCGTTCGATCCCACTCTCGCACCGGCTACAGGAACTCCGGTGAATGGAGGACTGACCTACAGAGAGGGAATCTACATCACAGAGGAGATACATAACACAGGTAACACACACACACACACACACACAAACACACACACACACAGAGCAGATGAACTTACCACTAGTGTACCATCCTGTATAAAGATCCTGAATCAATCCTTAAGCTGAGGTTTCTAAAAAGTAGTTAGTAATAAACATGAACAAATGAAATAAATGAGAAATAACAAAGGAATGTAGATTGGATATTTCTGAATAATATATCTAATAAAACTAATGACAAAACATAGGCATTAAAGAAAAAAATAGCATGATACTATAAAACAGTAATATACTTTCAAATACACACACTATACAAATTTATATGAAAATAAATTTAAACATGAAGCTCATTTTTTATACAGTATAGAAGCACATTAATATTTCCTTAATATTTTTACTGTAATGGAATTGAGATATTTGAGTACATACAGTACACATGTCTGTATGCAGTATAATTACACATTATAAATCATTCTTATAAAATAATTACATACACTCAGCATCACTGAAAACTTAACACTTACAATACCACACTAGTTTTAGACTTGAGTTCAGTATTTGTATTTAGTACTCATACCTGAACAGTAATGAGCAAAACGAGAAATCTGAGTGGTTGTTTTGCCTTTGACCTACTGTCACACCTGACTGCACTTGAATTGCAATTTGAGCAATGTTGTTGTACTCGTTGTGTTTGCTCCCAATCCTGTGATTGGTTTTTGTTCTCTGTATAAAGCCAGGCTGAAAAAAAAATGTTTTCATTGTCCTGGATGCCATTATGCCTCACCCAAGAGTGTAACCATAGTTTAGACATTGGAGGGGTCCAAATGAGAACTCTCCCCTAGAAAGGAGAAGTGCATTTCCCTCAATTCTATTATATTAACATATGAAAATTATATTGTGATTGGAATCACAAGAATGTGCAGTGAACTTTTAAGTTAATTCCAAGTTTATTTGAATTTTGTTGATTTGTCTCAAAATGAATGTGATATTTTACAATCCTCCTCCTCTCATCCTCCTCCCGTTCTCATTGGGTCTGTGACTGTATGCGTGCGGGGGTCGCACATTGATTTACACAAACGTAGTTTATAGTTTTAGTTTATAGTTTATTTGCCTATATCTTCACTCTAGCTTTGCTGAGTGAACTGAGTCACTTCAACACAATACATATCTTCACATTAATTAAAAATATTTGTGCACTTACATTGGCAACACCACTTTTATTTAGGTATTTAGTTGCTTATGTCTGAAAAAAAAAAAAACAGTCTAATGTCTGCCAGCTGGTCCTGCTTTTTCTGCTTTTTAGCTGGTAACGTAACGGTACTCCCTCCATGATCTGTATCAGACCTCCCTCTAGCCTGGCTGTGACCGTGTCAGTCAGAGCCGGTCAGAGAGTGTTTCAAAGAAAGCCTCCGGGGACGGGGGCAACCAAGTGAGCAATTGAGAGAGGGGTGGTCACACACGTTTCTTTTCCTTAACAAACAGATACAGGAAAATTAATCGAAGGAGACTGGTCCGATCCGTTAACAGTCAAGGCTCATAAAAGTGGTTCATATGTCACATATTAATGTATATTATTGGGGGGACAGATTTGTATTTTCCCAATACTGGGTGCCCCCCCCCCAAAAAAAAAGAATACGTGGTTACACCCAAGGCCTCACCTATCAGAGAACGACCGACATCAAGCATTGGGTCTGTTGGAGGTGCTGGACTGGCCGCCATGCTTGCCTGCTCTCTCGCCCATTGAGCACCTCTGGGACTACCCGGGACGACCTGTCCCTCAACGGGTGCCTCCGCCCAGGAATCGCCAGGAACTGGTGGATGCATTGCACCAGGAATGGGCCAACATACCCCAGGACAATATTAGATGTCTTATACGGTCAATGCGTAGACGTTGTGTGGCTTGTATTGATGCTAATGGCAGTAACACGAGATATTGAAATGGCAGGAATTTGGAAATTTGATATGCCATTGTTAAATGTCAATAAAATGATGACATTTTGGAATTCTTGTTAAATTTTGGCAAAACTCAAGAGAAATATTCATAATAACCAAGTATAAAAGTTCAAGTACCTCCATAAAAAATATCCTACCACACAGAAAAAATTACCAGGGTTAAGTTTTCATTGATGCTGGGTGTAATTTTAAAATTATACTTCTATTTTTGAAGATGCTTTTGTGATATGGAATATATCCATCAGGGTTGTGGGGAAGTTGGAGCCAGTCCCCGCTGAGTTCGTGTGAGGGGAGGGTTACACCCTAAACAGGTCACCAATCTATTGCAGAACTAACACAGACACAAACAACCATTCACACCTATGGGGGACTTGGAGTAGCCAGTTGATCTAATGTACGTCTTTGGACTATTAGAGGAAACTAAAGGATGTGGAGGAAAACCACACAAGCATGGAGCTTTATCATAAAAAGAACAATGTATTCATGTATGAAAGCCATATTTAGTATAATGGATGGATGAAAAATCATGGATGGTATTTTTCTCTGTAGGTTTGCTGTCTGCGATGGACCTGGTGGAGGTAAATCCGGCACTGGGTGTGAGCTCGGAGGCAGTAGAGGCAACTGCAGGTCTCGCCGTAGACGTCATCGCTTCGTCTTTGGGTCAGACGCGTGAACTACAGGACACCGAACAGCTCGGCCTGTAGGGCCACGAGGACTCAGACTCAAACTCAGACCTGAGAGGGAAATGTAAACCTGCTTGGCATTCCAAAGTTTAAGCACACAGATGTGTATGAACAAAACAAAAATGGATGAGATAGAGACTGTGAGAGGTGAAGCCTTTCAGAGAGACGGAACTACACAAGCCTGGAAGAGAGACGAGAGGAGAGAGAGAACGCCTTCCTCACAATTTAGACGCACATATATATAGCATATAGCAACATGAGCGACGCCACTGAGGACTGAAGGCGTATCAGTACTATATACTAACTGTAGAATTTCTTTAAATGGACTGTTTACTGATTTTATGCAAAAGTTTGAATTTTTAATTATCTACCTTTTGTTTATGTTAAAAAAAGGTTCTGGATGAACGTTCTGACTTTCTTCCATGTGACCTGAAGCGTGTTAGTGTTTTTAGTGTTTCTCTTAAAATCCCAACATGACTAAATTTAAGTTTGTTTTTGGTTCATAACAAAAGAGAATTAAATTTTAGTTCGCTGGTTTGCCAGATTTGAGTGTGATGACATCATTCTCACATGTTAAGATAGCTCTGGTGTGACCTTGAACTCGGCTCCACCAGGCGGTTTTCAGCTTTTCTCTTGCTCAGTCCCTGCGCTGGCACATGCTGTCTGAGACGAACTGCACATGAAATGCACCTGAAGCGTCAACACTGTTTTACTACAAACACCTCGAGGGAGCTGGAGATAAGGCGGATCATGTTTAATGGCTCAGTTGTGCACCAAGCAGCAGCAAGAAAACAATCAAATTTACTTTGCTGTATTGTATTTTTACTGCTAATATGTAAAAGCTAGCAACTCTGAGTCGAGTGAGCTCAGCTGACGTTACCTATATGTACAAGAGGTTAAGCTGACGTTTACCACACATATAAGTATGCTTTTCAGGTCAAGGTACTTTGGTGGTTAAACTGGAAACACATACCAAGGAGGCTTTATATTACTAACCATTCTGAAAACATCACATTCATTACAATTATGTTCTTGGCATGACCCATATAATTGCCATTCAAGAAATTGGGTGTGGCAGCAGGTGGCAACCAATAAGCCAGAAACAGCTGCCCGTAAGCAAAACATGCCAAGCCTGTTGCTATGGGCAACAACTTGTCAATAAAAGCAGGTTGTACTAATTAATAAACCACCATGGTCTGTTCAGATAAACAGCCTCTGTGGCCATGCCCTTTTGGTGCCAGACTTGTGGTTGGTATGTGAGAGAGGTTAAAAAGTCATAGTATACTTATATAAAATGAGCAAGTGCACATTTTCAAACACACACACACAAAATTAACGAGTTATTAAATACTATTGGCTGAACAAAGACAAAGACTCTTTAATACTGTGTCCAGTACTACCCTGAAAGGTAAATACAAAGTGTCTTTATGAAATAAATCAGTTACAAGAGGTCAAAGGTCAGTGTTATGTAATCACTCGCAAATAAGCAGTCAATTTACGCCACTTTCCCTCCAGTTTACATCTTCGTACCCAAACGGGTGTTCATACGATCCTAAAAGATGCTGATTTTCGAAAACCTGCATCAATTTCTAATAAAAACAAGAAGTCTTAAAAGCTGTGCAAGGTTCGCCGAGCATCTTCAAACCAACGTGATGGGACATGGAAGGTTCCCCAAACACGTCAGAGGTAAAAGGTCAGTCTGTCCGTCTCGCTGCATCCTCACGGAGAAACAGAGGACAGAGAAAAGAGATAGGGATATACGGCGCCCTCCGTCTCAGTGCCGGAAGAACTTGAGGTAGACCACAGCTCCCAGTATGGCCACCTCCATGACGATGATGATCCCCAGTAACAGCTTGTTGGTCACCAGTCTGTCAGAAGACCAGACGCTCACATAAAACAAGTGTACACGGACATGGACACAAAGGTGTGGGTGTGTGTGTGTATGACAGAGAGAAAGAAAGAAAGAAATGGAGCACACCTGCGAGACATGGCACGTAAGATCTTCCTACTGCGGCTCAGATTCTCTCCAGTGTGGACCAGCTAAAGGAGATAATCATAATACTAATATTATCATTATTATTACTAAAGTTTAATGACATTTACTAAATAATAATAAAAACAATAATAGTTATGATAATTATGATAACAATAAAAATAACAATAATAATGATAGTACATTTAATGACAAATATTTAAAATCCATACATACAGTGAATTATAAAATATATAAAAATGATTATCAATATGATAAAAACACTAATAGCATCTACCAACTAGTTACAGGAACATAAAATACTGCTGATTATAATATTAATAATAATATATCTGTCTATTACACACATATATATATATATCCCGGTTATTTTACCTGTAATAACTGGATGAGTAGTCACGCATTCTGCTTGATTAATCTAATACTAGGATATCAGTGCATATACCATTGGTAGGGACACAACGAGAAGAAAAAACAGCCCAGAAGTGATTGTGACTCATGCTACGTGAACTGCTAACACGAGAGCTCTTCTGTGTATTCCAGAATAACTCCATAAAGAATAACAAAATTTGAAAATATAAAAGTATTTAATGGTTGGAAGAATTCGACATTTTATCCAATCAAATACGACGTTATCAGTCTGCTGCATGGAACATACCGCCAGTCCTCAACATCGGCTGATGCGAGTGAGCAAGGAAGAGGCCATCGTAATCGGTGTGCTACAGTTAAAAGTGCGGCGAGACTCTGTGCTAGGTAAACCAGCTGTTCCGTTATGTATTTGATGGTAAAAAAGGTACAGTATTTGTTTGGCACGGTGGCGTA
>JBCNYH010000027.1:1433057-1449334 GCA_039654325.1 Tandanus tandanus
CAGCACATTCAACTATGTAAAGAACAAAGTATTTAATAAGAATATTTCATTCATTCAGATCTAGAATGTGTTATTTAAGTGTTCCCTTTATTTTTTTGAGCAGTGTATATATAAAATGCATCAGACAGCAGGCCGGTAGATTTGCCCAGGACTCCAACTTACCACGATACAGTGTCTGTGGCCCTGCAGCTTGAGTCGGGAGGGGAAGCATGTGATATTGATCACTTCACACGGTTCAGCATTTAATCACCTCAAGGAATCCATTCTATTTCTTGCAGGATAAGCAGTCTTGGTCCACCACAGATTATTCACTGCACTAACAACGAAGAAATGAATATTCCTTTTTGTTTTAAGATAGAAAAATCTAAATTAAAACACCAGGGGTTTTACGGTCTAAAGGCAAAACTTTGATTTTCAATTTCTATTCAGTGTAACAGAAATAATATCGCTAAGAGAAAAGGGGATTTTGTTTCTTTTTTGTTTATAAAGTGTTCATAAAATGTTTTTCTTTTTGCTTATTTTTTCTTTATTTTACAGGTTCTCACATTATATTAAAATGTAAACTAAAGCTTGCCTTTTCCTAATTCGGTGGTTTTAAAGTTGTCTTGATTAAGTTAGATAGTATCTTCAGAGTAGTAAGTATATATATTTTTTATGTTTAATTTTATAGTAGGTGTGTAGTTGGAGCTAACAATAAAAAAAAACTACACTTCCCAGAAGCACCCGCGCTACATTAGCTAATTAGCGTGCTCTTTCTCGGCGAATCATTACTTAACTAACCAGCAAGCTAGCTCGTTCTCTTAACGTCATACTTATCATCATCCTACTCTATTCAGCCCGCACCTTTAGTTTCAAAACACATCATCTGGCCGTTTCATTCATTTCCTCGTTGGAGTTCAGAGGACCCGGATGAAACGACACTCATGGGATGTTTTGACTACGCACTACCGTGAAAGAAAACTCTATTTCCCATGATGCTCTTGGTTATCATCGAGTGGGAGGTTAGGTTAAACAGCGCACAATATCGTCACAGACTGATTGCTGGCAAGTTTTAACGGTTTAAACAGCACGCGCGCCGCATTTCGCTCTTTATTTCCGCCGCGATGATGATAATGGTGGTGATGATGATGACTGTCGTGGTGGGCTCGGGGGTCGTGGCGTTAATCATAAGGCTGATGTCGCCTCACATCAGGTAGGTGTACCGCCATACCGAATGTACTGCTGGGAGTATTTAACAGTGTCATGACATCACGGGCCCTTGTACGAAGAAAGGTGTTTAAATCACAGTATAATGTAGTGGTGGGAGGAAAAGGGTCCTGAAAGGGTTTTCACTTTACGGTACAGAAATACTCCGACTAGCACCTTATTAAAATGTTTATTACACACACAAGACCACAGACTTTAACATTTTGTCACCGGTTCTATTTTTATACATTTATAGTCTTTTTCTTTTATTATCACCATAGTAACCGCCCCCGTTGAATACAAATATGATCCGCCTTGTACACAGACCAATAAGAGCTCTTAGAGGGCGGGGTTAATTATGCATTCGCGGCCTGATTATGCAAATCACAATGTGATTGGCTGTTCAGAGCGCGTGCGGTCATACGATGAAGAGGCAACCATGTAATTAAAAAAAGGTGATATTTTAAACTAATAAAGGCGCTAACAGAGAGAGACCTAGTGTGTATTTTTTATGAACCATGCAGGCAAACACAACTGATTCCACTTCACTCACAGATGAACAAATCTGACATGTCCCTGTGATAAATGTATTGTCATTATTCTTGTGAGAAGTTGGCGCTTGTATGTCTCTGATATCGCAGGGGGCTGTTAGCAGGTTTACGTTGCAGTTTTGCCCAAAACAGAAGTGATGGTTTTTTGCACAGTGATGTGTGGAAATTAGAACCGGGTTTTCTCCTCACCTCATAAGTCATTCCACATGGGACAGAAACACAAAACGGACCATGTTTTTCAATTTTCAATTACTTTTTTTTTTTTTCGTATTATCTAATTTTTTTTTTTTGCCCCCAAAAAACATTTACTACTGGTGTATTTTTTTAGTTTGCAATTTACATTTTCTGTCAACAATTTAATGAATAATTCTCCAGGGAATGGCGGAGACATTGGTGCACTGGAGTCAAAGTCGCAGATTATAAAGCAGTTCCACAAGTTGGCTAATTAACGATCTACCAGGTGACATGGCAATGGTGTTGACAGCAAAATTGGTGTAAACAAGAGATGCAATCATAGAGTACAAGGTACCTCCGCCAGGCACAAACGGATTGTTATAACTTATCATAGTGATAATGAAATGTCTCCCCTTTGTGGGTGTCGGATGGACATTTTGCTGTTTGTTAAATTGTGCTCCAGATCTGCTTCAAAATGTTACAGGTTCTTGCCAGGCCCATTACCCCATCCCTCCACCAAGTTTGGTAAAAATCGGTTCACTAGTTTTTGCATAATCCTGCTAACAATCAAACAAACAGACAGAATGAATACAAGCGGCACCTTTTCATGCGAACCTCATTGTGTGTGTGTGGAGGAAATATGCGGCAGGTGGAGTGTGTGTCTCCACAGCACGTCTGGATGGGAAGACGGTGCTGATTACAGGAGCGAACACGGGGATCGGGAAAGAGACGGCACTGGACCTGGCCGCACGGGGCGAGTATATAACTTACGGTCGATGAAAAACATCCACGCTTAGCTGTAGAATGAAACTTGACTCTAAAATGTGGGATTGTGGTATCGTATATCACTGTATATTAAAGACTTTATTACTGTCTTCTATTTAATAGAAAAGACAATGTATGCAAGGGTGCTAAATGGCTAAAATAGCTTACAAACAAAAGCAATATTTAATCCTTAATAATTGCATTAAGATTAAAATTTTACTCTGTAAATGATGTGAGGGTGTAGAAATCTTCACAGGATTTGGACGTTTGTATTTATGTATTTATTTTTACATGCAGGCGCACGGGTGATTCTGGCCTGTCGGGATGTGGAAAAAGGTGAGGAGGCGGCTGTGGAAATCCGCACACGTGTGGGAGGGGCGCAGGTGGAGGTGCGAGAACTCGATTTGGCAGATACCTGCTCAATACGTGCATTCGCACAGAGATTCCTCCAAGGTGTGTATGCATGCACGCACACCACAACCGTGATCAGTTACTTTTTTTTTTTTTTTTTTAAGTGTATACTCTGATATATTGAAAAACTAAAAACTGCCCTGAAACCTCTCATCACTTCCTGTCTTCACACAGAGGTGAGTCACCTGCACATCTTGATTAACAACGCCGGAGTGATGATGTGTCCTTACATGAAGACTGCAGACGGCTTCGAGATGCACCTGGGAGTCAATCACCTAGGTGAGGGAGGTTTCTCGCTGATGTGAAGTGTATTAAACAGAAATATGATAAATTAAATATTCATTGTTGCATTTCTAAATAACCTGTATAACATGAATGCTCATCAGTTCGTACTGATCTTTAGGTCACTTCCTGTTGACATCCCTGCTGATTGGCGTGTTGAAGCGTAGCGCGCCATCCCGCATCATCGTTGTTTCGTCTCTGGGGCATTATTTTGGCTGGATCCGCTTCCACGACCTGCACAGTCAGGGGAGCTACAACAGCGGCCTAGCTTACTGCCAGAGCAAACTGGCTAACGTGCTGTTCACCAGGGAGCTAGCACGCAGGCTAACAGGTACACTTCACACAGCATGACCATTAGGCAACTCTCTTATTTCTTCACTGCTTTCCAGATTTTAATGACACGAACACAGAAAACGTTAAAGATAATCAGTATTTTTAAATCTGTGTGGGATGCCCCAGGTAGTTAGCAGTTATAAAAACTTATTTCTAGAAATAATTACTGCACTATGTGTAATGCTGCCTCAATCTCCCCCAGGGTCAAATGTGACGGTGAACTCAGTGCACCCGGGCACGGTGAGGTCTGATTTGGTACGTCACTCCACAGTGATGTCGTTGGTGTTCGCGTTGTTCTCAGTATTCCTGAAAACAACGCAGGAGGGAGCACAGACCTCCATCTACTGCGCAGTGGCTGAGGAACTGCAATCCGTCACGGGAAAGCACTTCAGGTAGGGCATCTTTCACGAACACACTTCTAAATTATAATACTCCACAGAAAGTCTACCTTTAAGTGTTGCTTGAGAAATATGGAAGAATAATATGGAATAATGAATGAACTCCTCTCCTCAGTGACTGCGCTCCGGCCTCCGTCGCTCCTCAGGGCCGCTGTGACAAGACTGCTCGGAGACTGTGTGACGTCAGCTGCGAGCTCCTCGGTATTGAATGGGACTGAGATCGCTCTTCTCTCCATCACACCCCGTTGCTCAGAAGAGACGTCCGTTCCGTTCTACATATTTGCCAAAAGCACTTACTACCATTTTAAGCGTATTTAAGAAACTGGACCTGGGATCCCAGTGTCATTTCCTTTGTATGTCGCTGTCGGGCGAGTTTCATTTTCTTTATTCAGATCTCTAACGTTGTTTTAAAGTCCTGCACATTTCACCTCCTTCTCACTGCAGCTGCCTAGAACTCTACGGTTTTTATACAGAAGTAAATGTGTTTTTTTACTGCTGTTACATTCATTACGAGAGACATCAAATATTTAAATATATCCTATGTATAATAATGTGCACAGAAACTCTTAGGATTGGCTACATTTTCCTACTTTTCTTATATGACATGTCACATGATGAGCAGGTGTGGTTTGACCACGTTTAAGTATTTTCATAAAGATTTTATACCCCTTTCAAGTCAACTGCAGAAATACACATTCTGGTATTGCTGTAATAGTGGGGACTGGATGTTTTCTAAAGCACATTCATGTTAAAAAAAACAAAAAAAAAAACAAATCCACAATAATAAAAATGCTTGCTGTCATGCCATATGGCTATGGAAAGCCATAGCTCATGTGGTAATAGAAAACTAGGAATGAAGGATTATCTTTGTAGGAATTTGCACTTTTTAGGTGTCCAGGCCATAGAAATCCCATAAGTACCCTAGAATGGTGTAGATTTTTGCTGTATTATTGGAATAGGTTAGTGAGCATTACAATAACCATCCATATTCATCTATGTGCCTGATATAAAGCACTTCAATCATGTACTGTATCCATTCCAGGTTCCAGAAGGTATGGATCTTTCATCTGCTGGACTCTTCTGACTTCCTAAAGAGTTTACGATGACACAATATCTTAATAAATGTAAATATTTGTAGTTGATGAGATCTTACCAGTGTTACACGGTGTTCATTAAAGTGAAGGTTCATTATTTACTATCACCCGCAACCATGCTGAACTCAGGGGCAGTTAGATATCTTTTCACCCCTTTTAATGTAGTAATACTATGACATATGACAACACACGCAGCCCAGCACTGTTAACAACTGGTTTTTGATTCAGTTGACTTTGTTATACTGACAATACTGGAAATTAAGTTTGGAGAGTATATAAGTACAGCTCATGTTCAAATTTTAACTAACAGTAAAATGAAAGTACAACTAAAAAGGCTCAGCAATGTTTTCTTGCCATTTTTATTTAGTTATCTTGGATATAAATGTTTTTTATTTTTATGTGGTCTGTGAAACGAACAGAATGTGGTGCCCATTATCTTTGTTTACATTCACATCTCTTCCAATCCCCTTGGGCAGGCTCATCGAAATCCCATAATAAACTTTATAAATACTACAACACGTCAGCAAATCATCAATACTGACTGTAAAAAATGATCAGCCTAGATCAATTAGTCAAGCTGATCACTTTCACTACCACTGAGCCCATTTCAGTTTCAATATCAAATCTCATGAACCATCCCTAAGAAAGTCCCACTCAAAAAAACGATCATTGCTTACCTGTGGAAGTCAGCACCCAGCTTCTTCCGTCATTGCGGTAGTGTTTACAGTTGATCGGACACGTTCAGCTCAGGTCTTCTGTTGGCTCTTCCCACTGTCAGAGGCCATTATTTCTTTGAATACCTTAAAATGTAGATTTCCTCCAAGCTTATGATTGCTCTCCTCTGCTTCCGGTTGCTAGGTTACCATCCATCATTATACCAGAAATTATTTCAAGTGTCTTCCCAGTGTTGATCAAGCTTAATCTTTAAAATCTTAAAGAAGTTTAATTAGATCATTCTCTCACATCCAGTCTGAATCTTTCTGAGATTTATGCCGTGAGAGTGAGGATGGCCATTCTAGGGACTAATGGGATCTCTACAATCCAGGCACTTGGTGTTAGAAACTTTTCCTGAGAATTATTACTACTATTTAAATATAAGCACTTTCCTCTGAACCACTATTGTTTTGTCAGGAGTCTTTTCATCAGTGGTGGGCCGTCAGGGCCAGCAATGCCTTCCCTGCTGGCCCAAACACTAGCACTGACCTACATCTCCAATTTAAATTCTAGTATTTGTTCCATGAAATTCTAATAATTTATTCCCAACAGTCTATTCTCCTCATTTCGTAGCGTGACTCTTGGCTGCACTGCTTCCACTATGTGGATGTTAGATGTTTTTGTCCAATCAGATTTCAGCCTCTATGTGCGGCCATGTCAATCTAATCTGCCCAGGGCCTTCAGAATCGGTAGTGCTGGCCGATGTCACTTAAACTATATTAGTGATGGGGCTGTTTCAGTGGTGAGGAATCAATGTGGGTTAAATATTAATAATAATTGAGATCATCAGTAAAAGTCTGTTCACACTGGAGCTATGGGAGTGACATAAAATACAAATATGATGTACTGGGGGGTGCTGCACTGTCTTGACACTATAGACAATCACCATTATAATCATGAAAATAATGAATACTAATACCATATGTGATTTTTGTTCAACAGTGAAACAGTGCAAGTTGTGCACACTACAAAAGAAAAAAATGTCTTGCATCAACATTTGGCAGTGTTTAATTCCATTTACTATATGACTAGATTTACCTGCATCAGTCTTATTTATTCTGTGCAAAGGATAGTGTAAACATAATCTGTTATCTGATATTGGTGTCCACAGAGCAAAAATCAATTACTCCCCTTATACAATTCATCCATCAATTTCAGTAATTAAAAGCAAATTGGTGGGAAAGAAAACAATTAAATGCAAAGTAGTCAATTCTGCACCACAGAAATTACTCTGCAAACTCAACCTAGATTATATTCAAGACCTAAGATGCAGTCACATCATACATCCCACATAAAGTCAACACAGACCAAGAGGAAAATACACACACACACACACACACACACACACACACACCCTGAACAAAGTCTCATGCAAACAGAATGCAGTTCATATACATCATACATTAAAATATTCTTCTATGATACATTTCACAAGTGTTTTGAACATCTGTGCCGTTCTCAGACTTTTTTTTTATCGTGTTTTCTTTTTAAAATTACTAATGCCCTCGTTCAGAGGAAGGGAATATCCTGCAGCATGAACACAGTGACCCCACAATGTTAACCCCCCCCAAGAGTGTCTACACAGACGAGGCGCTCACATCTGGTCTGATTTGTCAGCAGCCAAGAATTAACACTAAATAGTGAAAACATTTATAAATTCGACTTCAAATCCAGACATAACTGTTGACTGGATTAGCAAAAAGTATCATGAACGGTTAATAATATGAATATAAATCTTGTCAGGATGCCTGTCATCGTTCAATTGTGCTAAATGGATTAACTGAGATTTAAACCTCTGTCAGAAATCCTGTCAGATTAACATCTTACCTTGCTAGCTAGAATATGCCTCATGTCAGATGAGCTCATGTTAGCATGCTTGCCAGAGAAGGACTTAAAAATCCTTAGAAATCCTGTCAGATTAGTCTGTCAAGTTAGCTAGGCTTACTGAATATAGTACAAATTAAAATCCAGACCCAACGTTACCTCTTTCAGTATGGATACAATTTAGAAATCCTGATAGAATGAACACATAGCTTGCTAGAGAGAGAGAATATAACAGAGATCTGACTGAAATCCAGGAACATGAGCTTGGGTTACTTTAGCTCAATTTGTATATCGCAAAATCCTCTGAGAATTTCTGTCAGATTAACACCGGTTATATTGCGAACTAGAATCTGAACCAGAAATCTATTCTTAACAATTCGCTTAGAAATACAGTGGGACTCACTACATGCTAACTAAATAGAACATTCTGCCAGAAATCCTGTCAGTTTTGCTCATGTTATCTAATCAACTAGAACATTACTTCAGGTACTATTAAAATCCCCTCCATTCCCTTATGCTAGCTAGCTTTGTAGATTTTTTTAAGCAACAATTTGTTCATGTAACATGTTTGCTAGCTGACAAAAAAAAATCTCTCCCTGTGTGTGAATCTCGCACCCTGTTCAATGCCTTCTGATAAACATCACATACACAATGTATAAAATCAAAGTCCCTCAATAATGCACTTTGTTGTGATTAATGTATGGTTTTACAATGATGGGACAATACATGGATGCTAATGACTTCCTACATAAAAACTTTCACGCATAAACTCAAACACAGTCTGAATACAAAACCGCTAATCAAATCATCACGCAAGAATATGAAAAATGTGCACGGTTTAATTCCTATAGGCCGAGATGGAGTGAAGAAACAAAGCAGAATCAGTAAGGAGCAATAAGGAAGCACCCTATTTATATGAGGTAGGAAATTAAGATGAGGCTAACACTGGATTCTACCAAAAAGATTTTCATTTAGCAACTGAACACTACTTACTGAGCCCAAATTCAGCCATGAAAGGAATACTCACCATTTCCCTTACTCCAGTTGTATACGATCAACCAATACATCAGCTGACTTTAGCATCTTTAGTGTGCTACAAGACTACCATCGCGAACAAGCAATGGAAGCTTCTCGGCTTTGTAGAGTTGGTCAGTTAAAGCTTAAGAGCACGTCCATCTGTTTGAGAAATGTGCCCTAACATTGTTAGTGGTTTTTAAGATGCAATTTAATGCCACATTTGTTCTGTGCTGGCTTTTAGAAGTGACATTACCCTGTAGTAAACATTACTGCATCTAAAATGCCACTGTAAACAAAGAAACATTGCTCTTCCGTAGACGTTTCCTTATGGCAAACAGCCACAGGCTGGTTATTGATGTGGCCCTAAAGTCACGTGACCTGGTCATGTGACACCATGGGGTATGTTGTTAATTTTCTTCCAGCTTCTCACAAACCCCATGACTGGCAACCACAGCAGAGCTTTGAGTCCCTATCTGCTTCTTGAAGCCTCCATCCGTCATGAAGCCATCAATGCTACCTGTTGTTGCCATGTTTCTGTGACGCCGGCTCCTGGTGTTCTGAGAGCCACTGACGACAGATATCTTGCATGGTGGAATCGCTTGAGACTTCAGCAGCCTGAAGAACATCCTGTACATGCAAACACGCCTTAGCAGGGTTCATCTTCACTGCTAGAAGATACGCTGCCCTCAGCTTACTGCAAATCAGGTACGCTTTTATCTACACACACACACACACACACACACACACACACACAGTATTTATTTTATTTACACAAACACAAAATTTTTTACAAATCAAAGAAAAGGAAGAAAAATTACTTTATTTTCTGTGGATTTGGACTCCAAAATCAGAGACTCCAACTCTTTGGCCTGAAAGAGAAGATTAGACTGAAGCTTTCATGTTTATATCATTCTGACAAAACATTTTTCATCTTCTGCTTTAGAGATCACTGAAATAAAGGAATGCATGTGACTTTTTTAATCTGAGAAACCACCAAGGTCCTTTCCAGAACCATCAGAGTAGGACGTAGAACAACGATTCATTGCTCTCACTGCATAGTATTCTTTAGGACTTTATACGAAATGATGACTCACATCAGCAGGGTTTTTGTCAGAGGCTGAGACGCAGCCGAGCACGATGGTGTCGCAGTCGTGTTTGGTGGCGCTGCCTGACTCACTCACACACTTCAACAGCTGGTGAATGGCGTGGTACTCACGCAGGTACACCAAGCGCTGACCAACACGCATGTACACAGTCAAAGCGTCTAACTGAAAATCCTGAAAACCGAGAGAGAGAGCTTGATCTAATACTGGTCTCTGTGTTGGACTGAAACTCTGGGAATCAGGTATGTATTGTACTTTCCATGAGATGTGGATGAATTAAGTCATTGTACCTGTATTACTCGATATGCGATGCCAAACCCCTCCTCAATGTTTTTGCCCCCCAGCATCACCTATAGAGAGAACACACACATACCGTGCATGAACATTATGCTTTGAAAAGGTCCAGTAATTCTTTGAGAAAATATCTCCTGATATTGCAAAGTGTCAGCAACCAGAAGATCAATCCAGCGCACATAAGCACCACAATAGCAGACCAGCATCTCATACTAGTGCATTTTCTGTAAACAAAATCAAAACTATTGTAAAAACTGTAATCAAAATCAGCCTCATGCTTGTCCCTGACTGCTCTTCACTCATTACATCCAGATCTTTACAGAAGAGATAAAAAGTGCAGGCAGCTCACCCTGCAGGCCACATCCACCTTCATGGAACTTCCTCCGAAAAGAGTGGGTGGGGCACTATTTCCTGTAGAAGTGGAGCTTGTATTGGCTATAGAGGAGGAAGAAGAGGAGCTTTCACATCGATGCAAAAACCGTGTCACTTCCAGCTGCAGCATGATGGTGTTCATGTGTCTAAGCGAAAAACACAACAGACTCCAAATGTAATGAAATCAAAGACCCTAAAGATAAAATAATTTTTCTAATCCACGTGAGGAGCCTGACCTGGAGACGTCACTGGAGCTCATTCTTTTCCTGAAGGAGGAGGAGGAGGATGATGAGAAGGTTTTGCGGCGGGTTTGCTGCTCTTGTAGGAAGGCCCTTAAATGCTCTTTGGCGCGGACCAGCCAACGCTGCCGCTCGCCGAGCTCTACGTAGGACTTAGCACCGTGTGTGAAGAAGCGGATACACGTCATAGCAGCTCGCACATGGTCCTGAACATGCACACAATATAACATTGTGATTAAATGCTTTTTTCCTTAACATTTAAAACAGGGTCTTTTATATCACTGGCTCTATGATGATTTTAGAACATATGCTGCGTTCAATGACTTGTTCAGCTTTGAACTAATGCGTGTTCCGTACCATCATGAACTGCTGGAGCTGGTACAGGGTGTGGAAATGACCCTTGCGCTGGAGCATTTGGCATGCCGGTATCAGGTACCGCCCCCAGCTCTCCAGTGTCCCATCCAGAGTCTCCAAGAGTCCCTGAAGGACACCTAATCGTCCGTGTTCCAAACACGGCTGGAGTATGCCCTCTAGAAACACCTCTTCTGGACACTCCTGCAGAAACATCCAGACAAAAGTCATCAGAGCAATCTGATAAGCAACTTAGTATACTAAAGCAGTTCTAAGTAGGAAATAATTGTTCAAAGTAGGCATAAGATGTCAGAATAGAGCAATAAAACAAGATCTTTAGGAAAGCACGTTTGTTAACTGGCTATTACTTCTGACATCTACACAGTGAACATGGCAGTACTTTCAATAATGTGCATTGTGAGTGGAACCTTGTTGAGCAGATACATGAGTGCATCCTTCAGGCAATCATGACGCATGTAGAAGGAGACAAGGCTCAGGTGTGTGCCATAGATCATCAGGTAATAGACACACTCCTGATGGTGTCCACAGCGCTGCGCACGGCTCTCCAGCCGGTCTACCGGTGATGGCGTATCACGCAGAGCTTCCTCCAGGTCAGTCAGCGAAAACAGGATGTCATCATCTAGTGTCTGAAATACACACACACACACACACACACACACAAAAACACAGCATGCACTGTATTTATAACAAAGTACACAGTATATTTCTTGATCCTTGACCTGGCTTATTTTTTCCAATTAGGATTTCAAGGGGAAAAGGTGATGTGTAGCTGGGAAACGTTACTCAAAGCTGGAGCCATGTGAAAACCAAATTCCCCCTTAACTGCTGTTAACATTGCTGAAGGTGAAACAACTACAGTCATTAGCTTTTAAGGGGGCATTTACATTTTCCCATCCAAAAAAAAAACCTAATACAAAAATAGCATGCATTTATTTCGATCCCTTTATCCATTATTGCATTTGTGTGACAAATTATAACAAATCAGGAAGGGATGAATTATTTTTCTACTCTGCGCTCAGTTTAAAATATTTATCTCATTCTAGAACATTCCAGAACAAATCTGTATATCCTGACTGAATTATCTAGTGCATTAAAGCTGTGTGGAGTCAACTGTCTGAACCAGGTCGTATGCATTCTCACTGTGCCCGGCGTGAGTCGGATGGTGGACTCCAAGTGCTGGATGATCTCCTGTAACAGTCGTGAGCCCAGGTTCAGCTGGTTTCTGTCCACCGAAGCTT
Organism: Tandanus tandanus; assembly: GCA_039654325.1. NCBI lineage: Eukaryota > Metazoa > Chordata > Actinopteri > Siluriformes > Plotosidae > Tandanus > Tandanus tandanus. The sequence continues at coordinate 1,445,424 of JBCNYH010000027.1, forward strand.
TCAGGGAGCGTGAGAACTTCTCCCGCGCTGCACTCAGACATCCAGCCTTCAGGAGTGCCATACCCCACGCATGCCACACGCCGCTTGGGTCCAGACCACTTTTTGTGGACACCTGAGAGGTGGGCAGAGGGAAGAATGGAAACACAGGACTCTGTAAACACATGCTTGCTAAAAAACAGAGCACAGTACACAAGAACAAGTTGAAGGTAATCTTAAAAGCCTTTAGGCATGACGTAAACCTCCTCACCTCCACAGCCAGCTGATAATACTCCGCCTCGAGCAGCTGGTTCCTCAAACGCATCACAGCTGTCGTCTCCAAAATGTCATCCAGAGATGGAATGTACTTATAGTTAGCACTGACCAGGATCTTCAGCACATCCACCTTACTGATGTAGCTGTGAGCGGAGAGAGAGAGAACCACAAAAGTTACACATCAGCATACCTGTGAGAACTGTACGCGGTAAAAGTGTGTGTCTGTGTGTGTTTTGACCTGTCACACAGAGCCAGGTCTTGGTTGTGTCCAGCTCTAACAAACATCAGCTTAGCGCTAAACATGAGCTGCTGCATGACATCAGTCAGGAGACGAGCGTCCACTTCAGGATTGGTCAGATTGCGTGAGATGGAACGGCAGTGACCAATCAGCTGATGACCACAGGTGGCGTGGTCACTGTGAAGAGTGAGGATGGACACACACAGGGACGCACTGGGTGCCTGACAGAGCAAGAGAGTGAGAGACAGACAGACACACACACACACACACACACACACACACACACACACACACACACACAAAAAAAAACCACTGACAGACTAAAAGACAAACCAAGAGAAAGTCAGGTATATACAGAAACATAATTAAACACGAACCTGTTCATAGTAGAATTCGCTGTGTAGCTGCTGGTTCTCTGCTGCATTGGGACTGAGTCTGTACTGCCTCTGAGGAACCTCAGGGAGACTGAGGACACCGTCTAGCGTTCCCTCAACCGACACCGGACTGTCTGCTACTGGAGACAAAGCATGTTACACGTTTTCATATCACGTTTGCTTACATCCCCGTTTACTATGGCACAGGGCAATCATTTAAAAAAAATTATTATACTACTTTATTTTATATACAGCACCATTTTCTTCAAGGAACATGAGGAAGATAAACATGTCACATACAATCAGTATGGAAAACATTTTGGACTGAATGGTGATACCTTCTGCCTGCTCCAGCTCATCATCCAAACTGAAAAAAAAGCACATTCGAAACTGTGAGAGAACACACATAAGAAAGTGTGAAAAATGTGCGAAATTTAGAAAGCATGTGTGAGAAAGCATGTGTTAGGAAACATGAAAAAGTGTGTAAAGAAACACGAGAAAGCCTGTGAAGAAGCGTGAGAGGAAAAGTATTGTGAGAAAGCGTGCGAGAAAGTGTGTGAGGAAGAGTAGTGTGAGTGTGTGCAGAATCATGTAACACCATTTGTGTGTGTGTGTGTGTGTGTGTGTGTGTGTGTATATATATATATATATATATATATATATATAGTTACGCTGTGTGGAAGAAGCTGTAGCACTGGTCACACACTCTCACAGGCTCTTCACTCCCCTCCACCACCATCTTCCTGCTGGAGCAGGCATGGCACACCAGGCGGCCACAGCGCCTGCAGTGATGTCGACGGTTAAACTGACACGGGAAGAAAAATAATAACTACATTTAATACCAAAAATTAAACGTATTACAGCGTATCAAGTGACGTCAACCTGTTATTCCTGAAATGTATTAAAATATATATTATTTACTCTTGCTCGGCCTTACCATGGTGAACCTTTCTCTCTGACAGACCATGCAGATGTGCTTCTGATGGTCAGGAATCCAGTCTTTACGCTCCGGTGTTTTCTCTGGAGGGGTGAACATGGATGAAGGGCGGGGCTTCTTCCCACTAGAACCTCTGTTTTGGTCCTGGGTGGAGCTTGACGGTGTATGCATAGGGGTGGCACCTACACAGAGGACCGACAGCGAAGCTTAGATTTCAGTGATGAGGATGTTACAGGTTTAATCAGTTTTATAGTGGGCTGGGTCTTGGATTACTTTGGCAAAAGTCACTTTGTTAAAGAGTGGCGTTTAAGAGGCTTTGTAATTGGAGTCACAGACCATAAGTTTTTAGTTAGTAAATAATAAATCAATTGTGATTAATAGCTATTAAATAAAACAGCAGACCTGCTGAGGAAGGCGGTGTGCGGCTGGGAGAAGACTGAAGTGAATTGTCCTGAATGGGACACTGTAGCAGTGCATCCTGCAAGCTGATCACTGAGTCTAAAAACACAGAGAGGAACGAAATGAATTCTGAAAAAGTTTGCAATCTTAAACTACAGCAAAAACAGAACTATGAGAAAAAACTCTCGGTCATGACAGCTCATTAATCAAATCGTTTGTGATAAGTGGAATATCCTAACGATTGTACATGACTGGGATGTTTTTGTCCTCACCGCTGCGTGTCCTCTCTCGGGGGGCGTAGGGGAAATCCAGGGCTTTCTTCGCATACTCTGCCAGCAGAGTGTCGATGTCCAGGTCTGTGATTCCTGCTTCCTGAGCTGGTAGAAGGTTCCGGAGGGTCGAGATGGCGACTGACAACCAGTCCACCTTCAGGTTCATCAACAGCTGCTCTAACATAAGCAGAGGATCCGCCAGCAGATGGAAGTAGTCCTGCCGGGAAGCTTCCGGAAGAGTCAGCAACACCTGGGGATATCATGTTAGAAAATACAACCCTAAGTTATGCTTAAAATAACTAGCATGCTAAAACTAACTGGACTTTATTGCTTAGAGGTTTGAGATTGCAACTGTAAAGAGGGTGTGGCCTCTGAAATGATCACAGTCATATCGAACATTATACACACCTTTGAGCCCAGGTGCAGAGCGTGTATGTGACGTCTACATGCTGGTGTCATTACGCTCTGAAAGTGCAGTGTGAGGTAATCAGACAGGAAATGGCAGGCGGCCAATCCGGGCCTCTGATCAAGTGCACGCTCGCTAACCTTCAGCGAATCAGAGAGGCTCTCGAGGAGCTAGGGGAAGAGGGAGAAAGTGACAGTACGTACGTTAAAGGTTTTTAGGAATAATTCCATCTAGAAGTTCATGTTCTGCCCCTGAATTTTCCATCAGAGTGTTTGTGCAATGTTTGTGCACACTGTCTTACCTGGAAGGCATCCTCAGTTCGGCCGTACTCCAGCAGATGGAGCAGGTGTTCAGTCTGGAGTTGCAGTTTCGATTGCTCCGATACAGGATACAGCTGCACCCACTGAGCGCACAAATCAAACTCCTAGTGACACACACACACACACACTAATCAATTTCCTGACAATAGCACATGCACCATCAATTGAGCTGAAATGCCTTCAGACATCACAAAATATTGAACTTAATTTTGGTGGTACTGTCGGACTGACCCGTGTTTGCAGCAACAGGGTGAACATGGACTCTGGGTTTCTGCTTGACTCCTCCTTCAACTCCTGCCACGTCTGCCATTCCAGTGGAGGCTGTATGCTCAGCATCTACACAACACACACACGTCAGGAGCGTGTCTTCTGCGGTCTTCTTAAAACAACACACAGTGACTGTGGAAGAGTTTACAATCCGCCCACGAACACACACACACACACACACACACACACACACACACACACCCTGTTGTACATGTCGAGTTCATGTTTTTTCTGCCGCAGCTGTGGTGTGAGTGTGTGATCTGGTCTCGAGTCACTAAGACAGAACTGCAGCAGCTCCAGGCAGCTGTGAAGAGGCCATCGCTCCAAACCCTGCAGCGCCGCACGGGCTCGTAACTCCCAGTCTTTCACCCGGAAAAGCTGCTCCATCCTACAATCTCCTAAACACACACAAAAAGTCTGTATTTTATTCACAGACACACACACAT
>JBCNYH010000027.1:1449434-1463701 GCA_039654325.1 Tandanus tandanus
TCTGACAGTGAGGAATGTGAGTGTGAGCGACTCTGGAGTTTATAACTTCAGATTTAAAACACACACAAGTGACTGGATATCAACATCATCTGGAGTTCAACTGACTGTTACAGGTAATAACACACACACACACACACACACAGAGAGAGAGAAAAAAAGAGAGGGATAATTCCATACTCTCCATGGTGATGCAAGCGAGCAGTCGGTCCTGTAGTGCCCCCCTCTGGCTGCTGCTTTGTGCATAGCAATCCAGCAGGCTTAGAGCTCGGTTCAGGTCTTTGGTGCTTAATGCCTGCTGGAAAGCTTCAGTCACCATCGCCTGACCTGCCCCATCCTGAGCCCCAGAGAAGAGCATGGCCACCATGCCCGACTTCCTGCACAGAGCTACCCCGATGTCATCCTCGGCATCCAGGGGCGACCCCAGGACGGGTGCCATGGTGTCCATAAGGAAAGCCTTGAGGATCGGAAAGGACGTAAGCAAAGCTTCAGCCTCTTTGGAGATCTGCTCCAAGTCCAGCGCAGCTTCTTTACGTCCAGCACTCCGAAAATATGAAGGCAGCCCTGGCCATGCAGAAGAGGCCACACGGGTAACCTCCACCCGACTCACATCCAACAATGCCAGGAGAGCAACCAGGGCAGATCGGGATTTCAGGAACGACAGAGCAGAGGGTGTGAGGAGGAAAGAACTTGCCGAGGGTGGTGATGATGAAGATGAGGACGAGGATGAAGACAAAGATGGAGAAGGAGGAGAGGTGGAGAGATTCGGAAAGACACTGGTTTCCACCGATGCCTCCGATTCCGAGCTGGGTTCAGAGACCGTAGGCGGTTCGGGAAGGTCAAAGGTTAGAGTTTGCTCCTGATTGAGCAAAGAGGGGATGCCAAAGGGGAAGACAACTCCTCCATCAGTTCCTGCACCCTTCGGGGAGGGAGGAACCCAGACAGGAAGCGGATCACAGCAGCGCTGCACTATGACCTGCTGCACATTTACACGCAGACCCTCCTGATGCAGCAGAGACAGTAACCTAAAACACACACAGAGTATAGATATAGACAGAGGGTGTTAGCATTTCTTTTCTTATTAAAAAACTGATGTACAGAAGTATCAAACAGCCAACTGAATGACACGATTTGAACCAGTAGAGGGCATTTTAAGACAATTTCAACCCATAAAATAAAGATTTTTATTAAAATGGTAATTTGGTAAACAGCAACACCAGCACTAATGTGTTTGATCAGAGTAGATATACTTAATTTTTGTTTTAGTAAACATAGTAAGTCTAATTTATTTATGCATGTTGTACCTTTCGGGTGTGACCTGTCTGTCAAAGATCAGGTGTGAGAGGAACTGATGAGGCGATTGTAGCAGCACCAGCAGAGGATTCCCCAATTTCACCGCTGAACTCTGATCTGAACACACACACACACACACACACACACACACACACACACACACACACACAGTTGACATGCAGCAGGGGAATATAATGAGATTATTTGATGAAGTTTTCTAATGAAAAGTCCTCTTTCTAAAAAAAATTGAATTAAACAAAAAAAATGTGTAATAAAGCTCTGCATTAAAAAAACCTTCACCTTCGGATCCCACACTGCGCACCAGCACTGACGCCAGCATGTTGACGTAATCCAGGAAGCTGCGCATGTAATCTGGCCTACAGGTAGCACCGTCAATCTCAAAGGGGCACAGCTGGTCCATCAAGCGCAGCAGCTGTTTCATAGCTGAGCGCACGGGGTGCGAGTCGAGCTCTGACTGTTTCAGTCCCATCTGCTCCAGCAGAGACACCAGAAGAGAGCTGGCTGACTGACCCTCACCTACAACACACGAATCATTGTCTAAGTTTAGTCTAGATCACTGTTTGTCCTGCTCGTGATGCAGCACTTCAGCAGAGTCTCTAATCATGTTCTAATGAAAACATTTGTCTGGTAATTGCAGCTCTCTTAACTGTTTTCTGCAAGAGCAGAAAATACAAAAGCATCAATAATTTATTAACTAAATGTGGAGCTCTTTACCGGCAATGTTGATGGCGGAGGTCAGAATCTGCAGCGTGGCCTCGAGGCACTGGACGTGCGTGAGCTGGGCGGCAATGGACTCCTCCGTGAGGGACGAGTGACTGCAGAGGAGGACTTCCCGAGCGCTACAGCCAAACGGAGGTACAACTCCACCCTCCTCTTTGTTGGAGTCTGAAAGTGAGGGAAATTGGTAAATAATACACCGCTTTGTGTTACCATCAATTTGTCTCTTATGCCTCAACCCATTTATGCTCAGGTATATGATTAATCATATATTTACAATTAACAATAAATCACGAGGCTCATGTACCTGATTTGGGCGGCCCTTTGCTGGTTGATGTTCTGTTCAGGATTTTACTGACTTGCTGCAGTACGGAAGGAAAACCCCGAATACCCTCCGAATGACAATCCTCTCGGTCCAGTGTGATGCCTGCGGGTTAAAGAAGAGATAATTATGGCTTCATACATACAATAAACATGGCTTCTGTACCTTTGAATTTTAGTAAAGGAGGTGTGGCCCTGTGCCTCTCAGTAAAGGAGGCGTGGCCTCTGTGGACTCTATGTAACCTCACAAACACACAAACACACCTCGGTTCTCCAGTGAGGCGTGCAGTCTCCGCTCAGCCGTCTCCAGAAGCTGCCGTGAACTCTTCCACAGCTGGCACTGGCAGCAGGCCAAGTCAAAAGCAGCCATACTAGCCGGACTGAGCTCCTCGAGCAGGGGGCGCAGTGTGTCTGAGGAATGAGAGAGCCAGTAGTTCTCCTCCAGACAGGCCACAGGGCGAGAAGATGAGCTCAGGAGGCGATCAGCCACGTCAGAGATGGAGTAGAATGCCATGCCTGAAAGAGAGCGCGAGAGTGTTAGAAACATGAAGAATCCAATCATACAGCGAATGTCTGATTCACAGCTGTTTTTATCCAGGTGTATGACTACCTGCTGCAGCCGCGTTGCCGATGCTCTGCAGTGTACATCTGCTGCTGCTGCCCAGGCGGCTCCGTCCCAAGCCCGTCACCCCGACTGATCCCAGGCTCTCCGTGGAGGATGATAAAGAAAGGGACTGTCTCTCGATCTTCTGCTCAACCTGAGCCAGTTCGGACAGAACCTCATGGTACCGCTCCATGAAGAAAAGCTCGCTGCAGCACGGTGCTTTCTCCAGCCCGAACATCAACATCACCTACACATACATATCCACATCTGACTATTGCTTAACAGGTTAGTTCTTATAGGAATGTTCTACACTCTGCTGGAACACATGTTGTTGTGGAGTGAAGTGGGTAAGGAACCTGATGAGCCTCCACGTAGTTTCCTCTGCGTATGCAGGAGATCAGGAGAGACTCGGGTGGGGCAAACATGGAGGGAATGAGCCAGCTGTGAGCTCCTCCGCACACACATGCTTCATATTCCACACACACTTGTACAGTGCCAGGACTGCCATCTGGAAAGCAACAGAAACACACTCGGGGATGAAGTCAGCATTTTCAACTGCCAAAATACGAACTGATATCTGAAGCTCTAACAATGATATAAAAAGTTACAGTGGAATTGTTTCACTCATTTTTTCAAAGAATGAGACATGAATAAAATAAGTAAATCCACAACGAACCTGAAGTACTGGTACTGATCTCTCCGTTCTGACGGTCTGAGGTCAGGCGGCGCTCGTGATGACGACGGTGGGATCGCTTCTTCTTCCGGACACCAGAAACACCACTGCTGCTGCTGCTACTGCTACGCCTCAGAGAGAGAGCTGATTTCATGCCAGGGGAAGGAAGAGCCGGACCACCTATACAAACACACACTTTACTTTTTCAGCAGTGAAGTTTACTTGCTGGTGTTAAATTTGATTTCTCATCCATAATGTATCTGAGGCCAAATTCTAAATGGCTATCTACTCACAATATTTGCTACACAGGGCATAACAACTCTGAGAAACGTCTCAGTTTTAGGGAAGGAGGCACAGTCTTTGTGTTTCCCAGCAATAATGAGAAATATAACACAACTGAAACATAACATTTCCCATGACTCACCGCTTGCGTTCCCCTGATTAGTGGTGATGATCTGCAGCCTCCATTGAGCCTCCGCCGTGTGTTTGGAGAGCCTTTGTAACCGAGAGCCGAACGTGTCCACTGTCACCGAGCAGCCCAGACTCTCAGTCAGCTCCGCCTCAGCCTCCAGCGCTCTCCCGAGGGCACACATTCCCTCCAGTCCCTCTCTGATAAGCCGCAGAACTCCTTCCATCACGTCAGAGTCCAGCAGGAATCCGTGGCATCCCAACATCATCTCACCAGACTGAACACTCTCCAAAGGCTCGATCTTCTCTTCATGCACTTCTCTTTCGCTGTTCTCTTCAATGCTGCTGCTCAGTTTCTTCTCCGTGCTGGAGCGACTCAGCTCAGCAAAGTCAGAGTAGGACAAGAAAAGTAGTGAGAAGATGTTCTCCAGGAGCTCCAGGCGAAACATTGTGGGAACGGCTTCCAGGTAGAGCTGACACTCCGAAAGGTAATGCTGAAACAGAGACGAGCGGCCTGGACGGAGAAGAGGTTAGCATCTCGTTTAAAAGTGTAGCCATGGTACTGCTAGTGTGTCTAGTAACATTAGTGTAAGTGCGAGAGTAGCATACCTAGCGTACATATGTTATAAAATATGTTTTATGTTGAAGCTCACTGATGACTTTTTACTGTACGCACCTTCAGCCTGTTCCTTCTGGGGCACCTGCGCCATTCTGAAATCTACACGCGTGTTCACACACACGGCATAGATGGCATATTTCATAGCACAGAAACCCCTGAACATGGTGACGTTGCGCTGCACGCAGCTGCTCTGAGAGTCTCCATATGATGAGTCTCCTTAAAAACGGGAAAAAGTAGAAAGGAGAAGTGGGTCTTCATGTGAACTGTTTAATTCTGGATTCTGATTGGTCAGAAGACGTCAATCCATTTTTCTGTATTCTTCGTGTGTGTGTGTGTGCGTGCGCGCGCTAGCATTAGCAATACCTGCAGTCTGCAGCAGCTCCAGCACTCTGTGTTCTTCATACTTGGCTAGTGGAGTGAGAGAGTGCACCAGGTAGAGAGCTGAGTGTTGATCCAGATTGTGCAGCTGAGACAGCAAGGCCTCATGGGAGATCTCACTGTCCACACATAGAAATCTTTATTCAAATACTGTTTTATTTTAGGGATTTACAAATTGTAACCAGAACGGAAATGTTATTTTGACTGGAAAGAATGTCCGGGAGTATGTGTGTGTGTGTGTGTGGGACTCACAGGTTGTTTTCTGCACACCACTCCAACACCTTTAACTGAGAGGAGAGGACATTTGCAAACTCACTGAGGAAGCTGTCTTTGGCCTACACACACACACACACACACACACACACACACGAATAAGACAAAAACATCAGACTAGATAAATGTTTTTGTTTGTTTTTTTAAGATAAACCATTTATGGTAGAATATCTGCAGTGCTGGCTCAGCAGTTTAAAATATTGATTGTACTATTTCACCACAACACCTTATAAATGAAAAGCATGTTATCAGCTTCCTGCATTAAATGCCCTTTTTTCATTCATTTCACAATTCCAAAGTGCAGCACAAACAGACACAAATTCCTTTAAAGGCAAAATATTAAAAGCTTTATTTAAATAAAAAAATTTTTTAAATCACACACTCTCACACAGGTCTGGGCCTGCCTGGTTTTCCAACATTTTCTTTAAAGTGTCTCTTTCCAACCTGTTGCTGATGCAGAACCCTGAGGAGCCGCTGGGCAGAGTCAATGCTCTGGCAGTGCTTCCATCCTAGCAAAAGAAGGAGGCGGGACAGTGGCTGAAACTCCGATCCAAGCAACGCCTCCAGTTTAGAAAACTCCTCCTTCTTAATGAGGTCAAGCCCAGTGACCTATCAAGAATACCAGAAAAGAGGATAGACAAGTGACTTAACACAAATTATAAGAATATAAAAATGGGGGAAACAAAAATATAACCATCACACCATCTCATTTGTAAAACTGTCCAGGTTTTATTCAGATTAACGGATACCTCTGAGGATCCTTTACAACACGGTGTTCTGGGTACCGGCAGTTTGGTATGTGTTTATTACAACACTCAATAGGGAAAGTGAATGAGGGGGAACAGGGGTGAGAGGATAATGGGATGGGGCGAGTGAACGAGGGACAGAGGCTGAGACAGAGTGGACAAGTGCAGGAGGGAGAGTGGATAAAGGAGTGTGGAGGAGGGAGAGTAAATGTAGAGGGAAGTGGCAGGACTCTTACCAGAACCTGCTCCAGAAAGTGCTTTCCACTTCCCAAACATTCAAAGTAAAAGGTTTTCCAAGCTGCGGAGCGGTCCCTATGACAACATAGGCTGAACATGAGGCTCTCTGCTTCAGGCAAGTCCACTGAAACACACACACACACAATTATTAGATATTCTGTCAGCATATTGTGTTGTCATGTGAATGTTTTGCGCAAAACGACGGTCACATGTGAAGGCCAGACATGACCTCAGAAGTGTGTGTGTGAGTGTGTGTGCAGAATAGTGGTAATAAAATTACCAAAGACTCTCACTTCCCCAAAAGCAAGACAAATGAAATAAAAAACTGACAGGGGAAAAATTAAACATGTCCCATCCAATCAAGCCCGCACTATGTGCATGCATGCGTGCGTGTGTGTCCATCCCTCTCACCCTGTACATGTGTTGCATCTAGGAGCCGGTCCCTGTTGAGCCGCAGAGCCGTGGTGCAGTAACGCATCAGCAGAGTGTGACTCTGAGGCCGAAGCAGATTCCCCATCACCTTCTGCTCACTCAGAGGACCCTCCCTTTCCCTGCACAGACCCACCCACAACTGCTCCAGCTCCACTGCTGCACACGGAGCAAGAGTCAGAGTACGGCATACCTTCTCTGCCCATCCCTCACTTCTCTTCTCCTCTTTCTCTTCCATGAGGTCCAGGAGATGTTGGAGAAAAATGCTTGATGCATGCGGGTGTTTGAGGAAGAGGAGCAGGGCATGGGTCAAACGCAGGCTTCGCTCAGAGAGGAGGTGGCGAATGCAGGACACAGTGGCGTCACTCAGAGGAGGAACAGAGGGCAAACCCTTCCACTCAACACGCTCGGAGTCCAGGAACACCTGATGCAGCTCCTAAGAATGAGAAACCAAAAAAATGCTTAAAGCTCCAGAACTTATTCATAGTTCCAGTGAATGAGGTGTGGCCTATGAGCTTAATCATGCTCCATGAAGGAGGTGTGGCCTATGAGCTTAATCATGCTCCATGAAGGAGGTGTGGTCAGCATTGGTCATCCTTACAGCATAATTCGTGCATAATTTAATACGTTTAAGCGATACAGAGCATATTTTATAAGCTTGTCAAGCCAAATGAAGAAAGACTGGAAACGGAGCTGTGGCCTCTGTGTGAATGTCACTGTCAGTGATGGAGCTGTGGCCTCCGTGTGCATCAGACTCACTGAAGGAGGTGTGACCTCTGTGGGTGTCAGTGTCAATTCAGTGCAAAACTAAACAAACAAAGTTAACTGGCTGGTCTACAGAGTAAACAATCTGATTTTTTTCTTTAAAAAAATCTATAAAATTAACAGGAGTACTATAGATCCCACAGTAGAATTCTGATTTGATGAACCGATGATTTGTATTACCTCAAATTAAAAAAGAAAGGATGTTTGTTACAATTATGATGAGTGTTAGAGGAAGTGAGAGGTTCACCTTTAGTACAGAATGAGGCACTTCCTCTCCAAGCTCCTCTAAAATCAACAGGAAGGCTAATTCTCTGTGAACTGAGAGAGACACCTGCAGGGCAAGAAGGAAACATGATGTGGATGATCTGATGTCCAAAAACTCATCAAAAACCTTGTTATTTTAAAATGCATTTCACCTTGACTTTTAAGTGTTTCTCCAGCACCTGCAGCCAGAACCAAGCAAGTCTATGAGGACTTCCTGCTGACTCCCACCTACAAAACATACACACACGGAAAGGGAAAGTCCAAAGCCATGTCCAAAAAACCACCTGCCTCAAATAAAAATAACTAAGCACTAACCTAACAGGTTATAGTTGTTTCATTTAAAAGATTGTAGTTATATTACAGCTATCAGAATGTGAGGAGACACAACTCACGCAAGTTGATACGGCTCTGTGATAATTGCATTTATGATGTCTTCAGGATGGCGCGGCACATCTCCGGCAGCCCGACTAAGCTGTTGAACACAAGCGGCGGCCAATTCCCACTCACCATGCCGTAAACACTGGGTAAAAAAGACAAAAAGGTCCTGCACAGAGCTCTCCACCTCACGGCCGAACGGATGCATAATGGCACGTTTTCCCGGGACTGCGTCAGTGTTTAACCAGACTCATCTATAACAGAGACAAAATATGTGCAAAACAGAGATCATGACACTTCACAAGGCACTTTTCAGCTAAATACATTACAGATGAGATCTGATTAGTGTAAATCATTTCCTTTACTTTTTGTTCAGAGAAACCAACCGAGCAGGGGAGAAGTTCCCCACGAACACTGAAATGTATGACTGTAAATCCAGGTTTCTCACAAAGACCTTTAAACTTCTAGTTCTTGTATATTATATGACTTGTACAGATCTAGTAACACTTTAAATGATTACAAACCACACCTTCAATCCGTGGAGCACTATAACTGGGTTTAAACATTCTAACACAAATTTAATCAGATAAATGTCACAGTGAGATCAGAGATGGCTATCAATTACATAAACAAAGACTTTAAACAGGTTGAATGATGCAATGCATTCTGGGTATTAGCTCCATATCTATGATAACGTATGAGAGAACCACTGAGAACCTCACACGGTGTTTAAGACTCACAGAAACATCTCGAAATAAACCGGCCTGAAATGAAACTAATCACTTTACGCTTTGCTCTTTTTCTGACAGTAAGCGGAATGTTTTGTACACAACAGTCTCCGGAGAACTTTTATTGAAAACCTGTCGGAACTACAGAAGAAACGTCACGGCCTGCAGGATGTTCATCATCTCAGAGAGTTAACTATCATCGCACTACTCAGTAAAATATTAAACACCACTCACGGTTTGTTTGTGTTCGAGAGTGAGTTTAACATCGGAGAATCTTCAGCCTGACGACTTCAAGCCCCTGTGAGCTCGGCCGCCATGACAGTTGTGTCACGTGACCTGATCAGCTGATTTAGGCAGTGACTAGTAAGTTGCCAGATTTGACTCCGTGCTTAAAGGGTGTGTTTTTATTCAGGCTATTTTTTATGAAAGTCATTTTACATTATGACAGAAAATATTTAAATCTAAAAAGTCAAGCATTTTATCCGCTGTGCTGTTTTTACTACACATGATGTGCCGATTTTTTTGGCCACTTACTTATTTATCTGAATTGGCATGAGACAGGACAGAGATAAAGAACAATATGTGCTTATTTATTATTAACCATTTACTCTTTTATATTCAAATACATTTCTTTAAACTATTAACTCTAATATATTTTGTTGTATTTTTTTATTTATATTTGGATTTCATAAAGAATGTAATATTGTTTTTAAAAGAATAAACATAAAAAATATCACAGTTATAGTTTGTGATGCTGTTAACCCAGTGTACTATTATATTATTTCCTTTAATCGTCATCATCATCATCATCATCATCATCAACAATTATAATATTACATTTCATTTTCCAAACCACTTTATCCTTTTGGGGTCTCAGGGAGACTAGAGCCTATCTCAGCCGACTCTGGGGGGCGAAGGCGGGATACACCCTGAACAGCTCTTCATTTCACTGCAAAGCCAACACAACCAGCCACACCAAGGGGACAGTTTGGAACAGAAAACTAGCCTGACATGCATGCCTTTGGACTGTCGGAGGAAACCAGAGCATCCAGAGGAAACCCACGAAAGCCCAGGGAAATCATGCAAACTCCACAAGGACATGCGCTCGGCAAGCCCGGGACTCGAACCCAGGACCATTTGGCTATGAGGCGAACGTGCTAACTGCTACGCTTCTGTGCCATCCCAACACATTTATTTGGTTGTACATGATTGACAAACTTCAGTTCAATCTGGCAACCCTAAGAAGAAAGGTCAGAGAAAGTTTTTTGATTTTTGTTTATTGATCTTTTAGAGTTCTGGGAAAGATTAAAAAAGAAAAAGAAAAAAGGTCTAACCTACATGATGAATAAATGATTTTCTCAGCTTCTGCGATGGCCTGGCAAGCTGTCCAGGGTGTACTCTGGCCCAGATTCGGCTGAGATGGGTGCCAGCCTCCCCGCGACCTTAATTAGGATCAAGCGGATAAGAAAAATAATTGAGTGATTGATTCTCTCAGCTAAAAACCTGCAGATGTAACAGACTAAGTACATTAGCAAAAGTACAATGTTATTAAATTTGTATTCACATGTAATAAAAGTAGCATATTATAAAGTATGGCCTAGAAGTACTGTAAACAACATTCCAAATGTTTGTACTGATGCTTATTTATGCTACTGACATGAATAATCAAATATTTAAAATGCCAAAACCGGAACATCTGACCTTGAGAGTTCACTAAAATCACTAAAAAACAAATCAATAACTGGTTGTAAGCTATTTTGGTGAAGAGGATTGCACCACTGCCTTACAGCTCCTGGGATTGAGCTCTGAGGTAGGAACCTGTGGATATTCTGTGCATGTTCCTCTGGATTTTTGAAAGCGGTATATAAAAGTGTGTGTGTCTGTGCATGGTACCTGATTAGGTGAATTCTCCTGCCTATGGATCCACCATAACCTCTGACCAGAATATGGTTCTTACTGGAGATGATGATAACAATAAACATCAACAACAATAATAATAATAATAATAATAATAATATCCAAATGGTTTCCATGGCAACGCAGGTGAGCCGTTGAGACAGTATCCGAAGGACGAGACAGATCAGGCGGGGTTTAAATGCTATTATTACATTAATCGAGAGGTTTAGAGAGAAGGGAATATGTAGGACACGACAACACCGACCAAAGTAAGTATATTTCATTCATCATTATTTCTGTGCTGCGTTCAATTCCACAGATTTCAGTCCACGAGATAAAAACTGCCCTATTCTCAGAGAGAGAGAGAGAGAGAGAGAGAGAGAGAGAGAGAGAGAGATACATTACTGTACTTTCACTGGGTCACTCAGAAATACTTATTCACAATATTATTTTAAAATCATTCTTATTTTTCTCACCTTTTTGATATAATTTTATGTGATATGTCGGTGGATTGCATTTTGTTTTCACATTGATTATTAGCATTGTGATTAGCCTACTGTTTTGATTATGTACTTTTCTATTATTCACTTACAGATTATTGGATTATGATTTTTTCACCGGTTTTTCTTATAATAATAATAATAATAATTAGTAGTAGTAGTAGTATTGTTGTTCAGTGACTTTGACTTTACTCCTGATTTGGTAAGCATTATGGTTAGCGACTGGTTGTAGAGTATAGCTACTCATTAATGGGTGTCAGTCGTTTTGTTTGAATTTGATTTTTTTGGATCTTCTGTGCTATAAATTAGTTTTATAGTTTATGATGGTAAGCACTGGGAATAATGTGTGGAATAAGTGTCCTAGAACACAAACAGACAGTTTACACCAACCCCAGAGAAAAATGTGAACATGATAACATGCTACTTGACATTTCACACAAACTGTTTCACCTGTTATAGTTTTCTAATGATTTTATTTTCTAAGTTATTTAATTGAATTTTTTTTAGTTAGTTATCGAATATTAGATTTCCACTGTTGTAAAATGTCTGGGTTTATTTTTACATCCATGTCTCTGTATATGGGAAGACTGTTATACTGATGCGCAGCAGAAGTGAAGGGAAGATGCAAAGATGCAGAATTTGTATAAAACTGGTTTATTCACAAACAAGGCAAAGGTATCCACAACACAATCCAACTCATGGTCACACAGGCACAGATTATGCAATAGGATAGTTTATCAGAGGTATGGCAGAAATGATAAACATGAGACAGGCAAGGTACAAATACAAACAGGCCATATCACCAGCACGACACAAGGACGGGAACAAGGAGAAAAACAAGTCATTCATTCATTTTCTGGGATTTGCTGGGAGGCTGGCGCCCATCTCAGCTGATTCTGGTCGAAGGCGGGGTACACCCTGAACAGCGCTCAGGCCATTGCAGGGCACAGGTCATATACAGAAATCCAAAACACAGAGAGAACAGCTTGGCAATTACTGAACACAGGCTCATAATAATATAATCAGTATGTAATGGTTTGTGTGAAATGGTTTGTGCTTGTATGTATATTCCTTTTCATTACACGTTTGATAGTTTGTACATGCTCCCTGATCACCTGCGCATACATGCTGCTCACTGAGTCTCCTGGGGTGCATTGTAGTTTTTCGACCTTAGAAAGCTGTAAGGGACGACTGCAGTTCAGTTGTGCCGAATACAGAGTAGAACCATGACATGGATGTTTATGTTGGACAGATCTGTCAAGATTGGGCTGTCCACCTAAGCTCTTCACAATACTTCAGCAGATGCATGAAGGCCAGAAGAGGGCAGGTGAAACATACTGGCGAGTTATCAGACCCATTCCTTATCGAAATTGGGGTCAAACAAGGGCACATCTTCGCTCCCAAGTTTTTTGCTAATTTTTTCTGCATGATGCTAAGGGAAGCCAAAGAATATTTCACAGAAGGGATTTACATTTGGTTCAGCACTGATGGAAGAGTTTGTAATCTTCAGAGTCTTCTGAGAATATACACCCCTTGCCCATAGTAAAGACGCACTCCAGACAATTGTTGACCACTTCAATGATGCAGCGACGGCATTCAGAGGTTCATCAATAGAAATCACTACATAGAATTTACAGTCCTCCAAACACAGTCGAGCACTTTGCATACCTGGGGAGCATCATTTCAATGGATGCAACAGTGGACAAAGATGTCGACAACCCCCTTGCTAAGGCTGACATTGCCTTTGGTCGATTGCAAAAGTGTGTCTGGAAGATCCTGGTGTGCAGAGCTGTAGAGGTTACCACTCTCCTTTACGGATCAGAAGCCTGGACCCTATACAAAAAGCATGTACAACTTCTGTAACACTTCCACATGTGATGCCTTTGCTCCATCATGGGCATCAAGGGGCAAGACTATGTGACTAAAAACAAAGTCTTGTAGAGAGCCAGCATCTCCAGCATTGAGGCAATGCTACTGACCAGACAGCTGGACAGACCACTTGTCACACATGGAGAATAAGTGGTGCAGTTTTTTGAGGTAGCAATGAGAGCAGCAGCTGACGATAATCAAAAGCAGAGAAAAGCGACAGCCGCCCAGAGACATGTCCACAATGTGCCAAAATATGTTGTTCTAGGATCAGCCTAGTTATCAAAAGGCGTGCTCTCGCTACCAACTTCTTCCCAATGATCTTCGGAGACAAGGAATCTGCCATCATCATTATCATCATTATCATTGTTCTGTCACTTTTCCCCTTTTATGACAAAAAGCACCCTTTGACATCATCCTTCCTTCTTTCTGACATCTCTGTGACATGTCCACAGATTTCAACCCTTCTCAGGGACATCATGTCCTCTTCATCACCATCACACCTCTCCATCACCTCTCTTCTTCCCTTTCATTACTCCTCTTCATCAACTCATACTCTTCATTCATCATCTTCCTCTTCATAACTCTTTTCATCATCTCCTCTTCATCATTTCTCCTCTTCCTCCCCACCACTCCTCTTCATCACTGCCTGGGCTCTTCATTAGTTTCTTCGCTTGTTCCCCGAGAATCACTGCTTGCAGCTATATTGCTTTCTTATCATTACCGTGAGAGCTTTCTTATTGTAAAAAGGTAAAGTCTGTTGGGTTTTTACACCTGAGCCTAGTGGCTCATCACTGCTGGAGCTTATTGTGATTTCATAATAAAGACTTTCAGTGTATCTTTTGTGATCTTATGGAAATCACCTTTAATTGTTTCCCATTGTGACTTTAAAGGTAGTTGCTTGTTTTGCTTGTTGCCTTATTAAGTTCCCAACTCTATAAGTATATTTTCTTCACCGTATGCCACCTCTACCTTGAAAGAAAGGAATGAGACAGGCTTTTTTGTAGGTTTAAGGCAATTATCATTATTATTATTAGAACTAATAAAATTAAGAGGTTTGGAGAGAAGGAAATATGGAGGACACAAGACCAAGCAGTGTAAGTGTGTTGGGTCATTCCATGGTAAATATTTGTCACAGACGGGACAGAAGCCAATAT
>JBCNYH010000027.1:1517912-1531400 GCA_039654325.1 Tandanus tandanus
TTTCCTCAAGAAATTATTGTACCTACTCCATGTATTAGTGTTATTACGGTAGGCATTTTCCTCAAGAAATTACTGTAACTACTCCATGCATTAGTGTTATTACGGTAGGCATTTTCCTCAAGAAATTACTGTACCTACTCCATGTAATAGTGTTATTACGGTAGGCATTTTCCTCAAGAAATTACTGTACCTACTCCATGTATTAGTGTTATTACGGTAGTCATTTTTCTGTTGTTCCTCTGGAATTAACAGTGTTTTGCCATGTATCAGTGTTTTCCATGGTAGCTAAATTCCTCAATTTTGCTGTTTATTACGGTAGCCATGCTACTCTAGTAGTTATGGTACGTTTTCTAGTTAGGTTTGATTAGCCATGTTACTCCAGAACATACTGTACTTTTAGCTACTATGTTTACCTAGGTTTGCTACTCTAGCAGTTACGGTAGTTTGCTCATTTGTTAAAGTTCTATGGTATCACTGACTGCTGTATATAATTTATAATATGCTTATGATATCCACTGGAATAAACATTAATGAATGACAGTTCTGGTTCATCGAAAGTTTCCATACACGTCACCCATTTTAAAAGAGCTCCGCCATGACACGCTTCCCTATAACTAACACAGCCACCTGCGCACCAGAACCTTTATGACAACCTTGAGTACTTCAGACCTGAATTCTTCTGGTTTCTTCCAAACTGCACGTGACTTAAACACGATCTCAATCTGCGACGCAAGAGACGGCGTGATTTATTTGAAAAGTAAGAGAAAAAAACACGGGTCGAGGAAAGCACACAAGCTCCATCTTTAACCAGCTCCACCCTTCTTAATAAATCCTGAAATTCCCATGATCCCAAAGTGTTGGGGAGGGAACACCAGAGAAGTGCTCCATGCTACAGTAAAACCAAACAAATCTAAAGAGAGCAGGAGACGGATGAGAACATTACACATGACTGGTGGAAGAGAAGCGAACAGAGCGCAGAGGAATGTGGGCGTGCTGAAAATAAACACATGTAACCTATCTGAACACGCAAAACTTTGGATTCTTCCATCAGAATTTCTGCATTTGGCAGACACCCTTATCCAGAGTGACTTACATTCATCGTTTTTATACAACTGAGCAATTGAGGGTTAAGGGCCTTGCTCAAGGACCCAACAGTGGCAGCTTGGTGATACTGGGGCTTGAACCGCCAACCTTCGGATCAGTAATCCAGAGCCTTAACCAATGAACCACCATTGCCCTAAGAATTTAATTGGGAATTGTGAAATTTGGGCGTTTCCAATCAAGCCAGATGCTTGTGTCCTGAAGCAGCACTGGCTCTTGTCCATTCACGTAGCCGTGACCAGGTATTTTCAATCATAACTAAGAAATAAAGGCACTTCTCATCAAACTGGTACTGTCAACCTTACAATCCTGCTGAATCAGCTGTTACTATAGAAACGCTCCTTCTGACCAATCAGGATTAAGAATTCAACAGTATTCAACAGGATATAAATGCAGAAAGTAGAACAAAAAGAAGGAGGGAAGTCGTGGAGGGAAAACGAGTTGGATCAAATAACAGATTAATAAAAGGAATGCAGACGAAGTGTAGAAGGGAGTGAGGACAAACAGTAAGCCTGAAAATAAACGGGCGTGTCCACTCACGTTGTCCACCTTCTCACGTTCCAGTCCAACCACGTTACCCATAAGCCTCAGCACTTCGGCACGTTTGTTCTTTGGCGTGTGGAAATAGCCAAGAAACAGATTCCTCATGAGCACTCTGAGAAAGACAGGAGAGGTTAAACGAGGTTCGTGGAAATGAGCTGCAGTGAAGAGGGAGAAAAACGGTGGCGACACAGCAGCGCAGTGGTTAGCACGTCCGCCTCACAGCATGAAGGTCCTGGGTTCGATTCCCGGGCTCAGGTGTTTCTGTGTGGAGTTTGCATGTTCTCCCCGTGCTTGCGTGGGTTTCCTCCGGGTACTCCGGTTTCCTCCCACAATCCAAAAACATGCCCAGTAGGTTAATTGGCTGTTCCAAATCACCCCTAGGTGTGAGGGTGTGAATGATTGTGCGTGTGTTGGCCCTGCGATGGCCTGGCAAGCTGTCCAAGGTGGGCCCCGTCCCCGCGACCCTAATTAGGATTAAGCGGCTTAGAAAATGAATGAATGGATGAATGAATCAGTCATAAAAAGAACGGTCAATTTATTAATTATTTGTTTAGTGAGGTGTGTGTGTGTTTTGCTTGTTTACTTGTCAACTTTGCCTTCAGTGCTGTTGAGAAGATCAGTCAGTTTCTTTTGGGCTTCATCCAGCATCTCCTGTCTCATTTCCACTGCAGCACACACACACACACACACACACACACACACACACACACACACACACACACACACACACAGTACTGAGTTGCCTGTTTTCGGGCATGGTGAAGAAAATACGTCATCACATCCAGAAGCGCATAAGCACATAATCTATAACTACAGGCTTCCAGAAGATTATTTATACAGCTAACGATTACCTAACAAACGCAGAGAGCGCCCTAAACGTGCATGCGTGTGTGTGATATCATAAATGTCTGCAGTCTGAATGGTAAACAGAAGAGTGGTGTGTGTGTGTGTATGTTAATATATGTAATAAAAACACTGGTAATGATGTGAGTGGGTCTGGGTTGGTGATGTAATGCTTTTTTATACATGCGCACACACACCCTCACACACACACATACACTCACACACACACACACACACACACAGTTTTAAATACAGTGTGCTTATAACAGATTTAAAGTTTTTAGTATAAAGATCCCTCCTGTGTAAGATGTACAGAAAGCTGAAGCATCTAGCAACAGGAAAACAAACACAAAAAGGCCAAGTGTGAGATGAGATGTACCGTACAGTCATAAATTAAAATCAAGACGTGGGGAAGAGATCTGTCCCTCAAGCTAAACATCTACCCTGAAAAAAATTAAAACAATAAAAGCTTTCCTGTTAAAGAGCGGAGCAGCAGAGGGCACAACAGTGAGACGCGGAACTACACAATTCAGCAGATTTATAGATTTCATCCCGGCTGGGGATTAGGTGTTCCTATTACCGTCCATATTTAATATCTACTGTACTGAGAGGGGATAAAGATCTTTCCTCAACTGTAAATCTGGAAGAAAAAAGTTCCACGTTAACCCCGGATATGTTTCTATATGCCAGACAATCCAATAGCTTTTAGAAAATAATGTAAAAAATGATGGGTGAGCATTACCATAATTCGTTTACTTCTTCTTTTTTATTTTTTTAAATAATAAACCCCTATGTTCTCGAACCACTCACTCTGTTTCTTCAGCTCGTCGATCTGCTCCTCCTTCCAGTCGAGCTGGTCAGTGAGGCGGGACGCTGACTCTAACGCGGCGTTCGCCTCATCCAGATTCAGCTGCACACAAAAAAGCCCACAGAGAATCAGACAAGGCATGATGACATGGACAAGCACAATGACGTCACTAGCACTCACGGGCGTCCACTCTTCTCTCACGAGGCAGCGGTCGCCAAAAGAATGCTCGTTCTCATATAATAATAATAATAATAATAATAATAATACTACTACTACATTCTGTTTAAAGTGTACTTTATTTTATAATTAAATCCAGACATCTATGGATCTTTCTTTCACTTCTGAGGGCAAGATGAATTTGAATAATGGAAACACAAGAAGTTTTCAGGGGAAAGGATTCGTCCAAGGACTCCACTGAAGCCAGATTGGAAGGTTAATGAGAGACACAGCATGTTTTTATTTAATACACGAGTTAAAATGACACTATTAAAGCATTACACTCACAGAAACACAGAATTAATGAAGGGTGGGTTTTTTTGTAACTTGCTTTCACACAAGCGTCTGTCAGAGCATGTGTTACATGTAATTCTACAGGAATGTGTTTAGTGCTTGAAAGTGCTTCCACCAGGAATTTCTATCACAGTCGAGTTCCAAAACCGAAAAATGTCGGGGTTTTTTTCAGAAAAGCCCAGAGTGACGCAAAGCACTTTACTGCCTGACCAATCAGGTCACAAGTAGGGAATTAATGAAAAAACAAAGTGTGAGTGTGTGAGAGAAACAGAGAGAGAGAGAGTGAGACTGTGTATGAGAGAGAGTGTGAGTGTGTGAGTTAGAGAGTCTGTGTGAGAGAGAAACAGAGAGAGAGAGTGAGTGTGTATGAGAGAGAGAGAGTGAGTGTGTGAGTGTATGAGAGAGAGTGTGTGTGTGTGAGTGAGAGAGTGTGTGTGAGAGAGAGAAACAGAGAGAGTGAGTGAGAGAGAGAGAGGGAGTGTGTGAGAGAAAGAAACAGAGAGAGTGTGAGTGTGTGAATGAGAGAGAGTGAGTGTATGAGAGAGTGTGAGTGAGAAAGTGTGTGTGTGAGAGAAACAGAGAGTGTGAGTGAGAGAGTGAGAGAGAGGGTGTGAGTGAGAGAGAGAGAGAGAGAGTGTGAGTGAGAGTGTGTGAGAAAGAAACAGAGAGTGTGAGTGTGTGAATGAGAGAGAGTGAGAGAGAGAGAGAGAGAGAGAGAGAGAGAGAGTGTGAGTGAGAATGTGTGAGAGAAAGAAACAGAGAGTGTGAGTGTGTGAATAAGAGAGAGAGAGTGAGAGAGAGAGAGAGAGAGAGTGAGAGTGAGAGTGTGTGAGAGAAAGAAACAGAGAGTGTGAGTGTGTGAATGAGAGAGAGAGAGTGAGTGTATGAGAGAGTGTGAGAGTGAGAGAGTGTGTGTGTGAGAGAAACAGAGAAAGAGTGTGAGTGAGAGAGTGAGTGAGAGAGAGAGAGAGAGAGAGTCTGTATTTTAATTAATTTATTTTTTACTTTTAGTTGAGTAAAGTTGAATCAATACTTTAGTGTTTTTCGTTCAGACTTTTTTTGGTGTTTTTTTGTTTTAAACAGACGCGTTCGAGTACAGAATGTGTGCACTTGTATCCGGTTTTAAGATGCTGTTACCTGCAGGGCGGAGGCTTTGTCCTCCAGCAAGTCCGCTTTCCTCTTCCACTCCTCCTTCTCTTTCCTGTATTTCTCCAGCTCGGCGGAGTACATGGCTTTCTCCTCTAACGTATGATCAGGATGAAAAACACCCTATTATTTATGAATTCTGCACTGTTTCCACCAGCACTTTGAGTCAAAACACTGGTCTAGAAATTATGAACCAGCCCACGCTTCACTATCATAAATTATTATGAACAAAGGGATACAATGAGACATAATTAAAGATAAAAAGCTTCCTAGCTGTAAATCTCTATATCTTTCTCCAGTGTGTATATTATATATGATACGATGTGAGGAGGAGGAGGTGTGTGCATATGATACGATGTGAGGAGGAGGAGGAGGAGGAGGTGTGTGCATGTCTTGCCTTGCTGGAACTGCTCGAGCACCATCTGCAGGTTGGACAGAGACACTGCGTACTGGTTCACTTGTTCCTGAGCAGCGTGGAGTTGAAGAAAAGCCTCATCCCTCTGTCTCGCCATGACGTTCAGCTGCTCCTGGAGAGACTCCACTTGCAGAGTGGCCTGATGACTACACACACAAATTGATTGACATTTAATCAGGCAGTCTTTAAAAATGAAAAACCTTTCCACAGAAAAGAAAAAGGAACACGGTAAGAGATAAGGCGCAGTTCACGAATCATGGCAGCGTGAGATGATGGAGGAGGAGCTGTCGAACCTGGCACTCTCCACGGCGCTAGAGGACGACACCAGCTTCTCCTCGAGCATCGCGACCCTGCGTCTGAGCTCGCTCTCACGGTCCTCGGCTGCGAGTGCCTCGCGCGTGTACGAGTCCTCGATCTCCAGCAGGTGATTGCGGAGACGCTCCAACTCTAGCTTCTGCCTCTGCTCTTTATCGCAAGTGTGCTGCAGCTGGACAGTGAGAGATAAAAGACAGAAGATGAGTGACAGAAAGAGCATCCTATACAGCAGCTCATTAAAAGTACATTGTGAACACAAGCTAGCTCGTGTTAATTAGAAGGAGCCCTACCTCGCTCTGTAGGGCAGAAGTCTCCATCTGCTTCTGTTTTAGAGCCAGCATTACTTGGTCTCGCTCCTGCTGGAACGCCAGCGCTTTCTCCTGCATGGACCGTACCTCATTCAGCAGCTGGTTCAGCTCCCCGGACTTGCCCTGATAATTCAGCATGTTAAAATGTGATGAAGTACCAAGAAGAAGAAGAGTATGCGCCTGTACGTCTACACTTACCTGCTCTTTATCCTTGAGTAGCTTCTCCATGGCCGCAGCCTTCTCGGTGATGGTGCTGCACTCAAACTCTCGTTCCCGCAGCATCAGGGACACCTGCATGTTCGTCTCCTGCAGAGCTCGAAACTCCGTCTCTTTCTCCCGCGATTTCACCGTCACAGCTTCATTCTCCTCCTTCAGCTTCTTGAGGTCCAGCTCGAAGATCAGCGCACGCTCCTTCAGGTTTGTGACGGCCTGCTTCAGGACCTCGTTATCGTTTTCACGGTTACGCAACGTCTCACTTACCTGGAGAACGTTCAAGAAAGAAAATTAATTCTTAAAGAGAATTCTATTCTGGTGTTTAACGAGAAACAACAATGATTTTACTGTCACATAATGAGGTATGCTCGTTGGGAGATGTTACGTGCACCCCTGGTGGCCATGGCAGGAATTACAAGCAAGTGGATCATTTCAGCTATTTGCCTGGTTATTAGCACAGTTTTAGTTATGCAAAAGAGATTTCAAGCTGATTAAAAATTAACCGCTTGAATAATGGGCAGAAAATGTGGTTTGTTAGTTCTGAGCAAGTTCTGCGCACTAGAAACCCCCACCAGACTAGATGCTGGGTTCAGCACCCTTCGCAAATAAAGACAGGATAACTATGTAGGCAATGCCAGACTCACTTGGTTCAGCTGGTCCCCTTTGGTCTTGATAAGCAAGTCTTTTTCTCGAAGGGACCGCTGCAGGGTCTCAATCTTCTCCTGTGCTTGCCTGAGCTCCTCAGCCTGGCCTCTTTGCTCGCTTTCTGACAAAGACGCAGAATTTGACAAGCGATGGTTGTTCTCCTGAAGCGTTCTCAACATACTCTCCTTCTCGGCTAAGATCCTTTTGAACGATTCCAGTTCTTGCTGCAAGTTCTCATCTTGAACAACAGGTAGTTTTGTTGGAACGTCCTGGGCAACCTGATGTCTTACGGTTTTTACAGATTGTGCAGGAATATCTGGGACCTGAGTGACGCTGTCAAGCTTTCCAAGCAGGACGTCTTTTGTGGTACTAAGCTGGCTGATGGTCTGCTGTACCTGTGCAAGCTCCTGACTCAAATTGCCCAGCCTTTTCTCCTTCTGCTCGTAGCTTTGGATGAGTCTAGAGTAGTCAACCGAAAGCTTGGAGCTGCAGTCACTGTCAGCGGACACCTGGCCTTGCAGTTTAAGAAGCTCTTCCTGAAGCTGGGCGGATTCGTGCTGCATGTTCTTCACAGTTGTGATCACCTGTTGCTTCCACTCGTCCATTTTCTTGACCTGCTGTTTGAGGTTGTCTCTCTCATGCAAAAGTTCCTCGAACTGATTGCTGCTCACGCCGCCGGAACCACCACTTCCAGTGTCTCCACCAGACGCCTGAAGGACAGTGACCAACGTTTGGCATTTCTGCGTAAGAGCGTCAATTTCAATGTCCTTCTCGCGGATGATTCTGGACAAGTTCTGAATGGTCTCTCGGAACATCTCCTGACTTCCAGAAGGGTCACTCATAGTAGAGAGGCGTTGGTTTTCTTGTTGAAGCTTCAGTAATGCAGATTCCTTGGCTGCAATGATTTCCATGATGCGATGGTATTCTGAACGCAAGTGGCTATTCTCTCTGGCCTTTTCATTCAGGACAGCGAGCACTTGTTCTCGCTCGACTGCATAAGCTTGAATCTGCTGTTGAAGCAGCAGAACATCCTGGCTATATCCACCTGAGACGCGAGCATGAAGTGCTTGGATCTCTAGATCCTTCTGAAGCACTATTTGAGAAAGTTTGCCCAGTTCATCTTGAGAGACCACAAGCTGATCAAGCTGTTTGGTCAGAGAGAGGTTCTTCTCGTTCAGTTGGATAATCTCAGTCTCTTTCTCCTTGATGCCCTTTACAAGTTTTTCAATCTCCACCTTCGATAAGTCATGCTTCTCGTTGCCATTCTCTCCACTGAGAGAACGAGTCTTGTCCTCTTGAAGGATTTCCACAGTCTGAGGCTGACTTTGTACATGGAGTCTTTCCATCTCCCCCTGGAGCCTGGCGATTTCCTCATCCTTGGCGCCAATCAGTTTTTCGTAGTTGAGGGTGCTTTGCTCGTGTCTCGACCGAGCCTGCTCCAGTTCACTTTGGTGCACCTGTAACACGTGTTGCGATTGTAGAAGTGATTCCCGTTGTTGTTCTGATGTTGCCCTGAAAGTCTTTGCTTCTTCCTCAAATCTGTCTCTCGTGGCTTTGATCTGTGCCACTTCAGTTTCCAGCTCTGTGATAATGTCCAGCGTTCTTGGTTCAGACATCAGTTGAGGTCTACTCTGCTGATCCTTCAGACGATCGATTTCCTCCTTTAAGTGACTGTTCTTCTCCTTCATGGCCCCTAGTTGCTTGTCCTTCTCCTCTACCATTTTCCTTAGTGAATCACTTTCTTGCTTTGCCTGCATGCTTTTGGCCTCCAAATCCTTCTGTGCTTCATCAGCTTCAGCTTTTAATGATGCTGCAAAAGCGTCCTTCTCCTGTAAAAGCTCGGTCAACTGTTTCTGTCCAGCTACAGTGATATCCAACATCTCACTTGTGTCTTTGTGGTCAGCCACCATCTGAGTCATCTCACGTTTTAACTCAGCGATAGTCAGGTCCTTTTCTTGGTTTAGCTTGACGGTACGTTCATGTTCCATCTGCAATGCAGAGGCATCCATGGATCGTGCTCGAGTCAGCTCCTCGACGGTCCGCTGGTACTGCTTGGCCTGATCCATAAGCCGGTTCTCTGCTTGAGTCAGCTCAACTTCTAGCTGGTCCTTCTCCAGTTTCAAGGCCTCAATGCGAGTGTCTTTCTCCAGAACTACTCTGCTGAGAGAGGCCTGGCTGTCCTGTAGCTGTTGATCCAAATTCTCCACTTTCTCAAGAGTCTGGATGCGGTCTTCTTTCAACTTCCTGTTCTGTATCTTTAACTCAAAGTCCTCAGAAGACGCTTTCTCATACAAGACCTTTAATTCTGCCAGCTCTCTTCTCAAATCCTGGATTTCTTTCTCCTTCTCTTCCAGAACGATCACCTGACTCTTTTCCTCATCTCCCTGTTCCCGTGCTTTACTCAGCTCCTCATGAAGAGCATCTAGCTCAGCCTCTTTTTCCTGCAGCAGCTTCTTCAGCTCGGAGGCCTCAGTGCGTGCCTCTTTTCCCAAATCCTGAGATTTTTTTAATTTGTCCCTCAGCTCTCTTACCGTGGCCTCCAGCTGCTGTTTGCCCATGTGTAGGTCGTTGAGGGTAAAGGCACTTTGGCTGAGCTTCTCCTTCTGAGACTCCAATTCCTGGTGAAGTGCCTCTTTTTGACTGACTGACTTTGTAATCTCTGATTTCAGAAGACTAATTTCAGCTTCGGCCTGAGACTTCTGTTTAGTGAGTAGATCTTTCACAGTGATGAGATGCTAAAGAACAAAAGGTTATTTTAAGATTATTATTATTATCAATAATAACAAATGAAGCAGAGCTCCAGGGCGATCAAAGACAAACCTGCGTGGCCTCCTGGTTCTGACGGTCGAGTTCTTCAAGTTCTACTGTGAGTGTGTCCATGCTGATGTGTGCCTGCTTTAAAGCTTCCTCTCTCTGCTCCAGCTGGTTCTTTAAGTCTGTAAGTTCAAGCTGCAGGTCCTCAGAGTTTTCAGCCTCAGTCGGTGTGCCCTGGTTCTCAGAAACCCGGAGTTTCTCCACTAACGCTGACTACCGGGGGACGACGACACACATCAACATGTTAATAACAGCACTTCAGTAACTTCAAAACAGTTCAGTAATTTTTAATCTAATAATGGTGTGCAGTGAATACTTTGAAATGTTTTACATTCAATTTTTTTATATTTAAAAATAATTATTAAAAACAAAATAAGAATAAAATAAATACATAAACAAAACTATTAACCAAATACCTCCATTATCATTAATCGCACTTTATTAAAATTTAGGGGGATTTTTGCTCTGTGCTGCTCATCTATTAACAGTTGATTGCAAAAGTTTGTCATGGGAGTATTCCCCATGTAAACATTCAAGCATGTTCATTTATAAACCTTTTCTCTCTCTACTTCCTCCTTCTCCGCTCTGAGCGCCTTGATGATGGTGTTGAGCTCCAGAATGTCTGCGTGCTCAACCTCAGCACTCTGAGTGATCTAAAAATAAATTAAGACTGATTAAACAACTGAGTACCATTAAAAAAAATAATAAAAAAAGATACAGATGATTATAAAAAAAAAAAAAAAAAAAAAGGGTCAGACTTACTTCAGACAGAGACTTTAACCTGGACACTTCTTTTTCAGCATCTTAAAAACAGAATTGGTAATATACAGGATTGTAAAAATATCACACCTTGATTTATCTTCATGTCATCTCTGACCCCCCTCGCTTTAGAAATGACTGATCCAATGCACTACACCCGAAACATAAACAATAAAGCAGAAAACACATTTTACCCATGAGCGCTTTCCTTAGCGCATGTATTTCGCCGTCGTGCTGTGCTTTGACCATGGCTTTGCTCTCCTGCTCCTCAACCCGAGTCTGAAGTTCACTGACAGAACTCTGGAGTCGAGTGTAGTTCTGCAGAAGTTCAGCGTTTTCCGCCTTCACCTCCTCCGTCTCTCTCTGAAGCTCCACCCTCTGGTGCAGGGCATCCTCGAGACTTGCCGCTAGCTCTGTGCACTTTGTGTTCTGAAGCGCCGCCTCCTCGCGCAGGGCGTGGATTGTCGCCTGCAGCTCTTCGAGTTTGGAGGAATCCGAAGTGGCGAGTGTGGCGGAACTCCCTGAAGACATCAAGAGAGCCAAGTTTTCTTTAACTCTGCACGACAGATAAATCCATCAATCAATAAAAGTCATCCTCACCACTCTGAATCTGCTCTTCCAGCTCCTCGATCCTCTCTTCGTACTCCGCAAGCTCGTCCCTGTGCCGCTTTGCCATGTCTGTCATTTTTTGTCGTTGAGCATCCTGCAGCGCTGCTAGCTCGTGCTGGTGCTCGTCGACCTCGCGGCCCATTTCCTCTCGCAGCTCCTGATTGGTTCAAAAGGGTGTTCACAATTACATAATTATAATACTATATAAAACTGGGCATTCTAGCCAATAGAGACTTTGCATGTGATATTATATACTAGAATAAGAATTTTCACATGCAAAAATGCTAAAATGCAGTTTCACTTAATATGCGATGAGGTGCATATAAACGAGACTCTACTGTACTTATACGCTGTTCTTTCTATAGTAACATGACAATATGTTATGATATGATAATACATGTATAATATGATCAGTATATGTATAATATGATACGTTTTTGTGATGGGAAGATGATGACTGAAGTTTTTGAAGGAGCGTCCAGCGTCAGTGCTGTTTAAACCTGCTATAATGTGGGGGATAATGTTTAGTACATGTTCCACAGCGTTACATGCAACAATAAACAGATAAAAGAAGCTGAGCTCACTTTGATGGTTCTCTGCAGTTTCAGGATTTCTCCATGGTCGGCTTTTTCTGCTCCGGACACTTTAGTTGCCTGTTACATAAAAACATATTTATATTGTCAATAATTGCATCATACCCCATATAAAGGTGTTTTCATGCATCCTGGAAAGTTAACAAGATCATAATAAACCATAAATGCAAAGATCTCGCGAATTCTATGCAACAGTGTTTCACTAACACGACCTGGGCCACTCTCCTCCAATGAGCGACGTCCGATTCCAGGCGCTGCACCTCATGGGACAGCCGGTTGATTTCCTGCTGTGACCACAGGACGTCGCTCAGGTCCACTTCGTCACCGTGGAAACCGTGATGGCCAGCTGAGTGGCGGGACAGGAAAGAGGAGGAGCTTGTAGTGGTGGCGACGGTTGTAACAGGAAGCACAGCAGGTTCTGGAGAGGAAGACGAGACGTTGTGGGCGGAGCTTCTGAGCTTCTGGACTTCTTCCTGTAGACTGTTTTGTCTGGCTTTCAGGTGGCTGATGTCGACCTGGAAACACACACACCAGCTGAATATAGAAAAGAACAGCATCTCAGACTGGAAGGTGGGGTCAAGGGGCACGGCAAGAGAAATTCACCTCTTTCTGCTGTAGTACGGTCCTGTACTCAAGCGACTGCTGTTTGACCTGAATCTCCGCTGCCTCCAACTTCTCCTCCAGCTCAGCGTTTATTCTCCTCAAGCGTTCATACTGAGTGAGAAGAGAAATACAGCATACATCATTATTTGCTTTTCTCGGCGCATTGAGAGGTCAGAGGTCAGCCTTTGCGTACTGCAGGTATGTTAAAGTTCTGTGTACCCTTTCGCATCAAAATCCTTAAGAAGACGCACCTCGGATTTCTGCGTGGCGAGAGATGCCTCCAGATCCAGCAGCTTCGAGTTGGACACATGCAGCTCGGTGGCAGCATCTACAACACAGTCCCACACAATTCAGCGAAACAATTCCAGTAACACAGGAAAACAGGCCTTCAGGAACACATCACTGCGTTCAAGAGCAGCTCAAGCTTTCTCTGAGCGACGCTGGAATATTTGAACTGACGTGCTATCGCATTAGCAAGAACAAAACATGCAAAGATACTAAAGATATGATTTCTGTAGTTCATTAAATGTACAACGGTCCTTGTTTAGACTTTTTTTGCATGCTAAGTATGATGACCTTTACATATCAATCCTTGTTTCTGTTCCACCCTGCACAGGCATTTCAGCTGTTACTCTCTCTCACACACACAC
Organism: Tandanus tandanus; assembly: GCA_039654325.1. Classification (NCBI taxonomy): domain Eukaryota; kingdom Metazoa; phylum Chordata; class Actinopteri; order Siluriformes; family Plotosidae; genus Tandanus; species Tandanus tandanus. The sequence goes on from JBCNYH010000027.1 coordinate 1,530,788, forward strand.
AGACACACACAGACACAGCTTTAAATAGCACGACCATTCATAGCGGAGCACCACTAATGAGGAAAAAACGTCTAACCATCGAGTTGCTTTTAGAACATCAAGAAAAACCTATAGGGCACGTCCGTCTGTCCCTCTATCCCCCGTCCCTCCAGCATACGTGTACACGAGACCCCTGTGTAATTCTCTAAAAATTTTATCTAAAAAAAAAAGAGAGTAATACAGAGAACAAGAGGCGTATAATACTCGGGTCACATGATGCGATGTCATGGTTAATGATGTGAAATGAATAAAGAACTAATGCTATTCTTGTGTTATTGAAATGTTCTCTAAAGCTACGGGTTCTAAATGGTGGACTTTACATGTCGAGACTAAGACTACGTGTTTGGTTCCCTCATTTTTATTCCCTTCAATAAACAAGTTATTAAAATGAATTCATCTTGATATACATAGGATACGTGTACGGGGTTCCCAACAAAAACTTGTCAAGTTAGGAAAATCATATGGGAGCTCCGCTTTTAGGCACTGCATAAATCTATATATTATCAGAGCAAACAACAAAGCCCAATTTCCCATGAGTCCTTTACATATACATACACACACACACACACACACA
>JBCNYH010000027.1:1531594-1542488 GCA_039654325.1 Tandanus tandanus
TATATATATATAAAACGTTTTATCGCATTTCTATTGTCAGTGTACTCGTTGCCGACTTGCGATCTTTTGTCGCATAGAGCCCATTAGGCTCCAATATCAGTCCACATCAAATCCAAACCGATCAGGTGTCTTCCTTTTCCGAGTCGCTAAGCACACCTCTGAGGAAGTAGGGAAGTGCTTAAAAGTCCACACACATGATAGCAGAACTCTACCGTGAATTACATTTCACTGAACAGAGGAGGAAGAAACGTGTAAAATTCCACTCAATATACAAATCACACACTAACCAAAAAACTGCGACTGACGGGATTGGGGGGGTGTTGCATCTTGTTACACAAAATGTTTTTGTTGGTGTGGCTGAGAAGCAGAGAGAGAGAGAGAGAGAGAGAGAGAGAGAGAGAGAGAGAGAGAGAGACAGCAGGACATGAAATTAACTGTGTGTTTCTGCTTTGTTGGAAGCTCTGGATCAAAGTTCTCTTTCGGTGCTGGACACAAGGTTTCAACACACACAATACACTCTCTCTCTCTCTCTCTCTCTCTCTGATTATCAGTCCAGGGGGGGGGTGATTATCTGACCAACAACTTATTACCCTGTACAACCTTTAATTCATTTCTTCTGGTAGGTTTTCGATAGACACATGTACTTCACATTTATGGAAGGAGTCTCCAGTGTTAGAGCTTTGTAAAGCCAGAACTTTACTTTTTACTAAATTTTGTTTTCTGACACGCCGTCAATCCAAATAACAGAAGCTATTTTGATATGTAAATGGGTAAAATATGGGACATTCATTATTAAAATCAAACTACATATTGCAATCCCTGGCAGGTTTCTGTGATAAAGGAATAAAACGTTTCAATGCGCGTTCCTATAAGAGCATGTCCGTATTTCTCTTGCCCTTATCTGTATCATTCTGCTCTTCATCAGTGTTTTAATCCATACAGAAATAACTGTGTGGATAATAAGTTAGTTAGATGACACTTGTATATAAAAACGATATTATCGGTTATCACTTCTCGGCCTTTTGGCTACGAAACTCAGGTTTCTCTTCGTTCTTCCTACTGAAGATTTCCGGGGACAGGGGCCTGAGGGGGCTGTGGAATGGAACGGTCGCTCGGGTTCCTCGTTGTTCACGTGTGAATCCTGTGCCTTCTACTAAGGATTTCCGTGGCGAGGAATCGGAGCGGTGACTGGTCTGGGTTTAGGGAGTACTGATTTTTACTGTTCATGCAACAGTTGACAAAGATCTCTTTACTGACAATATACACATATTACACTGCAGGGGAATCAGGACAGACGAACAAATGTCTTTAAAAACATTCAAAAATAAACGGACCACGGAGAACACCGCGATATGATTATATCACAATAATGACAGGGTTCGGTGATATCGCCAAGATATCCTGAGTAAGGGGCGTGGCCAAAACATACGTCATCGTTTTCTGTTAGCCTATAATAAAGCGGATTAAACAGGTCTTCCATATGGCCGCTGTGCAGCTGCACAACTCACCTCCGATTTCCTCTGTGCCTTCCAGAAGCATGTCTTTGGTGAAACTGGAGATTTGTCCGGTGAAAGAGGATAAGCTTCCTCCGACCTGACCGAGCGACTGACCGAGGCCCGAGCCCAAACCCCCCAACCAGGACGACATGGCTGGTGGTTCACACACACACACACACACACACACACACACACTCGCTCGCTCGCTCTCTCTCGCGCGCGCGCGCGCGCACACACACACACACTCACACTGCCTCTGTGTGGAGGTTTAGGCCACCTTTACTGCATCTGTTATCCTGACACAGTGCTCTGAGGCTCTGTTACAGTTCTAATCAGCCTCACAACACAGGGGAGGCTAATGGTTCACCCAAAACATTCATTTATCCCAAGTACTCCGGACAGACTGACGGAATAAGAGGCATAAATCCGCAAGAAGTCCAAATAAATCACCGAAGCTCCGTCCACCCGCTGTCCCTGCCTCCAGAGAGAAGAAAATCCGCTTTGTTTTGGTTAGCTTGTACCGTAACTGCCACCTCGACTTCAGCCATCACCGGACACACTCGTCAGAGGGGACGTGGACGTGCGCAGAGCATGATGGGAAACTGACAGACCAATAAACTGGCTTGGTATATGTGACGTCACATCTGATGCCGGAAGTAAGAGCGCTTTTCCACTCAGCGTCAACAAAAGTTAAAAGATTCATGGAAAAAAGTATACTATATACATATTTGAACAAACAAATAAATATTTCATAAATAAATTATTAACACATGTATAAGAATTCACTATAAAACAAAGGAATGTGCATCCATATCCACGTCCTTTAACGGTTTCTCCCCAAACTGTTGTCAAACTTGAAAGAACACAAAAATGTCTTTATGTACTGCAGGATAACACTTTCCCCTTCACTGGGAATAAGAGGTCCAGTATGGCAACAATGCTCCTTGAGATCCATGAAGACATGGTGTGTGAAGATTGCAGTGGAAGAAGCATTTGAGTGTCCTACACCTCCACCCCACTCAACACCTTTGGGATGAACTGGAACACCAGACTTCGTCGACATCCCCACATCGGTGTCTGCCCTCCCCACGAATGCTCATGTAGCCGAATGAACACAAATCCTCAAGAGTCCAAAACCTAACAGAAAGCCTTTCCAGAAGAATGGAGCTGATTATAACAGCAAAGATTGGATAAGCGTGGAATGGGATGCTCAACCAGCACATAGCGTGAGTATACTTTGGGTTGTAGTTTTGATAATTTATTTTAAAAATGTTTCACAGATAATTGTCTGCTTTTCGTTGAAAACTGCAGATGTGGTGTTATTTACACATGCAGCATTTAGATTTACAGCATTTACTCTAAATATTTTAATGGTTTGATTTATAAAGATCAAAGGACACAGACAGCTTTGTCTTTTTTTAGTGTTTTGATGTTTATTAAAAGAAATCAAAGTGAAGAATTACAGTCAAGTTGTACCAAAAGTAGCCATGAGTAAAAACCAAATGCAAATGTTCCACAGAAAAAATTAAATAGAAGCCTGTCTTTAAATATCTTATACAATCTGTTTCCACACTGCAGATGATTCATTTTGAAGTCAAAGAAATCCAAATGAGGATAAAGATGAAATGGAAGTCAAGGAATGAGAAGGACGAAAGGAGACGAAATGTCGAAACAGAATGCGAGTTTGCCGCCGTCAACCTCCTAACACACAATATAGCTTCATTTCTATAATGTTGAGCATCTGATAAAGATCTCATATACATCATTAAGTCTTTCATCTGCCATCTGGATGAGACTGTGGGTGCATCTCAGGGGTGTAAGTCAGGAGGACGATCATCACCCAGAGGTGCAGTAGTGCCTACAAAACACACAGACACGTTAACATCACACACTGATTCAACCAATACACAACAACACAGCAGAAATGTCTGCTTTTCAGCTTTACTCACCATATAAACAATTACAAAGACCCTGGCCATGGGGTAACGTCTGAGAAAGATCCCCAACCGAATGCTGGAGACAAGAAACACACAACTTGATTAACACAAATTGAGTTACACAAACAGATTTATGCGAATTGATTAAGACAGATTGATTTGTATCATTTCATTCATTATAAATCTTCCTGAAGCATGCTCACACTCTGTAACAGCTTAACGATGCAGAATGCATGTACTCTCACCTGAAGCGATCTATGGTGCTGGCTGCTTTGCGCACTTTCCCGTACACGCCCGTCTCAGAGCCGTCTTGATCACTGAACAGCACCGGCGTGTTCCTCTGCCTCGCACCTTCATGCAGAACAATAGTATTAAACAATCAGTGTCATGAAGAAAACCTTTCGATCCTGCAGGACTGGATTCAAATACAATTGCACGAAGAAATCACAATAACTACTTTTTCGAACATCGACTTTCCTAAACATCTGCTCTCTGACGCACAAAATGCTGGTGATGTCTAAGAACTGTTATTATTATCATCATATATGGTGGGATTTTATAACCCCTTTGTTGCTGGAGTTGAATTTTAACCTTGTTTTCTTGCATTTATATAAACACTGAATTAAATATTTAAAAATCTATCAGCACAAGTACAATCGGGATTCCCATGAATACAAGCATTACAACCACAAAAACAACAAAAATCCACTGAATATCCTGATATCAGAAACTAACAGACGGGAAGAGGTGTCAAATAAAACTGAGGCTTTGTCTGTTTTATCTGGTCAAAACTATATGTTATAAATCTCTCTCTCTCTCTCTTTGTAAGCTGACCCGCTCCATCCATGGCGGCCATGTTAATGTGTGAGCCACTGCTCTGGCCTCCCTGCATGCTCTTCAGCTGCTGTTCGAGCCGCTCCAGCTGGAAGACGAGTGAACTTTTCTCCGTCCCCAAAGCCTCCAGCATGGTCTGTTTCTGGATCAGCGTCTCAGTGAGCTGATGCAGACGACCTTCAAGCTCTGCCTGGCTGCTGCTCAGAGACTTATTGGTCAGCTGGAGAGAGAGAGAGAGAGAGAAAGAGCGAGAGAGTCAATAATGAAATCTTTAAGTTCAACATTGAATATCAATGATTCTCTGCTGTCTTGACTATGAAGATCATGCAGATTACAGACATGATGTAAGAAAACGTGTGTGTGAGTGTGTGTGTCGCTTCTCACCTGGTTCCTGAGTTTCTGGATCTCATCCTCTCTGTCTTTGATACGACTTTGCAGAGTGCTCTTAGTACGATGGTGTTCCTCCTCTACATAATGCAGTTCCTGGCTCACACACACACACACACACACACACACACACACACACACACACACAATAAAATTGGACCTTCTCTTACCTTCTCTTGATTAGAGTTACTAGTAATGTTCTGGACTAAATGTTTAAATCCAAGCGAGGTCTACACAGAGACTTTCATGGTATTTTTTTAAATCCATTTAATTCTTTATATCATTTCAAATTCAAAAGCCTGAATCTGTCGTCGTCCCCCCCCGCTGACGCACCCTCTCTCGTTCCACTGCGTCATCAGGGAAAAACTTGTGCCCGAAAACATGGATGGAATCCAAATACATACAAATTCAAATCAAACCAGATGTGGTTCGGGGTCCAGCTCTCTCTCCCACTCTCCACACACACACACACACACACACACACACACACACACACACACACACACACACAGAGTGTACCTGTTTGCAGCGCTCCAGTTCTGCCTCCACCTCTTGTTTCTGTCGGCTCTGTTGCAAGTTTTGCTCCTGTAGCTCCAGCCGCTGCTCTCTCCAGCTCTCGGCCTCCACCACAGCCTGGTTCTCCAGATCCTGTGTACAACAAAAAACATGATGCTGATAAATACAGTGTGTGACACGTGTCAGTACACACATGCAACCCATTCACATATATATATATATATATATATATATATATATATATATGAACACATCATTTTATCACTGTTCTGGTTTATTTCAACACATTTAAAAAGATTCAGGAGTATTCTGTATAATAAAAAAAAAAATTATTACATAACTATACATACACACGTGTACTACTAGTGGATCTAATAACCATGTTATAAAACCCCTGAATATTTCATTCAGCAGCATTACATGTTTATAGCATTAGCAGTTGTTTAGCCAAATAACACTAGCTAAAACTAGCTGACAGGCACAACGATTTAAAATATGTAAAATGATATATTTACCTTCTCTAAAACTAATCCTTTAATGCCAACCATACATAATGTTTACTTTTTATTATGTTTTAAGCAGAAATATCACTTAATCAGCACTAAAAATGAGTTCGCTGACTAGCGCTAACCCTAATGCTAATGCTAGCAAGCAAGATGCTGCCTCACTGTTGTATTAGCTCGCCAAATTTAGCCATGGTAACGTCTGATGACAGTCTTGGGAACGAAAAAGCAAATGAGAAAGTTAAAAATGCTAAACAAATTTTTTCTGTGTTTGTTTTTAAAAAAGGTGACACTGACACAACAAGCTAATTCATGCTAACTAACCAGGCTACTGTCAAATTTACCCAGTAGTGCAATTTCTGGCAATTTATAAGGCAAATATTCATTACATATAGGCTACACAGAAATGTAAAGAATGAGATTAACTCTTCTGAATAACTTGTACTATAACTTGTAGAATACAATGTAAAGTGACTGTGCTTGTGTTCTAGCACATGATGAACCTGTATCTCTGAGCGGAGACTCTGTATCTGGGCCTGGAGTTTCTGGATCTCCTCTTTCTGGAGTTCCTTGTCATGTCGTAATTCCTCCAGCTCCACTTCGGCTGTTCCTCCGGCGTCCAGCACCTCCAAAGCGGAGCCTTCCTTCAGACTGCTGATCAGCTTCTCTTTGGACTGAGAATGGGGAAAATGGAAAAAGAAAAGAAAAAAGAAGCAAAAAAGTCAGAAAAAACAACAACAGTTATTCCCTATGAAAGAAAGTGTTCTGGAATGTGGTGGTGGGTTAATGGAGTTATTGTTCCCACTGCAAAGATGACTATTTTCTTTCCTGTCTTGGAAAGCTACAGCACTGTGGTGTAATTATTAAGAGAATTAACATCACACTAAATTCCCACATGCCGCTGGGTTTCTCTGACAGATACGAGGTGAGACCTGGAGGATGCGGGAGGCTTTGTTTTTGTAGTCATATAGCTCCTGTTTGGCGTAATCGGCTGCTACTCGGGCGCTTTTGGCCTGCTGCTGCAGCTCCTCTGCTCTCTGTCTCTGTTCGGTAGCTATGCGCTCAGCGCCCGTCAATGACTCGGCCAACGTCTGTCGCTCCGCCTCCACCCTCGCCAGACGTGATGCAAACTCGCTCTATTACAAAAAAAACAAATAGGTTCATTTCTTAACACGTCAATATAGACATCTGTCAACGCTCCTTGACTTAAAAATATTTTGTCTCTTTATCAGTGAGCAACTTGTCCAGCATTAAGAAAATGATGGTGATGATATGTATCTGAAGCATGTTACTGACCTGCATCTGTCGGTAGCCGTCCTGCTCTCTGCTCAGAGCTGCCTCTGCCTCTCGGAGTCGCTCCTGCAACGTATGGAGAGCCTGAGAATGCAGACTGCTCCCCTCACTATGGTCCTGCAAGATCCTGACATCACAAACAGCACAGCAGTGTCCTCATTCACAAGCACGAACCCATACTGCTCAGTTCTCGAAAAATCTCAGTAAATAGAGCAGAGAAGACGTCATTCTTTCTGGCCGTGAGTTACCTGCACCTCTCACTCTGAGCCTCCTCCAGTGCTGAGCTTCTGGTCTTCAGTAACTGATCCGCCTCATCCAATCGCACTCTGAGAACAGCCAGCTGAGAGTCCTTGGCTGTCAGAGCCTGTGTGAGGTCATCAACCTGTGCTCTCAGGTCCCTGACAGCGCGGTCTGAGCGACCCTGCTCTGCGTTCCACCTCTCAGCACGAGATCGGGCCTGGCTCAGATCTGTCGAGACCCAAGGAAGGTTAACCACTGAAATACATCTCATTTTCAAAGAAATAACTTCAGACCATGTGACAAACCTCTATTGGTTGCAATAAAGAATTTCAAGCAGCTTCTCAAAGAAAACTTTAGATTTTTTCCCTCATATTAAATTCCTGATCCAGGAGACATAACATTTTGGTCACATTAAATATTAAAATAGTATTCTGGTTTGAGAAGCCACACCTCCTTCATTAACACAGTCACAAACGTCACACCTTCACTAAGACAGAAAAAAGTGGCCACACCTCCTTCACTGGGACAGACAAAGAGCCACACCTCCTTCACCAAGACAGACAGGGGCCACACCTCCTTCATTAACAAGATTCTCCTCCTTCTAAGACAGATTAAGAGGCAATACCTCCTTCACTGGCACAAAGAGGCCACACCTCCTTCTTTAACACAGTCACAAAGGCCACACCTCCTACACCAAGACAGACAAAGGGGCCACACCTCCTTCATTAACACAGTCACAAAGGCCACACCTCCTTCATTAACACAGTCACAAAGGCCACACCTCCTTCACCAAGACAGACAAAGAGGCCACACCTCCTTCACCAAGACAGACAGGGGCCACACCTCCTTCACCAAGACAGACAAAGCAGCCACACCTCCTTCATGCAGAAGGACAGAGGAAACACCGACTTCACAAAGACACAGACAGAAGCCACTCATACTTGACTAGGGATTAAAGAGGCCACACCTTCTTCACTGTGAAACACAGAGGCCACACCTCTTTCAGGAGGTTAGACACATAGGTCACACTTCCTTCAGGAGAACAGACACAGGTCACACTTCCTTTACTGTAAAACTTTTTTGTATTGTATTTCTATATCTGTATAATATAAAGGAATGGGAGTCCTCGCACCCTCCTGCATGTCCTTGGCTCTCTGGATGAGTGATGCCATCTCCTGGTTGAGTGAGGACACTTCATTGCGCAGGAGCTGGTTCTCCAAACGCAGACCAGAAACCACCTGGCTGAGCTGCTCGTCCTGAGCAGAGTTTGACTCCACCACGGCCTGAACATCTGCTGCTACTAGGCCTGAATCTAAACTATCCTCCGGGATGTCACCTAGAGAGAGATGGAGAGAGAGAGAGAGAGTGAATAATGAAGATGTAAGCTGTATCGTGACACGAGTGTAAAATATAGTGACAATTATTACATACAAGAAAATAAAATCTTAAAAACCATAAAATAAGGAAAGCTTTGAGTGCTCTGATTTTTATTTGAAAGAAACTAAAATGAAATATAAGGCATCACATTACAAGACTCAATAAATGAGACATGATGAATAGCTTAATAAATGAGTACCTTGGCTCCCATCTCGAGCAGAATCGTTCTCAGTCTTCGCGCTGTGTGTGCTCGCAGTAAGGGAACCAAGGCTGGAGTTTCGGGAGATTGCCCGTGTAGACGGAGGAGTAGCTGGCGCAGACGGGACCTTCGCCTGCCCCTGAGATGATATTTCAGCCACACTGGTCGTCTGGACCGCTGTTTCTCTCCTCACCTCCTTCTGGTCGCTCTGAGGTGGATCCGAGCTGTTCAGGAAGTCGAACAGCAGATCATCGTCCACTTCAGATCGCTTGGGCCTCACGAAGTTGGACGAGGCTTTGATCGCACCAGTGCTGCTCAGCGATGATCCCAGAGGAGTCGTACTAGACACGTTCGCTGTACCTGCTAACACGGTGGCTTTAGATTTCTTAATGTTCTCAGCAGCAGCAGGTATGAAGCCGTGCGTCTCGTGGGCCGTGTAGCTGTGACGGGACTCGTACGGCGTGCTGTAGGGGGTTGAATCCAGCTCCGTGGGGTCAAACGATGTGGAAGAGGAGCTGTGGCTCGCATGTTTGGTCAAAGCAGTGGCAGCCCCCTGGTCCACTTTGTTCAGGAAATCCTCAGCACGGCCAGCTAAATCAACCAACCAAGACATCTTGGGGTCTGAAAGCAAATTCACATTTTATTGGCTGTGAAACATTGGTACTCTTATGATCATGAGCACAAATTTACAGCAAGCACTGAGTGAGGATTTTATCCCAAAAGTGAAAAGTGATTTAATCCCATCATTCATCAGTGGTCTTATTTTATTTAAGCAACGTATTTCTTCAGTCCCTGATGGTGTTCAAACCCCAGAATGATTTCATGTATTCACACCCATGTTGATTTGCATCATTATATTGTTAAAACCGCTATTTACGGTCAGGCTGCAACCTCCTGGCAGAGGAACTGGATGCTCTTCTCTGCTTAATTTTTATATGAGCAATGTGACCTGCCCAGGTCAGTAAGTGTCTGTTTCCCAAGCATTTAATGATGAGGTTTCACACGGTGATCCAGTACTATTTCTTTAACATTCATTTTGTTTATTTACCTTATCATGAATTTTAAACAGACACCATTTTCCTAACAATTTTTACTTTAGTTAGAAGAGGGTGACATTCTTTTTTCTGATGTCTGTCACTGCGTGTAGTTACTGCGTGTGATGTTTATGCAGGTAAACATCAGGAGGGTGCCAACACTTTTGTAGTTGCCCATACAAGGCGCAAACTGGTAACTTTTACAAATAATTTTCATTCGACAGCAACACAAACTTTACACAAGGAACGTTTTACATTACAAATGAATAAAAAAAAATAAAAATAAACTTAGCTAACAAGAGATAGGCATTCAGCTAGCAACACCTAGCTAAGATTATCCTTCCCCCCCTACCCGTATACTGATAAAACCTCCCCTGCTGCTGTTATTGGTTCGCATTTTGTACGAACATCCACTCCATCTGCAGAACACCACAACGAGCCAATCACAGAAACGAAGAAGAACAGCGTTGTCCAATAGTGAAAGAAGAGGCGGAATTTACCACAATACACTTGGGGTAAAAATTACCGAACTTAGCATTGAGGCACGGATTGGTAACAAATACCAAACAAAACATTATTTTCAGTTCCGTGACACGCGATACCTTTTCTGTATCAAAATGCAAAATACAGAACCTCCACCAGCATGTTCATAAGAGCAAATAATTACAATCCACTCGCTGTTAAAAGTATTTTCTTTCCCGTGATATCATCATAAGCGCAAGCCTTCTTGACGTGGACCAGGAACTTGAAAGGCCCCAAAACAGAGCGCCCATGGATACGCCTGAATAAAATTAAAAAGCACGATGGAAAGAACTACACGGCAAAAAAGCTGCTTACAATGATGCCTGAATAAAAATGTGTCATTATTATCAATGATTAGTATACATGAATAAATAAACAAATGAATTAAACACAACTTTCTGTTTTAGCTGGGGCATACAATAAACATATTATAAAAGTACAATAAATAATAAAATAATAGTGGAAGTATAAAGACAAAAAATAAAATACCCATCCAGCGACCAAACACCAGCTTTTATATTATATTAATAATTTATATATATATATATATATTTAT
>JBCNYH010000027.1:1542588-1557356 GCA_039654325.1 Tandanus tandanus
CACACACACACACACACACACACACACACACACACACACACACACACACACACACACACACACACACACGTATTCATCTGAATAAATTTCAATGTTTATGCCTTGGTCTCACATAGCTGGAACTACTTCACAGTCAATAACTAAAGCTATCGAGGTACTGTATCTTGAGAACCAGGAATGAGTGGCTTCCATTCAAGGAAAGTGTTGAAAATTACCATGTGTCAATTTAACCATCACAACCGTGAAGGGACCACAACGCACTAATGGCTTACCAGATGTTACTGTAGATTTCCATGAAGGTAAAACTGTACATGGAACAGCGACTGCCACATATGCTTCACAATTACTGCCAGTACACGACAGCTGCAACGTATGCAACTCTTTTCAACGCTCACGATTCTGAAGCAAGTAAATATTGTCCAACAATTTTTGCGACAGATTGCCTCCCAAAATCCCACAGATATGGTCATGGAATGGCCACAGCAGTTCCAGTTATGGTTCTCATGAACCAAACCAGCTATGTATGAGAGACCTTCACTTGAGAGATCAAAAAATAAAAATACATTAAAGCACAGAAAACCAAAAGTTAAAATGCACCCAATGAGCTTAAAGGGGCATTTCTTAATTTTAAAATTGACCCGTGATAAACTAGAGGTGACATGGTGACGAAGCAGTTAGCACGTCCGCACCACAGCAAGAAAGCCCCGGCATATTTGTGTGGAGTTTGCATGTTCTCCCCATGCTTGTGTGGACTTCGTTTGTGTACTCCAGTTTCCTCCTACAGTCCAAAGACATGCACATTAGGCTGGCTTACTGGCTGTTTCAAATTGCCCCCAGGTGTGAGTGTGAATGGTTGTGTGCAATGGACTGACAAGCTATTCAGGGTGCACCCCGCCTGCACCGGCTGAGTCAGCTGAGATAGCCTCCCCACAACCCTAGTATGATTAAGCGGTTCTGCAAACGAATGAATAAAATAAAGATTTATCATCAGTATTTTTTCTGAGAAATCAGATTTTTCTGGGAACCTCTTCTAAACCCACTCTTAACATCCGTTTTTTGTTTACACACATGACAGTCACATTTTGGCACCAGCACAGAGGGTTTGTTTAGAAACAATCACACACATGAACAGCCGAGGCTTCAGCCGGCCCAGTATGGTAAGTATACGCCGAAAATTTTGCATGTCACTACATTTAGACATATCATTCCAAATGATTCACTTGACACAGAAGTGGTATAGCGAACAAAGCCCAAGAACACAAGAAAATTACATATACACATGTGGAATTATGGGATTGCTCAGACAACAAAAATGGCACAGAGTAAAATTAACTGAGATTACTGAACAAATTCAGAATCCATTTGCTGTGTGTGCACTGAAAAGACAACCTGAGCCATAACGGACATAAGGTCCTTTTGACTGTCTGATAGAAGTGATTATATATTGATTTAAAGGGAAGGTAATGTGCTTTTCTCATCGTTTTTTGACCCATAAATGTTACAGTGCTGAATAGCCATGTTAGACTACACCAGATTGTAAAATAACAAGGTTAGTGCATGTATACGTTTTCCCTCTGGGCTGTTTGAGCTGGCCATAAACACAAGGTTTTTGAGCCCACTAGAGCATCAAGACCTGCCGAGCCTTCTGATTAGCTGGCCTTACTCCACTGCTCACAGGCACAGTGGTATCTGCTCCCATTCCAGTCTGCCTCCCAGCATATTGACAGGAAAGCAACCCACTTCAAAAAGGTGACCAATCAGAGCAGAGAACGCACAGAGAAAGGAAAACCATAAATGGGAGGAGGAAGCCAAACAGGTTGTGCAATGCATGCACTTAAAATCAGTGTTTTAGGGGGAGGTGCAGGGGGAAGCAGCTTCTTGAAGAACTTGTGGGTTTTTTTGGATTAGGAAACGTATTCTGGTGCTACTCTGGTGTCCGAAATAAAAAACAAAGGTCTGAAAATGGAAACAATATCTGACCTTTAAGTTCTGCAAGTGGAAACTCCTTGTGGATGAGAAAAAACCACTCTTTATAACCGTGGTGAGCAGAGACACAGCTCAGAATGCCTATGATACACTATAACCAAGTAGCTGAGTAAAGTGCAAGTCATCTATTCAAAAGTTCAACAAACTCCTTTTGAACCAGATAAGACTTTCACTCAACTCTTTCTCACCCTAAGTGTAGGTTGGCCAATCAACGAGTTTTCTTTTCAAAATGACAATTCATTGCAGTCCTTTTGAGTTCAGATGTTGACAAAAGAGTGATCGACTCCTCAGGTCTGAGAAGAAAGGCTGCAATTTCATGTGCAATGACATACAAGAGAGTCACACTGAGCAAGTGTGTGACCGTGAGGACATGAAAAAGCAAAGTGGAAAAATGGATCAAATGATGGGCCCCTTCAACATCTCTGTATGAAATAGAGGAAACGCCGGTGGGTATGACAGCCAGGGTTGACAGAGTGAGCTTTTAGCTTTATCAGCTCACAAACAGCACCAGACATCTTTCAATGAACAATCTTTCACAGTTTCCAGTGAACAGAGAAAAGTCTCTAAAAGGCCAGTGATGAAGTCACTGAAGTGGTGAAGTGAAAAAAAAACTAAAAGGCCAGTGGTTTTAAAGGAGAGAGTAACATCATTAAAACGATACTGAAAAGACACTAAGCCAAGATGTCTCCCTATCAACACCTTTACTTTTCCTACTCAATTAAGCCTGGTGTTTAAAGGTTCAGTGTGTATCATTTTGGAGGTTCTCCTAGCAGACTCGTGTATATCAGTTATTATTATTATGAAGTTTTCACTTCGATGGCCTGGCGAGCTGTACCCTTCAGTACGCCTGCACACAAATTACATAAATGGAATCACACAGGATTCGAGCTTGTGTTATTAAATGTTATTAAATGTTGTGGTTTTAAAGAAAATAAGAAAGCTAAAAGTTTGCAAATGTCAAGTGATGAAAAGAAATCATAGTTGCCATGATGAAAAAAAAAAAGGTAAAAATGCCATTAGAGACACCAAGAAAACATTGCAATGTTTACAAAAGATATGATGAATATATAATATTTGGTAATTCTGGGAGGGTAAAAGGTGGAGGGATGTGTGCAGATAGAAGTGTTTGAGTTGTGCCTAAAAGAAACAAAATAAATGAAGTTAAATGAGATGCTCAGTAGTAGATATTCAGTATATCCAGAACTAGATGTTTAGTACACTGACATTTGTGCAGTCGTGTGAACTCATGTTCAATATATTAGCATTAGCAAACAATATAAAGCGAGAAACAAACTAACATCAGTGATTTTGATACAAGATTCTGCTCCCCTTCCCCTGTACCTATCCTATCTCCATCCCCATCCATCCCCCTTTTAAACCAGACATCTTTCTCACAAGCACAGCTAGGGCTACTCGCAACAGGCGAAAAACAGCAGGCGACCATTTCCAAAGTCATGAGCACCGGGAAGAAGGCCACCAAGTGATGCGTGCTGTCGCTGTAGTGAACACAACATTCTCTGTCTGATACCTTTCGCTGGTTTCGACGTGTTCAGGGCTACAGGAGTGACGTCCATCATCCAAGCAGGAAGAACTCTTTTATTACGAGGAGTCAGAGGATAAGGAGCGTACGATGTACAAGGAGAGGAGAAATTATCACCGACCTGCACACACAGCGATACAGAAAGTCAGATATCTTCGAAAACTATCCATTTATTTATCCACATAGTTTGGTAGCACTTTCCTTATAAAGCTACATTATACTTACATAAGCTTACATATACACTCATTATACATCCACGCGTGTGTGTGTGTATATATATATATTTTTATTTTTTTTTTTAAAACACATACACACTCTCACTCATTTGCTGAACCTTTTAATCCTATTAGGGACACAGGGAGGGTGGAGCCTATCTCAGCTGTTATGGTCAGAAATATCTGGAACGGTCAAACTCAGGAAAATTATTTTTGATTTAACAATTAATTATGGACGAGCCAAAGAAAGTAGCGATTAAATAAGTACAGAACGAGTACAATGAGTTAACTTAACTAAAGCAAATTCACTGTCCGAGAGGTATGATGTGTCTTAATCACGAGAATGTCTGTACCCAAGGCCGATGAGGCTGTAGCAGCTGAAGTCCGATTAATCCTGTACGTCCAAGACCATATGTGACATTTTGTGTAGCCAGTCGATAATGATTTGTGTAGCACGCCAGCAATGACTAACTCTCGATTGGCAGCAGCGTCCTCAGCGTCCACCTCAGAGCCTCCAGAATATTCCACACTTATATTGAAGATTCTCCGAGTCACTGACAGTCCTTGAATGTTCTCAATTATTCAAGGTTCCAGGCTAGTCTGTCAATGATCCACTCTGGAGTATTTCTCAAATATATAGATACCAGAATATACATCACAAATGGCTGTCATAATGCGCCTATGTGCCTATTCAATACATCACAATACCTATACATCACACAGCTGACAGAGGGCAAAGGAGGGATACACCCTAAACAGCTCACCAGACCAGAAACCACAGGGCTGATATTGAGAGACAAACTAAACAACAAGCCTTTTTTTAACTGGACCTTTAATTCTGGTAGACCATCGTATCCCCCATTTAAGGTCTATTGCTTGGGTAAACAAGCCAAATTGAGGTTTTACAGATTGGCACCATTGGGTTACTCACAACTCTGAGTCATAAAACTTGAAATCCTACTTATAGCTCATTTTTCAAAATCTCAGATATCCGAAACGTATCCAAATACATAAACAATTGGGATGGATGCCATGAACTGCCATTTCGTTCAAGTCATATTTTCCTTTCTTGCTCAATGTTCCAGCATCTAGTTTGATTATACGTCTTTAACAGTTTTGGGATCCATAACGTCCAGAGTCGGTTTAATTCTAAATACACAATTAAGCATTTCAACTTTATTTATATATTTATATATATTTATATTTATATATATATATTTATTTATATATATTTTTTTATTTTTTTTTTATATATATATATATAAAAAACACAACTCACAACAGATACGAAACAGTGCTTCTTTATTGTTGCCGCACTCATCCCAAATGGCCAAATCTTATTTACAAAGCATGCCACATGAATACGAGAACTGACCAGAAGACATCATCAATAACCAATAATTGTCACATATCAATCAGCTCTGAGTGGAACAAAGATCAAAGTACAAGGGGGAAAAAGAGAAAAGGACAAAAATAATAATGCCTATTGAAGAAACACATTTGATACAAGTCAAAAGATTCTGTTCATACAAGGAGTGATATTATTATTAGTCTCTAATTTTTCTTAATAAAAGACACCAGGATTGAAACTTAATCCCCTCCCCCAAAAAAAGGGAAAAAAAGTGTCTCCACACACTCACCCACATACAGTCAGATTTAAAAAGCTCCAGGTGGAAGAAAAATTATCCATAAAAATCCCCCCAAATATTCATGTACATTTAAATAGAATTGTCAGAATTTGGATGAACATAATGACATTAAAAAAAAAGTAAGACATATCAGGTATTTGCGTATAAATTAACAGGTGGACGATTTCTGCTCTATAAAGTACGGCAATGGGGGGGGAGAAACAAAGCAAAACAAAGCCGCCACATTTCACGGGATTTTCGTATTTTTATTTTATTTTCAGAAGACTTGCGCATACAAACTGCACAAGTGGCTTGCAGTCTTGCATCGGATGGATGTCTCACGTTTTAGTCATACACACTTGCTCATTCTCTTTCATACAAACACACACTTTTACAAAGGTTTACATGTGTACAAGCTCACATTCATTCTCCATCTCTCCATCACACACACAGGGAACAAGGAGTCAGAGTCAGAGAGAGACAGAGAGAGAGACAGAGAGAGAGAGAGAGAGAGAGAGACTGCCTTAAGCTCCCCGGTGTTGTTCACACAAACATGCAGGGGACTGATGGTGGTGAAACTGGAAGACGACAGCATCAGATGAGGCCTCGTCTCTTTTTGTAGTCCTCCAGATTGAGAGAGCGGCGAGGAGCTCCGTCCTTCACTGGCAGGGAGTTGGAGCTCACCGACAGGGACTTTGTCTCTGAAAACACACACAAAATTACTTTTACAATAAAAAAATTTTTAACTGTTAACATTTTCAGCTTTATTTTTCTTTCACCCAAAAACCCACAAGTGGTGATGATTTAAAAAAACATGTTTCTTCAAGGAACACACACGCAAACACACTCACCAGCACTGGGGACCTGCAGGTCGATTTTGACATCGAAGTCGTGAACTTTAAACAGATCCTCTGAGAGGTCGCTGGTGGGTTTTGTGATGTCTTTATCCCTCAGGTTTGCCGGACCCTGCTGCTCTCTCACACACACACACACACACACACAAGTCAGAGAAGGGCGTTTATATTCTCAGTTTGAAAGCAATGCACTGTAACACTCAGTGTAATCATTCAAATCCATAACAGGTTGCTGTTTTTATGGCTTTATTTCTGATTTTCTTTAAAACAACAATCAGGAGTGCAGTAATGCATTAAAGCAGACAGAGAACGAACCTGCTGTGAAGCACTCAGGAGATAAAACAGTTCCGTTTAGTGTCGTGTAATAAACCTGAAGGAGGCATGACCTCATCGCCAGATTCAGACAGGAAGCTGCTGAGGGGCGTGTCCGTTCGCACTCACCTGTATGCTGATCTGTTGTGCGCTGTCTTGGCCAGAGCCTGAACCGTATTTCTGATTCAGATGGGCGAGAATAGCAGCATGGACTGATGGGTCTCTAGCCTGGAAATGGAAAAAAGAAAAATTATTATGAGCTCTGAACCGCTGAATTCTGGATGCTGGTTGGTCAGGAGGTTTCAACTGAATAATTCTGTATATTTTCTATTGATGTGCTCGTTCTTTGCTGCATCTTTAGAACAGTTGAGTTCACACTTTGCTAGTGAAGGAACGACTGTTTACATAAACAGGAAATAAACAGCTCCAGGAACCCCGCTCATGTTGTGCAAGGGGAATAAAACACATGTTGTTCTGGGAACATATATAACTTTAGAACTGCTTCTTCACACCACTCTGTCGTTCAGGGCACGCCTCAGCATCTGGTGAGGTCATAAAAGGATAATTCATCCTATCATCCTAATTCAGAGAAAGAAAGCGCGGCTTACGTTGGAAACCATGGTGGGTTTGCACTGACGTCTGGTGAAAGGATCCATCTGCTGGTGTTTGGAGTTCTGACCCTCAGCCTGAGGAAAAGAGCAGTGTAGTGAGTGTTGTGGAAATCTGAGTGAGAAAAATGGCGAGCACCCGGACTCGACTGTACGTACCACTAACGCTTTCTCCGACTCCACGATGTTCCAGCTGCGGTTCCTCTGGTTAATGTAACTGAGAAAGAAAAACAAAAACGTTAATTGAAACACACCCCGACTCTCAGCTTGTGACATGCACGTATGAGAGTGTGTGTGCGCGCATGTGTGTGTGTGGTTGTACCTGATGGCAGAGATGTTTTTAGTTCTCTGTCTGTCTAATGCTTCCGCTCTCTCCTCCAGCTCGTTCAACTGATCCTGCAGCATTTTCACCTTATCGCCATCGCCACTCTCCTCTGCCATCGCCTAACACACACACACACGGTTTCACACTACAAAATCTGCCGTGTTTTTCTCTCTCAGTGCGTATTAACCGCGATATAAAACAAAGACCCTTCAATGAGAGTCACCTTCTCTTTGAGGAGCTGCGTTTTCTTCATGGCGTAGTTGGGTGGCGCTTTTCGGAATCGGTCCTTCTCTTTCACGATCTGTTCACAATGCAAAAAAATAATTATACATTTGTTGATTAGTACGACTTATCCACAATCTGATAAGAAACTAGGAGCGATCGCGTGTAACGATGACGAACTGAGCTGATGTTGGATTTATGATCTACAGTATAATCTCCCATAATCCAGATTAAAGTCACTCTGAGAAGTATTTTATGGAAATAACCTCCAGCAGCCTACTTTACTCGAAACGCTTGAGAAACATTTCAAAGTATTACTTCATTGTTTATGTTTATTGTCCAGAGAAAGTGGGTTCAGGCTCATTAAGAGAAATATTGCGATTAATAAGAGCACAGAGTTCACTTCTAATCTTTTTAATGAATGAAGACTCACATCCTCGATGTCCTGGTCGTTGAATTTGTAGTTGACGGCTTCTTTGATAGACTGCTCTTTTTTCGCGATTTCATCCAGGGTGGGAATCTGCATTCCTGCTCCGTGCATCTGAAACAATATCAAACATGCACACAGACCAATCAGGATTTATCGCCATCATCATCATCATTACCACCAGAGTTCCTCCACTCCTGCAGCCAGAAGACTGTTACAAAACCGAGGACTGAGTGTCAGCAGCACCCCTTCCAACACATCCTTCTTATACAGGAGCTGGGGTTAAACTGACCTCACAGACACCCATGAAAGTGTTTACACTCCACTACTACAGCCACAGCTCCTCGTGAGAGCTCACAGAGGCAGGATTTAACAGAAACACAGACAGCCAATCAGACTGTCCGGTTAAGACAGGTGTATAGTTTGCTAAACGACTTACACACACCGCGTCTGTGACTGAGACTACGGCAACACAAACTGGACAAAAACCAGACAACAGCAGGAGGGACAGCAAAGTGCTAAAATGAGAAGCATCTGGAATCTGAGTTTAAAGAATTCCTGTAATTTATAATAAACAATGTTTCTGAAGTGTGTGTGTGTGTGTGTGTGTGTGTGTGTGTGTGTGTGTGTGTGTGTAAATCACTCACCGCTTCTTTCCATTTCATGAACTCGCTCTCTGTAAATTCCTGATTGGATACAAACTCAAGCCGGAACACTCGGGTATCGTTACCGTGTCTTTGGAAAATGATACACAAACAAATAAACAAACAAACAAACAGCAGAGAAATTCTGATAAAATCCCGTTTTAACGATTGTAAACACTTGCTGATGATGTTAACCCTTAAAACTCCTGACTCACACATCAGTTCTTCAATAATTCTTTAAAATAAACGACACAAAGCTTTTCGGGTAGTTGATTAAACTTCACCCGCGCTGGATTTCAGAGTATTAACTCTTAAGCGTCTCGGGTTGAGTACATTTACATGACAAGACGTTCTCATTAACTCCCTCTAATGCGCCACATGATCACCGCTGAAACGTGACGCGTCTCGGGTACGTGGCGTGAGACGGATCACTAGGACGTGTCTGACAGAAAGCTCACCGTAACTGCAGCCCTTTGTTCGTTCTCGTTGAACCGAGCTGGTAGACTTTCGCCGTTTCCACCACATCGACGATCTCGGCCACCTGGTAACCAGCACCAAGAAAACAAACATTATTTAAAATTCTTGAACTGGACGTCATGAAACGCAGGAGCTTTTAAAAAATAAGGTAGAGCGAATAAGAAACAATATTTTAAATTTATTGTATTTATTTATTTATAATTCAATTACCTCCACCAGGAGGTTACGTCTTCACCTGTGCTGGTTTATTAGATAACCGTTATGCACAGATTTAAAGGTATTTTTTGGTACCAAACCGTTACATTTTGGAGGAAATCCGTGCATTGGAATCCGTGCATCATGCTGAAAAAAATTCGATGCCCACTAGGGGGAAACATTTCGTTCTCTCTCTATTAAATTATTATTATCTCTAAATTATTTGCTTTAATACAATGCATCTTTCCACCAGGCTGACTGATGCACAGGATTATGGGATATGCAAGATGACAAAGACAGGAAGAAAGGGAAAACAGAAGTTATGAGTTTGCATTTAAAATAAAGTCCATCACGAGGCTTCAGTGGACACACACACACCAGAGTCTGCGACTATAACGGTATCACCGCGTTTAAATTCTCCTCTAAAGAAACAGGAAGTACCCAGCTCATACCCTGTAGACAGGTTTACTGCTGCAGTTGCCGATGCCGATGCGTACGAAGCAGCCAGTGACTGTTTTGGCGAAGAAAGGCATGTGACACCAGCGCTCCAGTTTGTGCCGTGACAAACGAATGCGGTTCAGTTCCTCCGGCAAGGACACTGGCTGAGACTTCGGGGGCGTTGCCTCTTTCCTGAGGAGGGAGGAGACAAAAGGAGCCAATCAGAACTCATGTTGACACTTTGACCCCTAATCCCTTTCAGAGGATTCAGGACTCCTAGATCGCACTCACTCTTCCTCTTCATCGGAGGACGACAACCTCGAGCTGCGGTCGCTCTTCACCGAGGACTTATCGTCGTCTTCCTCTTCCTCCTCCTCGTCATCGGAGTACACGTCGCTGGCTTTCAGAGGCTGTCGCTTAGTCAGCAGCTCGGCTGTGAGGTTGAAGGTTATCACTCATGGTGAGAAACGTATGATGTGTATTAACCTCGTGATTAAAAGAGAGGGGAAAAAAACCACACCAACCTGTTCTGTTCTTTTTCTTCTCTCGCTCTGCTTTCAGCTCCTCCATGGCCTGAGACTTCTTGTCCAGCTTCTCGTCTCTCTTCGACCTCCTCTCTTTATTATGGGACATCACCTAAAACAGGTCGAGCCACAGTATTAGAACACCGGACATCTCGAGATCTGATCTTTCATCACAGTGAGGAGTCGAAACACTGATCCACTCACCACCTGAGTGTCTGTAACCTGAGACTGCTTCTTCTTCTCCTGCTCTTCCTCCTGCTTCTTCTTCTTCTTCTCCTCTTTCACCTTCTTCTTTTCTGTCTTTAGTTTCTGTTTGATTTCGAACCTGAGTGGAGCAAAGGAGGGCTTAGGGGTGACAAATTACTGACACACAGCAAGGCCGACATTTACAACACACTAACTAGCAAGTACTTTAAAACCTGAGGAGAGTGAGAGCGCTCCACCACGCCGTACACAAGTCAGTACACACATCACCCTGAAACCCAGCCACACACACTTCATATATATTCTCATATTTATATACACATTTGTGTGTGCTCGTGTGTGTGTGTGTGCTCGTGTGTGTGTTCTCCTGACCTGCGTTTGAGCACCTCTCTCTTCTCGATACGGTTGAAAAGCTCCTGCTCTCTCTCCTTCTCCGTCATCTGCTCCAGCCGCGCCCGGTCCTCCTCGTCTCCCATCAGATCATCTCCGTACCCGTCCCGGAACACTTCATCCTCCGAGGACGAGTCTGAATCTGAGCTGGAGGAGGAGCTGTTGCTCTCCGAGTCGGACACCTCGCCTGCGTGATCATTGGTGATAATTTAGATCATGTGATTTAGATCATCCTCTGCCTCCAAAAACCAAAACATTACAAAACATTGCTAAGAAATGAATATTCAACGACACGACAAATGCTCTGACGGTATCTGGTTTATTTTTGCCCCTCACCCTCCTCAGGGGCGGAGCTTTCGGCTGAGGTGTCTCCATCCGAGCTCCCGGAAGAAGCGGCCTTGTTCACTTTCTTCTTTGTGGGGTTCTTTTTGTCCGCTCCTTTACTGGGTTTTGCCTTTTTCTTGGCTTTGGTGCCTCCAACAGTCCACTTCACACACACACACACACACACACACACACACGATCAGATGCCACAGAAAACACAAATCAGCAATAAGCCCATGTTGAGCCGGTGGAGTAGCAGAGTGAGGACGTGTTGAGGTACCTCATCATCACTGTCAGACGTCTCAGAGTCTGTCGATGCAGCAAGTTTGCTGACAGGTTCCTCTGGTTCTTCAGAGTCTACACGCTTCCTCTTGGCCAAGCTCAGCAGCTCCTGCAGAGATGAAGAGAAATTAGACGAATCTGTGCATCAGTGTGTGAATGAACCTTCGCTGTACAAGTCACAGCACCTGCTCTAAACCTCATCGAAAAGTCCACAACACGTTCCAGATCACTCAACTAAGAAATTCATGCAAAAAAAGACTTTTTAAACAAGTCCTGACGACGACAATGTCACTCGGCGTGTTGACTCACAAGCATTACTGCAGCGGATACGCACGCACGCGCACACACAGGCAAAACGAAGAGCCCTGGAACTTTTGAATTGCAGCCTGAAATGTGTACAAGTGAAAATAAATGTATAGACCCATCCCGCGACTCAGAACTGCTCCACCACATTCTGGGTTCATCCGTGTACCACACAATTATTTTCCACCAAGGTTCATGGGAATCTGTTCGATACATTTTCGATGGCAATCTTCTTAAAGGAAGACAACCAAACTGCACTAAAACCATTGCTTCACTGGCGGAAGTAATCAGCATGAATCCACTTCTCCTGAGTCCAGAAAACGAGCGAGGGGACCAGAACCATGTTTTTCAGGCTTTCTACGAATGTTTGATTATTCCATTATCATCACTAATTTTTCTCCCTAATTTAGTTCAGGCTGAGTCCTATTACTAATCCAGTGGCTAATATCAACTAGCTGTTGCCCATCTTGTGACAGCGACTGCCCAGAGAGTTCAAGCCATCTGCATTTTTTTTACAGTTCAACACACTAGGAGGCTTGGAGGTCACCTACACAAATGCTCAAAAACACCAATGATTACTGAATGCCACTGTGATTGACAGGGAAGTCTGACGGCTGCAGCATCAACGGGGTTGTGGAACGTGCAATCTCTAGATGACAGGATTAACACGTTTCTGTTGTACCACTTGGGAAGCCAGGGTTTTTAACTGAAGTCCTAATTTCTGCTCATACTTCCCGTTTACTCCTCTTCCTCCTCACATAAACCTGGTGCGAACACTAAGGGCCTGTTTCCTGCACCGTTTCTCAGTTCCACTGAAATCCACGGTTTTGCATGGAGCCTTTCATTTCCATGAAACTCAAAATGTGTCGATTTCAGCAGCGGGTCGTTAAAAAAAAACTACGAAACACTGAAGTTTATGACACCTGAGACCCAAGGACCACAAATTTCTGTAACGCTGATGAGGCCAATTTAGATCTCAAATATTGCAGAGAAACATCTGAACCAAACATCAGGAACAGCCTCCGGGAACTCTCTCGACTCAACAATTCAAATTTCATGCAGCCTTTAACTCTGAAAAGCAGCACGATGCAAGGTTACGAAGAAGCGAGGGGTCTGAGAGCGCCTGAGAGACTTGATGATCCGCTTCTAAGCGAAACTGATTCAGTGAATCTGAATCAAATCAACTGGAGGAGGTGAATCAAACATGATGTGCATTATGTGGTGGAGATTTGGAAAAGAGAAAGCAAGTGGTGAACGTGGCTCAACAAGTATTTAACAAGGATTATTGTCTAATTATTCAATCAGTTCTGATGAACATTGAGAACACGCCACTGTTACTTATTTACCTTTTATTTATTTACCAATCTACAAGGTGTCACACTGCGAGAAAAACCAACAGGACGATGTATGTCGAGTTAGTTTTTTAAGTTTGTGCACTTCGGTGGTGCTGTCAGGATTGATGGGTACAGTGTGAACCCTGAGCTGAAGGATTGGGGTGAACATGTGTGATGTGTTTATAGTCAGGAAGATAATCCCCTCCTGATGAGACAGATATATATTTATAACTCAGCAGCTGAGCTCCAGAATCATCATCATCATCACAACATAAAAGAAGTCCAGCCATCACAGGGCTTTGGTGTGATTTAGTTTTCACTCATGTCTCAGTTTCAGTGCAGAAATAAACAGGGGGAAGAGCTCACACCGCTCAACACAACGGGCGGGTTAATTAATAAGAACTTGTCTCTCCACGTCCCTGAAGAATAAAGAAATGATTCAACTCGTGGAAATCTGTGAATGACAGTTCATGAGATTTTCAGCCTCGGGGTGTGTTTACTTTAGAAACCTCAAAATAACTAGCAACCTGCAGCACATCAGTCGAAGCAAAACCACACACTGTTTATCTGCTAAAAGACTGCAACATACGAACTCCTGAAAAACCAAGTGTCCAGACTGATCATTTCTAATGTTTACAAACGCACAGGACAGGCTAACGCGCTAGCATGCTAATTTACATAGATGCTAGCTAACAGGCTAGATATCTACAAGACAGACCGAGTGAAATGCTTTGAAACATATAAATTGTGCTCTAGTGTGAAATAATATACACGAGCAGTACAAAGCTACACGATTATAATGATAATGTATAGTAACTTTTTATGACGGTTACCCGGCCTAAAGACTCTTTAAACAACTAGCTTGCTAGCGTTCTTTTCACCTGCGTTACATGTAAATACATTTCACACCTCTTTTCACACAAAGCCCGCCCACCTTCTTTTGATTGGCTGACAGTTTCCCGCCTTCAGAATTGCAATTGGTTTAAAATACACAACGAGAGTAATGACACCTCCAATCACCGAATAGCTTGTATTGTGACGCGCGAGCCAACCAAAGAAAACTGGCCACAATACGGGTTGTTATTTTAAAAAATAGCGTAGTTTCTACTAGCATGGAGGTCTGTGCTAATGTTACCAAAGCGAAACATAAAAACCCGCACTAAACTTTTTGGTGCTCAAGCACTGAAAGAGATCTCACTTTACCTGATCCAAATTGTCATCGCTCGCGCTGTCTTCCGAGTCGGAATCTATAACGACCCGACCTTTCCGTTTCTTTACGTTCACCATGGTTAGCTTTGGAGGCTAAGCTACCCGCGGTGGATGTGCTCGTGCTTATTGGACGCGAACACCAAGAGCGGCGCTAGAGAGGTCCGCTGCGCGTGCGCAACAGTGAAAGTCGGACTGCGCATGTATGTTACGTATTTTTGTTTATTTATTTTTACTCCCGGGGCATGTGACGTCATTTACACACACACACACACACACACACACACACACACACACACACACACACACACACACACACACACATATATA
>JBCNYH010000027.1:1563019-1584013 GCA_039654325.1 Tandanus tandanus
ACACATATATATATATATACACACACACACACACACACACACACACACACACACACACACACACACACACACACACAGCGCCATTCTTACTAAAAAGCTCTTTAACTGTAAAGTGTGAACTTTTAAAATAAAAACACAGAACACCTGGTTCAACAAACAACCTCAGGAACACCGGATAAGCTTCTTCTACTGCTCTTTCTTCTCTGTGTGTGTGTGTGTGTGTGTGTGTGTGTGTATATATATATATGTGTATATATATATATATATGTGTTTTTATTTTAAAAGTTCACACTTTACAGTTAAAGAGCTTTTTAGTAAGAATGGCGCAGAATAAAGGAGCAGCCAGTGATAAGGGACAGCTGGAACAGTTAAAACAAAAAATAGCAGAGGACATTTTAAAGTCCAACATCTCTGCTCATTATGATGCTGTTGAACAAGAGCTTAAATCAAGAACTGTGGGTCTAAAGAGCTTCAACTAAAATTATTCATTCATTCATCCATTTTCTGAAGCGCTTAATCCTAATTAGGGTCTCGGGGAGGCTGGCGCCTATCTCAGCCGACTTCGGGCGAGGGCGGAGTACACCCTGGACAGCTCGCCAGGCCATTGCAGGGCAGAAACACGCTGATGGCTATTTTTGACGAAAGTCAGCAATGGTTCTTTTACATTCCTCTCACCATACACAGTGAGAGACATGGCCGGCCTTTGATAACCCAGTTAGCTGGGGAAAGCAGTGACAACCCGCTGACAGTGGGGCTTGAACCCCTGACCCCTTGGGATCAGTAATCCAGCGCCCTACCACCGGGCCACCACTGCCCCGCAACTAAAATTAGAGAAGCGAAAAGAGGAACAGAAGAGAAAAATCGCCAGTTTTCTTTCAGTCCAGATGAAGGAGAGGAAAGGAGAGGAGGAAGATGAGGAAAACAATGCAGAAGATGATGACGCCCCAGTTACATAAAAGAAGATGAGGAATTACCCAGATGTTGACACCAGCTTTCTTCCAGATGGGGAAAGAGAGGAGGAGGAAAATCGCTTCAGGGAGGAGCTTAGACAGGAATGGGAGTGAAAGCAGGAGAAAATCAAGGGTGAAGAATTTGAAATCGCTTTCAGTTACTGGGATGGATTTGGACACTGGAAAACAGTCAAGAAGAAGAAGGGCAACACTATTCAGCAGTTTCTCCAACGAGCCCTGGAGGTCCTGAGAAAAGACTTCAGCGAGATGAGGTCTGCTGGAGTGGAGCAGCTTATGTACATTAAAGAGGATTTGATTATCCCTCATCACCACAGCTTCTATGATTTCATTGTGACAAAAGATAGAGGCAAAAGTGGACCACTTTTCAGTTTCGATGTACATGATGATATCCGATTGGTGAACGATGCAACAGTTGAGAAAGATGAGTCTCATGCAGGAAAGGTCGTCCTAAGCAGCTGGTATGAAAAAAACAAACACATATTTCCTGCCAGCCGCTGGGAATGTTATGATCCTGAGAAGAAATAAAAAAAATACGATCCAATGAGGTGGCTCCTTGAATCCATCTGGTGGTCAAAATTTATGAATATATTACTTTTCCCCAGATATCATTTAACTGCATTTAATGTTTTAAAGTTTTCTTCTGTTCTTTTTTAAACTGTGATCTGTGATACTTATGTTCCTCTGTACAGGTAAACACATCTCAAATACAACAGAGTAACATGTTCGATCGTTGATAAATGGATCTTCTTAAGAAAGTTGATGTTTAGAAATATTCTTTAGGATGTAAATCGATGTTATTTTTCACCCTTTTGCATTAGTGCATTGTCATAAATAAATGATATATGAAAACACACACACACACACAAAACGTTATTTTCCTTGCTCTGGGTTTTTTTTTAAAGAATAAAAGAATATATAATATTATAATAATTATATATATATATATATATATATATATATATATATTTTATCAATAATAACACCATTATATTTTAACAAAATATATTTAATCATTTAAACAAAATATTTTATTACTAATAACAACAACAACAACAACAATAATAATAATAATAATAAGCAGACAGGATAATGTCCTCTCCTTCTTATTCTTCTTCTTATTATAGTAATGTATTATTTTACAGATTAATGCAGCCCTCATCGCTGAGAAGTAGCGAGCATGCTACCAGCAGCATGCTTCAAAATGATTACAAACACTATTTATTTGATCAACTTGTAACAATTATATTTTATATTAACTTTAAAAAGATTACAATAATATATTTATATACATTTTATTTATTTTTTGCGATGCGACTATGTTGTGTCTCGGTCCGTTTTGTAGCAGTACTTTGTTTCCGTCCGGACGTTTTACAGAACGGACCGCAATGGCGGCTCACAGAAACGCCAATGTCAGATTGTGCCTTAAAATCAGTGCTTATTTTCGTGTTAAAAAAAAAAAAGCTGCACCATGTTATTGTTGTAAATTGATTCTACACACCAGTCCCGCTTGTTTTGTTGCTGTTGTTTTGTGTAAGTACGCGCTTTTCTGCATGCTTGAACACACTTGAATAGATTGGAGTGGCAGTGAACTGGTTAAACACCTGATTTAAATAATTCTAATGTACTTAATATACTATAGATAGATTGTAAAGCCCTTCTGTAGAACGACTAATAATTTAAGTCCCATCATGCACTGCTTCGAGATACTGTTCGGGGCGGTTCGTTGCAGGTTACAGGAGAGCCAGAATCCAGTTTGCGGGGTGTAGCGGGGAAGAACAGGACTGAACTGATGTACCACTAGTGTTTAATTGCACTGCGTCAGTAACACGACATTTTTCTCTCTCCTGTTGTGAAGCCGTGTAAAAGCTGTAAGTTTGGAGGATATGGCCCAGTCAGGGAGAATACTGAAAACCTCCAGCATCTTCCAGAGGTGTCTGTTTCAGCCCCACATCACCAGCCCGGTCTTCCTGAACATCAGGACTGTGTATGAGCGAGATTACCGCAGACCAGGCCAGGCTCCAGATACGCGATGGCCCTGGCAAAAGATCCGCTTTGACTTCTCAAAAGGTGTGGACGGGGTAAAAAAGCACTTGGGACTCCTGAAGGACGAGTTCATGGAGCGCTGGTCAGGGCCCGAGGGCCGGCCGTTGGAGGTGCACATGTTGGAGCAGACACGCGTGCTGTGGGAGTTCCGTGGCCCCGAGTCGCTCGGTCAGTGGGCGGTCACCTCTGATCAGGAGATTGGTGGCCGGAGTGAGGCCTATCTGAAATTGGGGAGGAATAACTCCACCTGCATGCTGTATGGTTCTCTGTGCTCGACTCCACCCCGGGATGGAGAGACGCGCTACAGCGGATACTGCACCATGCGCTCCAAACAGCCTCGGGTGAGTGTCTGGGTCCTTTCCCCCCAATACAGATTATTCCTAATTATCAAACTTTAAGTCACATAGATAATATAAATGATGAAATCACAGCTGCTGGAGATTCAGATGTTTCCTGATGGTGCTCTGCTTGGTAATCATGGCAGTTTGTTTTCAGGGTTCATTTGACAGGAAGAAGCATTTTGATTGGTCAAGCTTCAATACTCTGCATTTGCGTATCCGTGGAGACGGCAGGCCATGGATGGTGAATATTTCAGCCGAGACGTACTTTTCTCACCAGAGAGACGACATGTACAGCTACTTCCTGTACACGCGAGGGGGTCCGTACTGGCAGGACGTTAAGGTTTGAGCCACAAAAATATATAAATAAGTCCTACATCCTACAGAACGGGACACTACATTTTCTTTTTCCCCCCCTCGAACTTCCAGATCCCTTTCTCCAAATTCTTCCTCTCAAGCCGTGGGAGAGTACAAGATGACCAGCACAACCTCTGGCTGGACAAGGTCTGATGGAGTAACAACTTTACTTTAGAATGTTAATGAGTTATATATATATATATTTTTTTTTAATAAATGCACATTATTCCATTATTTTTTTAACCTGTTTTATTGGTGCACTGTTCTGTAAGTGCAACTCAGACAAAATTAATCAACAGCTCCTAGCCAATCAGAATTTCGCATCACTATGAATAAGGGCGGAGTTAACAATAATACAGCAATGCAGATTAAATTGTAAAAACTTTACAGCATACACCTGTCCTAATCACTCTGTTTTGATTTTCAGGTGAACATGATCGGCTTCACTCTGGGAGATAAAGCCGATGGACCGTTTCAGTTAGAGATAGACTTCATCGCTGTGTGTAACGACCGCTCTCACATTGAGGAGTTTGCGTACGAACTCTACAAGAGGAACCCGCAGGTGTAACGAACACGCAGCGGAACCATAGCACACAGCTTGTGATACAATACACACACAAAAAAAATCAACAACAAAAAAAACCACCTTTGTGTTTAATTGTAAATAAAAGCAGAGCTTAAACATCTCTGAGCATGGTTTTCTCTCCAAGCCTAATCTATCCATCCTGACTGGTTTATATACAAACAGATGAAAGAATTCTTTTAACACATGGTGCTGAACATTGACAAAGACACACAAGCTAAATATAGTGCAAGTAGCTACAGTCTGAAAATCTTACTTTAAGAAAAAGGGAAGAAAGAAAAACAGGAAGGTTAAGCCAGAACAAGTCCACGTCTGGCACCAAGCATCTTCTCCTTCTTCTGCTTCCGGTCCTCGTTGTGATGAACGCGCCGCTCGTCTCTGTGACGGAGAAGAAATCAGCCATAATGAGCTGAACGTACACAACGTTCTGAGTTTTATCTTATCACGAATCCCATAACAAAACTCCATCATTCCAACAGTTTGAAAATGGATAACTGAGACGCTATTAGAATATTTACAGCACTTTTAATTCTATTTAATTTTCAATGGTTAAGAGCAAAACACCCCCAAATATTATCACCATTTCCTTTCATTCATATTATTTCTTAATTTTTTTTACATAGTGTGAGATGAGTGTGTTTGGGAGCGGAGCTTCACTGACCGCGTCTGCACTCGGTGCTGTTTGTAATTTTTCTGGTGAGAAGGAAGCGTCTGAGACTTGTTCAGTGCTGCGTTTTCCTGCGTCGCTCCATATGGCTTCAACTTTCCTACACACACACACACACACACACGAAAAGAATTTTGTAGAAAAGAGCCTAAAGCGAGTGTAAACTCATCATAACCACACACGTCTGCATCACCATGGCCTCGAATACAGAAACCATGCTGGGGGGAGGGTGTTTGTTCCTGAAGACGTTTCTCACTCACCTGTGTGGGGTTTATAGGTGAGTGGGCGAGAGAGGCTCGCTTTCAGATCAAAGGTGCTTTTCTTGTTGGTCGACGGAGTCCCTGAGGCGCCGTTGAAGATGAATGGAGTCAACCCTGAGACGAGGAAAAGAACATTTGTTTAAAAAGAGCATGAAGCCTCACACTGTGCGTGTGTGTGTTCATGTTCTGACCTGGCGTTCTGTTGACGGGAGCGGCATCCTTATTAGCGTGTACTTCAGTCTTTCTGCCTGGAGTGGGAGTGAGGGGAATCCTGAGAGACATGCGGGACGGAGTCTTCACTAAAGAGCGCTTATGCTCGTTGTCCTGCGTTGTTTGGGAAAACCTAAGAAACGATAAACACCAGTGTATACTTCAGCTCATCACAGCACACAATCACTAACGCCCCACGAGCCCTGCACCCTCACTGCCTGACCTGACGTTAATTTTGTTGCCTGAGAGGACAGATGGCCTGAAAGGAGCGCCGTCCTTCTTCACAGGCTTGCTGGCAGTTGCCCGAGAGACCTTGCGCTTCTCCACTTTTGTCTCCGGTACTCCAGGGCTGAACAGCGATGCGCGGCTGATCAGAGGCTTCTGTAAACGATTTAAGACACTCAGGAACGTTATTTTAAAAGAGTGTGTTGTTGAAAAGGGAAACGAAGCCAGCTTACCGCTCGGGTTTTGGTGTCTGCTGGGATCTTGACACGGTTTTCTGACTGAGCCTGAAAGCAAACACAGACCATGGTGGGCCATTCCAGTTTAATAATTTTAATCAGGGGTGGAGTTACACACTCTTACCACACCGAAGGGTTTTATTTCTCATAACACCACAAAGGGAGAACCAACTGAAATATCATATTACACTTTTATTTAAATGCAAACAGAATAAATACCTTCAGGTCCTTCACGGAGTTCCTGAACACCTCCATCTGCTTGTTTCTCCTCTGCACGTACGAATCGATGGACTCCATCTTGTTGAAATGCGCCTCGTGGAGCTTCTTGAAGTCTGAAGGATGTGAATACAATTTTAATGCTAAATGTGTTAGCATTGCACACAACAACGGAACGTATAACTACCAAAAAGTGACCTTACTCGGCGTGGTTGGCTTCAGAGCGGCTTTCTTCATCAGACCCTCATGACGGGGGATTTTCCCAGCTGTTTTATTCACTACATCTGTGGAGGGTGAGGGATTTATTCAAATGGATTTCAGAATCTACAACAAATCCCTCGTCCTTGTGAAGTGGGTGGAGTCATGTGAAGTTTTAATAGCACCTCATCATCAATATGAATTTTCACGACTGCTGAGTAACACTCAATTCCAGATCTGCGACACCCCCCCCCCCAAAAAAAATATATATACATATATAAATAAATTAAAATCCATCCTGATGATACACACCTTTGTTGCTCGCCTCAGCAATGGCTTCATCACAAGCAGGTTTCATCTCAGAAGCTGGAGTCTCTGTGTCCTTAGCCGAGGACACCTTCCTCCTCTTGGAGCTCCTTTTACCTTCCCCCTCCTCCTCCTCCCCCTCTCCTGGCGACTTGGCATCCTCCTGTAAACAAATGCTTTTTAGAATGATTAAAGTTTTCTTCACAAACTAAGCTGATCTGAGACGCTTCACATCCTCACGCACACCTGAACCCTGCTCTCCTCCTGCATAGGATTCAGATTAGCTCCATCTCCGAGGTACTTTCTCTTGGCCTGCTGTTTTTTAACGCGGCGTGTGGTCACCAGTGCGTCCTTTGTGCTTTTGGGCTCGGATCCTGCCTCCTCTGGGATCTGCGCATCATCCGAAGTGACAGTGTTACCCTGATCATCAGAAAATTAGCACATTTGTTGGGTTGCCACGGAGACAGCTTTAGTCGCAGTGACAATTTTGAAGTCTCAAACACACCACACAAACATTCACTCACACATGCACACACGCTGGCGCAGGTTGATACTCTGTATTGTCTCTGTATACACAACCTTACTTACATTCTCTGAAGTCTCTTTCTGCTCAAAATGTTGCTTCAGTGCCTTCAGCATCTTATCTGCCTGAGAAAACAAATTAGAGCATATTTCATTGACAAGACTACCAGTTTCTGTTTTACACTGTCAACTTTTTTAAATTATTTTTAATTCTTCACTTTTTGGATTAATAAATAGTTAAATTTTCACCCATTATCTAGCATTTTAATCCGGTCTGTGTTCAGCTGCAGTGGACGCTCGGTCCCTGGAGATCGCCGCTGGTAACATTGAGCAGTTTCAGGTTGATGTATTTGTTATTTTTGGTCCTGACTTGGTATATATTAATATATACAAAATAAATATTGCATTGGTAAATTTTTATTAAACTCTTCTTTCTGGCAAGAAAAACACTCACACAATCACACTGCTGTATTTGTTGTGAAATCTATTATAAAGAAATTTCTTTTGAGGTTAGGGTGGCAAGGATTATTTTAAGGGTGGCAGAGGTCGCCTGCACGACCACGCCTCTGCCAATCACACATTGCCATGGAAACCAGACTAGAAGCATCCAGAGTACAATGATTCCATCCAGGTATCTCTTCCAGAGTAAAAGAAACTTAGGTTTTGTTTTGATTCTTGAACTTTCCTCCGATCAAATTATAACATTGAACAAACAGTACTTTTGAGTTGGAGAAATGTTTATGTGAAATAAATGTGCTTGGTTTTTAAATAACTAAGAATGTGTAATGTGCACCAGAGGAAGGAGGAAAGAAATAAAGGAGAGAAAAGAAAGGTATATTTTATTCATGACATTATCTATATTTAAGGGGTGCAGCATGAGTTTAGCTCACATGCATCACATGCCAGAGTCTTATAACCTGTTGAGTTATTTTTGGTCACTTTTTTAAAAAAAACATATTTAGGATGTTTGGATCATGCAAACCTCACAGTCCTGATGTTTAGCATAATAAAACCAAGAGACCAATCTCACGACACAGTAAACTAAATCCTGTGCACACATTCCTCACAGGAGATTTAAGCTTTTAACTGAAGTTAGCTAAAGATGCTAACAAGATCCGGCGGTGTCCATGAAACCAGTCCATTATTAACCGTCTCACCTTCATGTTGGCTTTTAAACCAACGGTCTTGGCGAGCGCCTGTAGGTCCGAATACTTCATCGAGCCTAAATCCATCTCCATACCAAACTGGAAAAATACTACCTCAAAAAAAACAACCGTACAAGTTTATCGTGTAGTGAACACGACCGTTTGTTTTCAGCCGTTCACGCGAGTCGCCTACAACACTAAATCACTTACACGCACGCGCCAAATTGTTGTGCTTGTTAAAAAATATATAAAAAAAAAAAAAAAAAAATTCAAAAACAGCCACGTTTTCACGTGATTGGCTGGCTTTCTATCTTCTCTTGTTGTGATTGGTGCGCCGTTTAAATGTGGGCGGGGTACACTGACACAAAATTCGAGCTGCTTTGTCTCTCCCAGTGTGGAGCGTTTTGGCTGCACGAGTGCACTACATAGGGCGTGTAGTGCAGTCACGTGTACCCTATATAGCACACTACGGTTTGTGGATTGACTCGTTTGGGATTGAAGGCGTGGAGAAGAGAGTCAACGTGAAGAAGGGAAACCGCTTGTTTATGTGTGAAAATGTCAAAGGGAAACTATTCTCTGAGTGACTTCGAGTCTTGTGACAGCAGCAGCCAGGGCAGTGTGATATTTTCCAAGCTGAGGGACATGGAGGACATGACGGAGCCCAGTGTGGAGTATGAGAAGTGCTCGGTTTTTCACTGCGCGAATTCCAAGTGTAACCTGGTGCTGGGGGACTCATTAGGAGCCTGCGGGGAAGTCAAGAGTCTCAAAGCTATTATATGTCTCAGTAAGTACATTTATCACCTTATTACTATTATAATCATCATCATCGAGCATTGACTGCTCATGTTCACTTTCAGCATGCAGTAACACCTGGACAGGTGTGCACTGCTCAGCCAATCACGTGCAGGGCGTCAAATCATATAGATGCATGTCAAGAGCATGACAATAAATATCAGAATGAGGGAAAAGTGTGATCTCTTTAACCATGGATTTAATAACCTGTCAGTACCAGATGGACGAGTTTAAGTCGTAGTATAAACTGCTGATCTCTTGAGAACAGCCTGAAGAGTTTAAACAGAATGAAACTTTCCTCCAGAATGAAACCTTGTGTTGATAAGAGAGATCAGAGGAGAACATCCAGCTGACACAAAGTCGATACTCACGATCACTCCGTACAACGGTGGTGAGCTACAAAAGCATGCACAACATGTTAAGTCTTGAGGTGGACCGAATACAACAGCAGAAAACCTCCACAGGTTGCACTTACAGGAATCTGAGGCCATCATGGACACAGACTCACACACATCTGGACTGAGCAACCTGTGTAAACGAACAGGTGTTGTGCGAGTGAACGGGGATGTCTTGTCTCTGTTTAATATTAATGTGTTTCTTTGCAGAAATCAGTAAGGATGTGAGAGTGAGAGGGAAACTTGAAATGAGCAGGGAGGGTCCTCTTAGGTTCTGGTAAGTATCCGCATACTACGAACATAACATCAAATTTTATTGTGCATTATATTGTATTACGACCCATCAGCGATGGTGAGGAAAGAGCCCTGATTTTATATGGATGCCAATTTCTGTGTACAAACCTGCTGAAACTTACCTGGAGTCCAGGTCACGTTTAGTATCACAAAATGGACAGGTGGAGTGTTCCCGTCGGATTTGGATGTAGGTGTTTTATTGTACATGGTTGTTTGAGACTGTGTAATCTGATTTGTTGAAAAATTGGATGATTGCCTTAAACACTTGTTACTTAGCAACAGTCACGGTGAGGTTAAATTTCATCAGCATTTCAAAGTCAAGTGCAGATAAACATTTATTAGATACTAAACATTATGATATTTTATTTGTGGAAGAACAAATATACTAGGCGTTTGGAAGTAATGTCGCCTTTTATATCACTACGTTTCTTTATACAGTGACTTGTGGTATAAAAGCTATAAAGCACAGACGTTTATGTGTTTAATCATAAATAATGCTGGATTCAGATAATCTGGTAAGGGGTAGTTTGTAGTTCAGAATCATTTCAATTTCATTTCATGTGGAGGTTTTAACATAAGAAGCATAAAAGATTTGACCAACTCTGCTTTCATCTTTTGTTTGGCATAAAGCGAGCCAGCTGACTGCCATGAATTCATGGCATGTTTTTAGTCGATGCTAATATTCAACATTGAGTGTTCTATTGCTTAAGTGCACACAAGAAGACAAAAATCAACTTGTGGCAGCGCAGTCTTGTGGGAAATGCCCATGGTGACCAATAGAGCGCTCAATGTTCATTACAGTGTATTGGCTGAACTGTACTAATTTACATCAATAAAACTGTACAGTAACCAGACAAGAGGCTAAAAAATATGCAGATAAAATATGTTTGAAGAGAACTTATTACAGTTTGTGTAAACAATGTATTTTTAAAGGAATTACTCATTTAGTTCGTCTAATTTAATCTCCAAGACACATCATGATGACGATGAGAAATCGATCGATTCATCGCACAGCCTCAAGTCCGACTCATCAGTATTTAATTGTTTTTGCTCTGTTCCCTTTCATCATCCAGCACGTACAAAACCCTGGAATGTTCAGGGTGTCATCGTGTTGTCGGGGTCATGCTCCACTCCACGCCGCACCACTTATCCTCTCTGAGAGGTCTCTTCCTCTTGCGCAAGGAAGTCATCAACTGGTGAGAGTCACAAAAGTGCATTCAGTTGGATTTGATTAAAAAAAAAACATTGTATAAAAACAACAGTTGTTTGTTTTTTTTGTTTTTTTAGCTACATGCTAAATAGCTGCATCATTGTGAAAGCCTCCAAACTCAACTTTGAACACAGACTTCTGGGAAAGCGCATCAGTGAGGTGAGGAGGAGCATGCTTACTATTTTCTTTTGCACTAACGTCTCTGAGTACCAGAAGCTTAGTAGAATTGTGTTTATCCTGAAGGAAGTGATGTCAGAGTGGCGTTAGTGAAGTTAGACGTGAATGTATGCTACGGATTGTCTGTGCAGATGAAACAGGACCTGGAAGCTCAACTGAAGAGTGTCAACCTTCTGAAGGAAACGTTGGATGAGAGCAGGCTGGGACACACCCACGTACCGCTGTCCTCCACCGTCTCCGATTAGCATCTCCGCTACATCCTGGAAACGTGTGTTTGTGTTCGTATTGTGTTTGATTTATTTGATTTTGTGTGGTTGAGGAGGAAAAACTCTTTTCCTGAATTTGTGCTGTACATTTCAAAAATAATTAAAATATTCCTCTTCGTTCTG
Organism: Tandanus tandanus; assembly: GCA_039654325.1. Lineage (NCBI taxonomy): Eukaryota > Metazoa > Chordata > Actinopteri > Siluriformes > Plotosidae > Tandanus > Tandanus tandanus. The sequence continues at coordinate 1,574,554 of JBCNYH010000027.1, forward strand.
TTCGAGCCTTTTTTTTTTTTCCCAAGAGCTTTTGGTAAGACGTTTTTTAAATCTGCTGATTTCATTTTATATCTATAATGAGTGACTTGTTCAGTAAAATACACACACACACACACACACACGCAGGTGTAAAGTTGGCACCATGCTGTTTTTATTGCTAATATTAATTCTTATACAGATTTTTTTTTTTTCAATTGTACAAAATCAAGAGGTTTATCTCCGCATGCTTAGCGCATCTGTAGTGCATAGATTTAACCAAACATACTGTACAGTGTTCCCATCCTGTGATTCAAAAAAATAAATTACATCATGGAGTAGAAAACAAGATTAAATTGGGGAAAAGGTGACTTTTTTTATTTTAGCTGGAAATTCTTCTTCTTTTTTTTTTTTTTTTTATGGTTTTAAATAACATTAAGATCCTGTGCTGATTACTGGGCTTTGGGTTTTTGTGTAAAATTTGGAAGTTTTCACTTTCTGTGGATTTTTATACATTAAACTTATACTAAAGGGCACAAAGTGATATATATTCGAAAAAAAAGTTCTTTTAAATCTAATGATTAATTATTATTCACTGTCTTTACTCTCAGTAACATCAGGAGTTGTAGAGATGATACTGCAAACTGTCCCTCTTGTTTAAACGTATTTAAAATGTAAAAAGAATAAAGTTATATACAGAATGGGTTACAGTTATGAAGCAAACATATGACTGTGTGGATATATGTGTCGGCTATATGTATATATAGATAGATTTTTAAACTGAACTGAGTTGAAATCAAACACGTCAGTCAGTCAGTCTTGTTTGACGTGACATTCTTCACATTTTTTTGCATGACACCGCATGCCATTTTCTCCAAACGAAGCTGAATTATTGCATGCAGCACAACACACGTGGTCCCCACTTCTACCATGCAGTAGCTAAATATTATCCCCCCCACATTCCCATACAGAAACACCAACAGGCTCAGTGGCAAAATGATGTTTAGCATGTGTTAAGAGTACCGTAGTGTCTGAAACCAAGCGTCCGCCTCACCACCACTTCGCTCCTATTGCTTTCAGACTGCATAATCGAGATGTGTGCGTTTTCAGAAAGAGGAACCTCAGCCAGGTCTCAGGCCTCGATCAGGTTCTCAGCCCTCATGACGATGTTCTCATGGAGCTGTTTTTGTTTGTTTGTTGTTTTTTAATGAAACATGAGTTAGTCCTGGAAATCCCAGGTTCCATCTGGTTCCAGGATGCTTTAGTAATGAACAGGAATAACGAACACCCAGTGATTTCTTAGCACACACGACGGCGAGAGATATGCTACATCCACAAAACACCATTCTGGCACTATAGAGTTCATGCATAATAAGATTATTGCTTCTAAATGATGAGAGTCTCGCCGTGCCAAAAATATACACATATGTTTAGAGCGCTCAATAATTATCCATACTGGATTAGTGCAAAACAGACATGGATGATGTCATAGCATGAATTTGTATTGAGTAATTTGTATAGAACTTTTATTTCTGTAAAATTGACTTGCTGATAAAGTGACATTTCAGCTCTTTTTGTAATCTTTTTCTTTTTCCTCCAATTAAAACGACCGAAATCTAAAGAGTAAGGGAAAACAAACACACCAAAAAGGTTAGGGTTCGTTCATCCTCTTGCTTCACCACTGCTTGAAATGAAAACAGGAATGAAAAACGACACATATGTACATATTTCTTACTAAACACGCCGCGTCAAGACATTTTCGGCACGGCTTGAACCTCGCGTTAAATATCTAACATAATGCGCAGTATGGCTTGCATATTTGTCAGTGGCATCTAAAAATAGACTTTGCATTCCAGTCATTGAGGTATTTAACTATCTACATCACCGTACGTTGATCAGCTACAGATGCTAGCTGACTAAACTAATTAACGTTAACTAAAATCTATGAGGGGTGCTACGTTAAAGCTAGTAAAGCTAACTCTTTGATGCATCCATAACCATGTAGGAGAGACAATGCTACCTTAAAGCTACTGTTAACTAAAACGTCTTTAAATTCTTGTATTTTTTTTTAAATTTACATCCATGAGTACTGATCCAACTAGATAGACACTAGTCAGGTCGTTCCATGCTAGGTAGCAAAGAATTACGACAAAAGAACAAATTTATATGATGACAAAAATCTGTGTGAGGTGTTATTGGTCCTTTTTAGGCTCTGATTTTACCCTAAATATAAATCCAAAGACTGTTTTTTTTTTTTTTTTTAAATATATAAGGTTGACAGGGAAAAAACCCCTAGCATTTTTTTGGGAAAAACACCTCATGCAAATAGGTAAAGTTTTTGCTAGTGTTTTGTTCTTGTTGTTTTTTAAGCAGAGTGATCAAAATAAACAACTATCAATAAACTATTTCACTGAAAGATCAAAAGACAACAAACTCAAAAAAAAAAAAAAGATTTTTCTCCAAAGCTCACTATTCTCAAAGCTACACCGTGCTAATTAGCCGAACCGTCACCTACTTAACTATTAGCTAAAATGCATTAAAAGTTAATAATCATACTGTATTTCACTACATCTACTCTGCAAGCATCGATTCCGCTCATGCATGGCCACACAGAACATTGGCACAACAGATCCCGCTACCAAACAAGCGGATGAAACTATACATCATTTAATGGAAGACATTGGTGATTTTGTTGTTTGTCGCACGAACAACTCGTCACTTGTTTGTACAATATACACGTTTTATCTCGAAAACAGGACACGGAAAAGAGGACGGACAACCGTATTGCACATGTCCCACGTCCGGAGACGCCATTTACGTTCAAACCGCACAGAACCGGTTTGTTAAAAGCGCGGTCATATTCAGATCATGACTGTGAGTGAGTGAGAGAGAGAGAGAGAGATTAATGTTATGCTCACTCTACCATTTAACAATGATTGTGTTAGCATGCTTTTGTGAGATTTTTTATTTAAATCGACCCGAGATTTTCATCACCATAGATCAAACATGGGAAGGATCCTACACGCCCATCCTCACACATACCTCCCTCCCAACCTCCTCAGAAAAAAGCAAATGGAAATAAATATATGAGACTGGACTTGTACATCATTTGCTGTAAATAATGATGTTTATCCTGCACCTTAATAATCTGTTTATTTTCATGAAGATGACTGAAGAGTCTAATTTCTGCATTTTAGTCTATTTTCAACAAACAGAGATCCTGAATCTCAGGCGAATATGAAATGCCACGCGCCGTTTCCTTCACTCGCAAACCCGTCGCACTCGGATGATCTTTTAAGGAAACAGAAATACTCCACTCCAATTTGTTATGGGATATCGACGGGGAAAATAGGAACAAATTCAATCAGATTAGTGAAAAATCTTTGGACGTAAACACGGCCGATGACGAGATGCTGACACGGCACGATTTCAACGCTGTATGAGTTCAGACCGAATTAAATATTGAACATGCAAACAATGACTTAAATCCTCCTTAAATATAATCATTAAAAACCCTGCTGAAATGTAATCAGAAAGCAGTTATGATGACCGTATTTCCTGGATGTTATGTCACCCCTATATTCTGTAAGCTTTGAGGAAAAAGCCCCTATATTATTATTATTATTATTATTAGTTTTATACTGTGTGTATAACAGATTTGTAACAGTGTTTGTAACAATTTCTATGATTTTATCCAGGCAAAGCTGCTTCATGAACCAAATTATTTGAATACAAGCTCAGCAAGCACTATCTTGATGTATTTCCGTGTATATATATATATATATATATATATATATATATATATATTTAGCTGGATACTGGAAATGAGTGAAAGAAACAATTCATCAGTCTCCTGAGATTAAAAAGGCGAAAAAACTGATTAAACTTGAGTGCAGGTAGAAAGTATAAATAAAAGACTCCACCGATGATGCCATCCTCCTTGAAGAATGGTGTGTGAAATGCTACCCAGGCGTGATATTAAGCCGATCCAAAGGACGTGAGTGCACAACAGGCTTCGGCATGTCGCTCACCCACTTCTCACCTGCACAGTAATAACACAAGCTGAAATGAACCCAAACTGCAGGTTTTATCAGACCAGAGGACATTCTGTACTGAAACTCACCTGCTAATACTCTCTCTGCAGTCTTACACTCATGCATGTTGAATTCTTCGTGTAAGCCGGATGCTGGATGACTTCTGCAGAGACGTAATGAGTGGTTAAAAATCAGACACACATTCCATTGCTGATGTGAACTGAGAACTGACTAAATTAAGAGAACATGGAGGGGGAAAAAGTCAGCGAAGGGTAATTGTGACACAATTATTTTTAAGCACTCCACATGATAAAACGGAGGTTTGCTCTCAGTCAGGAAATCATACAGAGGATATTATATATAATAAATAAATATTATATAATAAATACAGACCATCAAGGATATTTTACGCCACTACCGAGATCACTGAGCTCAGTCATGCTGTATTCCACCAAGAAGATTTGATCTTTATTTGCTCCATTAGTGCAAAAACAATAAAAACTCCAATGAAGCCGTCATCTCAGGGTGGAGGAAACCTGGTGTAAATATCATCAAATCTATATTATCGAGCATTTTACATTAATTTCATTACTTCAGAGTGGGTGAAATTCCATCAGTGCCTAGAAGAATTTGAGGACTAAACCAGAGTATTTTTGCTCGTGATCAGAAGGGTGTGGGTTCAAATCCTACACCCTTAAACCTTGTCCCCTGTCTAGATGATCCCTTTTTAAAAATCTTCCTTTCGTTAATTGCGGATTAGTATTTGTTTATAAGAGAAATAAATAATGCCGTAGAATATTCTATGCAGGAATGTAACAGAATGTGACATACACCAAAACAACCGCTACTCATCATGAATGAATGTAATTAATGAACACACGGCCGGCTGGTAAACAAAGAGGATGCAGTGTGTGTGTAAATAAAATGGATAAAAGCACCGTACCACGGCTCTGCTTGATTAGTTTTTCAGTCTGATGATAAAAGACAGGGGTTCAACTCCATTCCTGCGCGGTTCATGGCCGGGTTTGTCCGCTTTTAGCCGGGCCCGGTGTCCGTCGCTGACACAGACGAGCTACGCCATTTCAGCTCCCCATAGTGACTCAATTCCACTTCCGGAATGACCTTCGGGGCGACGCTGCTGCTCACTGATTGCACAGGCATTCGATCAATCATTCCATAAAGCCCACCCCTTCTAAAACTGGTTGAATGTAGCCACGCCCACATTCCATAAGGAAACGTCAAACCGTTGTGAAACAAAACAAGGGAAAATATTTTATTTATGGGTTTAATAGAAATTTATTTAGGTTATTTTAGCATCAAGGATCTTTTTCTTTAAATTATTTATAATAATGATGACAATAATAATAATAATAATAACAACAATAATAATAATAATAATAATAATAATAATGATGATGATGATGATGATGATGATGATGATAACAGTATTCATTTGTATTTACTTTTTACATTTTCTCCCAATTTTGTACTACTATTATTGTTATTATCATTGTTATTATCATTGTTATTACTATTCCTATTATGATTCTTGGTCTCCTAAAAAGCTGTACATAGGTTTAAATAGCTGCACCGGTACACAGAATGCAAATTACAGACCTGCTGTTTTTCTCCATAATTATAATCTGAATGCACATGGCCATGATTGTCTATGCAAATGTCACCTGGTGTTGGAAAAAAACATACTTGACTGCTGCTGCTGTCCATATTAGCTAATCAATGACCCTCCCCTCGACACCGAACACCTTGTGAATCATTCATTCTTTCATTTTCTGTACCACTTATCCACTTGACGTTCGTGGGTGAGCTGGAGTCAGTCCCAGGGGACACTGGGTAAGAGGTGGGGTGAGAGACAGACAGCTACAGTATATTCACACAAGCAGGTTCGAGCCCATTTGCGCCTTAACCACAGAAAAACGGTACCGTCCTCTTCCAGAACCGTGAAACAAAGAACAGCACTTCTTATAAATGCATAAACTGCATCTCTAATTCTGATAATAAAATCTGTAAATCTTATACTGTTATCAGAGTTAAGTGGATATTTTCTCTACTCCATTTCTTGGACGTCATATTGTGGTAAGCTAATCCTATCCGAATAGAGCTAAATAAAACGGAAGCCTAGGCGAAACTTTGCGCACTGCGCCTTTAAGGCAACGCACGCCTCCACCTCCGCCCCCCTTCATCCGTCCTCCCTCGTGCACGCGCCATCCGCGCCCCCGATTTCAACCTTAACATCAACATCAACATGAACGTGTTGAGCACCAGAGATCCGCTCGGGGAGCTTAATTAACTAAACAGCACGGGATAAACAGCTTCAGGAGTAAAGACTGACCTTTGGGTAAGATTTATGTTGCATTTTATTTGTTTTATTTTCTAATTGTTGAAATGTAAAAATGAAAGCGCGCGGACGTTAGGCCTAGATTTTTATATATATGTATATATTTTTTTACCTGGAGGAAAATAAACACCTCAGTCACAGAACAAGTGCACAATGCACACTTTTTATTTATCAACATTCTTTCTGAGTTTATTTCCGCGTCAGAAAGCTGGCATGAGTTCTGCATTGAAGCTCAGTGTGCAGTTTGTGCTAATCATGCTAACAACAACAACATTGACCTTTTCCTGTTTTAATCTGGGTTTAAAGAGTTTATCTGTGGGGACTTTTCTGTACTGTAGAAAAATAAAATGTTAATACACTATAAAATTAACCAAGACAGCCAGGGTGACCTGCACATTTTTCCAGAGTTAGCCGCTTAGCCAGCTAGCTAGCAGTGTTTTAGCACAGACATATTTTGAATGCTACTCACATACATTACCATAGAAATAAGCACCTGGATGACGTATTTACTGTGTCCACGTGCACGAGACCACGGTTTTTTTTTGTATGTTTGCAGTAGTTTCTTCTCAGCAGAAGATCATGTCAGCAGGGTTATTTTTATCAACATGTTCAGGCTCTGCAAGACCTGCTGTCTGAGAAATTATAACAAAACTTCTAACTGTGTGTCCTGAGAAGCAAATGTTAACTTCTAGTGCCTTGCTGTTAATCCAGATGTGATCAGATAAAATCATAGTATGAATTCGAATGCACATTGAATTATTATTGCATGTCAGAACATGTCAGGAAGCTTTTCTGAAGAAGCCTAAGCTCTGTTTGTTTTTGAGGTGGGAAGCACATCTGACACCTCAAGAATAAAAGTAAGAGTCATTTATTAACTCAACCTGCCGATTAATCAAACAAATGAAACTTGCATGCAGTCAGTCTGCGTTCTGGAACATGAACCCACTGGCATACATTGGTGTGACGGAGTCTCTCACAGTAATAAAAACCATATTGTGACACATCGAGGATGTCAAGATCAACAGTTCCTGACCCTGGTCCTGGCGGACCTCCCCCGTCCTGCACGTTTTAGTGCTTTCCCTGCTCTTTCACACCCACTTCATGTCATGAAGGCCTGATTATTAGCTAATCAGTTATATCCGGTGTTTTGTGAACAAGGGAAACACTAAAGTGTGCAAGGCAGGGGGTTCTCCAGGACCAGGGTTAGGAACCCCTGCACTATATGTTCTTTTGTTGATGTCTTCTTAATTGAATCCCAGAAACAGCACTGTACTAGTGAAGACAGGAAATGTCCACACTAAAAAAAGAAATTGTTTTTGTACATACTTATTGTAGCTGCATCGATTTTGCATTTTTCACTTCGTTCTTTTTATGGACTGATCACTTTTAAAGGTGTATTAGATAAGATTGGATTTTTTCCAAGATTGGGTCACATGGTCTGGATCTTTGTATGTTGTTCGTTAAGCCCGGCCGACAGGCTCGCCACTGACCCATAGTGTCAATAAAGCATGTTTTCTCAATGATTTAATAATTTTTTACAGAGACCACTGCGTAATACATTATTTATATAATCATGTCCTGCATAACTTTTCAGTTAATTGTTCAAGTAAAGAATAAAAAAATAGTGTGTTGCACCTTTAATATAGTCATGCAGTTTATTTTAATTGTTGTTCACTAAAAATTTCACTCATTGTAAATTTGTCTAAAAGGATCATTTCCTTTTAAAAAAAGACTGTGAGTCATAGTTTGATTTGTTGGTTTTTTTTTATTTACTCCAATGTGATGTGATGTGCTTTGTCTTGGTTCAGCTCACACCTTAGAGACAGAGAGTGAGAGTGTGAGAGAGAGAGAGAGAGAGAGAGAAGAAAGGCTGGAGTGTGTGGAATGGCAGGAGGAAGAAGAGGAGCGAGCCGGACGTCGTACTATCGTACTCCAATGAGCAATGAGTCAGGCTCTGTCAACAATGGCAACCACTCAACCAGTTCACCTGTTACAGGTGTGAGGTCACGGACGAGGTGAGATCTGTGTGTGCTTATTCATCTGGAGTTGAATCCAGAAGTGGTATGAGTCTAATAACTTTGTAGCGCAGCTTTGTATAAAAATTGTGTGTGTGTGTTGGTGTGCTGGTCTTCAGGAACAGTTCAGGAACGGGGATCGCCAGTCCTCCTCTTGCGACACAGACGGTGGTCCCACTGAAGCACTGTAAGATCCCTGAACTGTCTGTGGACCGTAACGTGATGTTCGAGCTGCACCTCCTGTTCTGCCACCTCATCGCACTCTTCGTGCACTACGTCAACATCTACAAGACAGTGTGGTGGTACCCGCCCTCACACCCACCCTCTCACACATCACTGGTGAGTCCGTGAACCCACAGTGCAAGGGGTGTGGTCATGTACGTCACAGTGAAGGAGGAGGGATGGCCTTTGTGTTTATCAGTCCAAGTAAAGAAGGCGTGGCCTCAGTAACTGTCAGTCTCAATGAAGGAGGAGGTGTGGCTTCAGTGCTTTACAGTCTTTGTGAAGCAGGAGGTGTGGTCTCTGCTTGTTACTCTGTGAATAATGGAGGTGTGGTCTCTGTGCTTGTCACTCTGTGAATAATGGAGATGTGGCCTCTGACATTATCAGACGTTGACTGAAGATATTGTCCTCATGGCAGGAGAGACGTTGACTATGAATTTTTTCTCTCATACAGAACTTCCATCTGATTGACTACAACATGTTGGTGTTCACAGTCATCGTGTTGTCACGCCGGCTCATTGCAGCCATCGTGAAAGAGGTAATGAACAGCTTATAAAGGCTTAATAACGGCATTGTTCATAATGAGAATTGTCGCTGTTTATAACAGATTTATAACATCTTTATAGCCGTGAGTGAGAGTTACTCACTATTACTCTTCTGTCTCACTCTACGTCTGTCTTTCTGACACTCACTTCACTCTCACTCACTCATCTTCAAATGTTTTCATCATCAATTCAATATGCATTCAATTCTATTTTCTTTGGTGCCTTCTCTTTGATTTTTTGTCTTGTTGGGGGGGGGGGGGGGGGGGAGGGGGGGGGGGGGGGGGAGAGGGGGGGGGGGGGGGGGGGGGGGGG
>JBCNYH010000027.1:1591630-1602583 GCA_039654325.1 Tandanus tandanus
CACACACACACACACACACACATACACACACACACACACACACACACACACACACACACACACACACACACACACACCCCCCTTACAGGCAGGAAGAATGAGTGTAAATACAAAGCTCTGCTTGTTTAGGGACACATGATTCTGGTGTGTCTGAAAGTGTTTGTTTTGTTCACTAGTGAAGCACATTTGCGTGTGTGTAGGTGTGTATGTAACTCTCTCTCTCTCTCTCTCTCTCTCTCTCTCTCTCTCTCTCTCCACAGGTAAAGTGTGCTCATTTGAGCAGCTCGAGCACGTCCGAGAGATGCAGGAGAAACTGGCTCGCCTTCACTTCAGCCTGGACAGCCATGTGGAGGAGCTCTCTGAGGACCAGAGGAAAAGCGCTTCAGACCGCAACCTGGAGCACCTGCTCTCAAATGTAACACACACACACACACACACACACACACACACACACACACTGGAAACACTGTGCTAACAAGTGAAACAGCTTTGTGTTCTGCTGACTGCGTTTGCATACATTTGCATCCAGTCAGCTCAGCACATGTGCGCATAAACATCTTCAACTCGTTCAGGCGTTCGTCCCTGATGGCGGAATCGCACCAGACGCTAGCTAGCCATGATACACAACTGGAGTCCATTTTGCTGACCTTTAACTTCATGGTGATGTCAGCAGTTGTTGAGATACAGGCGTGCGTCTCCATAAAGGCACAGACTGACAGAAGTGAAAACAATGGCGATGAAAATAAAATAGACCCCTTTTCAGTTTTTAATAAATAATAATCACAAACATTATTTATTTAGCATCATGCAGACATTGTTTATTAACGTGCATGTTGATATCACACACTCGTCTCGGATCTTCTTTGGGATGCGGTATTTCTGTGGAAATGAATCTGAGGCTCTGCGTGGAAGTCCAGGTGTTTTGTGTGTTTATAAATGGTGTTAAAAGCCTCTCTGGTTTATCAGAGCAGCAGATAACAGGGACGTTCAGTCACTACGGTAACAGCAGCTTGGACACATCAGTGCATTTCTGCCTTTTAATTTCAGACCCACACACAGACAGTGTTATTAGCACTCAGGATGCTTTAATCTGAATTCATTTCTTTCTTCACTTTAAATTCAGCTATTCATTTCCTTTTTAATTATTCCTCTATGCTCATTAAGCACCCCCCCCTCTCTGTCTGTCTCTCTTTCTCTCTTTCTCTCTCTCTCTTTCTCTGTCTATCTGTCTCTCTCTGTCTCTCTCTTTCTTTCTCTCTATCTCTTGCTCTTTCTCTCTCTTTCTTTCTGTCTTTATCTTTCTCTCTCTCTCTCTCTCTCTCTCTCTCTCTGTCTGTCTCTCTCTCTCTCTCTTTCTCGCTCTCTCTCTCTCAATGTCTCTCTCTCTCTCGCGCGCTGTATCTCTCTCTCTCCTTGTCTCTCTCTCTCTCTCTCTCTCTCTCTCTCTCTCACAGCTGGAAGAGCTCAGTAGCTCCATGTATCCTTTCTGTAAATGTAATCACAGTGTTTCAGCACATTAGTTTTTCTGTCTCCCTGAATGCTTCCTGCTGTATGAACAGATGTAAACCAGATCCCTTTGGAACATTTTTGATATGTGAATAAACTTAGCTCAGTGTGTCTGTGGTACTTTTGGTTTAAAAGTCACTGTATTACCTCTGATTATGAACTTATTAATTATTAATAACTAACTAATTATCTATGGTGAGATCTTGACTTAGATCCTGATTAGAAACACACTGTAGCTAAAAGCTTTTAGGAGGACATTCAGTCTTCAAGCGCAGGAAAGAAAGTGCTGTTTATGAAGATGCTTCTTGTTACATTGGGTTTTTTTTTTATGTGGTTCCTTAACGCACTTTCTCCAGACAGAAGTTACACCTGGCAGAGAATCAGGACTTACCCAAAGCCTCTGATCCCTGAGACCGAGAGCAAAGCAGAGCAATCCCCTGGCATCCTGGAGCCGATCATGTCATTGCTACAGCTTCATCAGCTAAGCTAATGCTACTACAGAGAAGCAGACTGCAAAACAAGAAGCTGTGATGGCACCGAGCACAAAAAGTGAAGAAACACCTTGATTTTTTCCCCTCTGGACGCTCTCTGATTTGCTTTTTGAAACACTGTGATTTCTGAATATCTTCTTTCTATTGCTTTTCACGGTACTTTGGATTTCAAAAGGTAATTGATTACGTATTCCGGTGTGTTTGAATGTGGTGAATGGTCAGAAGTGAAATACCAAGCCAGCGCCATCTCAAAAATTATTTATTGTGGGATTTTTGAAATAATATGAATTTTTTAAAAATATGTTTTCATGACTTTAGAGGGAAATCTACCCACTGTGGTGTTTCAGTATGACAGGAATATATACATCTCTCTCATTCTGTTTCATTTATTTTGAGGGTTAATGATTTTTTGAGGCGCAGATAAAATCCACAACCAGATGACTAGCCGACATCTGGTTTTATATATTAATTCAGCAAATCTGTTCTTCTGTTTCTGTTTTTCCAAAACGACTAACAAGTAAGACAGGCTATTTGAACTCACAACCTTCTGGTAGCTAGCACAGAACCTTCACTGCTAGGTTAGCAATGCTAAGGTTTACTTTGTGCTTTATCTTAACCACTAGCTGCAGATTCGCTCAGGATTATTTGAGATGGTGCCTCGTCGATTTGTAGCACAATCAAGAGTATTTTGTTGAAAGAAATAGATTTAAAGGAATAGTTCAGTCCATAGTTCACAATTAATACTGCACAACTCTCCACGCAATACCAAATCAGACAAAACAAAATGTTTAGTGCCTCGTTAAGATTCTTTTGTCAGCGAACAACAAATGAAATTGTTTCTCGTGCTAAATTTTTTCTTAGAAACTTAAAAGAAAGCCCACCATGCTGGAGGCGGCCATGCTGGACAACAGCCTGAAATCCATTTCCCCCGTAGAAATCTGGTATCACTCCCGGGCTCCACACTCTCATGTCTGGAAGACCAAATTGTAGCAGGCAGTAATATAGCATGTATTTACAGGGAAACAATAGTCTGAGATACGAGTTAGCTGCTTCAGCATTGCAGCTTTCCAACAGCTCAAACACTAAGCATGTGTGGACTGATTTGCTTGATTTGGGTTAAGGGGAAGATTGTGTACGTTAGATTGTTCCTTTAAGCTAAAATGTATACACAGGTTTAGAACTAAGCTTGAATAGTAATAATATGCAGTAGCTTTTCAGTCAGGTTTAGAAAACGAAGCACTATTTTACTGATGTAGTGAACAGAGCAGTTATTGAAGGGAAAAGAGTAATTTTCTAAATGGTTTATTTATTCATTAATTCATTTTCTGAAGCGCTTAATCCTAATTAGGGTCGTGGGAGGCTGGTCTCAGCCGACTCTGGGCGAGGGCGCAGTACATGCTGACGGCAACCCAATGGCTTCCTCTTTACGAAAGTCAGCGATGGTTCTTTTACACGCCTCTCACCACAGACAGTGAGAGACATGGCCGGCCTTTGATAACCCAGTTAGCTGCACTGGGGGACAGCAGTGACAACCTGGTGATAGTGGGGCTTGAACCCCCGACCTTCAGCACCCTACCACCGGGCCACCACTGCCTCTGGTTTATTTATAGAAACTGTATTGTAGCTTGTTATTCGGTTAAGGTACAAGCAGCCCAACGTTCCTCACAACCTTCTGTTCACAAGCTGTTGTAAAATCCTCACTTTTGTTTAAGGCGAATATTTTGTTCAAGGATTTTGCTCTTGTCATTAAGCAGTTAATTGTGAAGTAGTTTCCATTTTGAAATGTTAAATAAATTTGATTTAATACAGACGGCTGTTTTCAGAAGATTTGCCTCGGCCAGTAAAGTACGTTAGCTTGAATCCAAAACGCTTGTTAGAAATTCTAACTCATCTTAGCCAGGTGACAAACACTGAGCTGTAAAACTCTAAACATTTATTAATCGTACTTTAAACAAACATTTCCAGACAGCTTAGCTAAGGGAAGCTAAACTGTTCTATTAATATGAAAACAGTTTCAAAGATTCATTAGAAATACTTCTTATTTTTCTTTCCAGCCTACAACCACTCAGAAATTTCTGTCCTGTAGACACTTGCTAGCTAATGCTGATCATGTCAGGCATCCTGTCACCTGATGTGAGCTGAATCAAACAGAAAGAAAACAGAAAAAGTAACACATAATTCAAATGGGAAACTGGAGCAGTTTATAAGATACAAAAATGATCAGAAACATAAAATTATATTTTTAGCACATCATTCTTGTACTGCAAGCAATATTGATGATAACCTGTAAAAAAATAAAGGTGCTTGAGATGTAATATTCTGTTATTTTCTACATGTTTAATAAAAAAAATAGTAAATCCACAGTTTGATTTTATGAAACAGGTCGCAATTTCCCTCCAAGACTCTAGAGGGCGCAAAATGTACACGATTAATTCACGAAGAAACGAGCTGTCCTTGCTGCTCCGTGACGTCGTGTCTCAAACGGTTACAACCCTCACTATATAGGGCATACAAGTGGAGGCTCCTGTAGCTACATGCTAGTACACTACATGTCGGATATATTTGGGGCCGTGCCGGCCTGCCGCTTCCATAAACAAATCATTCAAACATTTAGTGACGTTCGAAGAATAAATATAATGGGTAGAAAAGAATGGATAAATAATATAACATACTTCCAGGTATGTTTATAATTAGTTTAAGGTATATATAATTGTTTAATTAACCAGCTTTCCAAGTAAATATGGCTTATAGTAGCCAGCTAGCTTGATCCTAGCAGACTAGCGAGAATGTTTACTTCCGGTTTGCGTCTTTATCGCGGTAATGAAATGAAGGTTTGTATGTTTCAGGCGCGATGTCGCGGATATTTGATGAGGAGAGAACTGAGAGGTGTTCGCGCGGATTATGAGGACATAGTGAGGGAACTGGAGGGAGGTGTGGAGCACCTGAGCTGGAGAGGACAGTTCATACCCAGACCTCACTTCACTGATGCGGTAAAGTTCATCATTTCACCTGTTTCAACACCAGGAAGAGCCGTTTCCGAGTTACCATTTAAGGCGAAAAGGGGCGGGGCTGGGTCTGAAAGGTGTTCTGCACAGCCAAGCAACCTAATTTGACCATAAATTAACTGTACATGTACAAAATATTCACTTAATGCCGTCATTGTTTGGCTTGGGAACACTTCAGCAACTTTTCATAAATTTATTTTTAATTTGCTACCCTTCTTTCTGCCCAGATGTGATCTTGTTATCAGTGGAATCTCGTTTCACACTACTGAAGTTAAAACGACTAAAGTAAATAAAATGGAAAGTCTAAACACTGTGCTACATGAGAGTATTTCAGATTATTATTATTATTTTTTTTTTTTGGTCTTATTTAACTCAGGATGTGGACAACGCCTTTCTGACATATCCACGGCCAAAGCCGCAGACCCAGGAGTGTCCTGAGGGCGAGGAGCACCTGAAGCAGGATGATACACCTGAGATCCTGGTTCCTGAGAGGGAAGATCAATCAGGGAGAGACTGCAGAGAGACCAGCGCACCATCAGGGGGCGATACAGAGCAGGACAAAGTCCAGAGGGACAGTATGGCTGATAAGGAGTGTCTGAATTTACAGATGAACCACAGCATACAGCAGCTTGGTTAGTGTTCGTGTTAAAAAACCAGCACTCTTCCACACTTCTACACAAGTATGCGGTCATCACGCATGCTTTGTGGAGCACAGTTGCATACATTGTGACATAGGAAGCACCCCACATCCTATGTTAGCACACGTTGTGTATACAAGAGTATATTTTGTAAATTAGCTCTTTATTTACATCCTCACACCTTTGTATACTTTCAGAGCTTCATCGTTGCATATTTACACATCTGCATACTTGCACACTAACATCATAATACCTGCCGTATCATTTTACTACATCAATTAACTCTTTGCTACCACAATTTACTTCCACATCTGCATACTTGTATAAGTCTTGCACACTTTGTAGTGTTGCATAATTCCAGGTTTTCACACTAGTATCAGTGCACACTAACATTCATTCATTCATTCATTATCTGAACCGCTTAATCCTAATTAGGATCGCGGGGAAGCGGGCGCCCATCTCAGCTGGCTGTGGGTGAGGGCAGAGTACACCAAAAGGTCGCCAGGCCATCGCAGGGCATGCAGACTAAAATATTTTTTCCATTTCCAGGCCTGAATATCCTTTCACATAGTACATACTACCACGATACCAGCATTTTGCCCTAATAGCATATTTGTGTGTGTGTGTTGTCTTTGGCAGCTCCCCCAATGTGCACTCTGCTGAAAAATGTGGCACACACTCCGGAAGCTCTGAAGCAGCACAGAAACACTCTGGCCATGGAGCTACTCTGGATACAACAGGCCATCGCCAGCAGGAAGAAAGTACGCAGTGGGGATTACATCTTATTATTATCAGTAATATTTTCATTTTTATTGGTGTTATTCTTATTTTTATTATTATTAGTAGTAGTAGTAATAGTGTTATTGGGATTTTACACCTAAGCTTACTGGCTCATCAGGCCCGAGCTATTCGCAGTTATCTTGGCGTGAAGCAACTAGGAGTTTAGCTCCTCCTGAATGGGACACTAGTCCATCACAGGTTAGCTTCCCAGTATTTTTGTACTGGTTCCCATTTATACTGCTGGGGGGACAGAGGCACACTTGTGGTTAAAATTTTGCCCAGGGATCTTAACACGGATAACAGCGATTCGAACCCATGACCTCTCAATCACGAGCCCAGCACTTTAACCAATACACCACCGACCCCACACATTAATGTTATCCCTGTGAGATTTTAGATTACTTATATGTATGTATAAATACAAGTGCAGTGTAAGGTAATAGGCTGAGAAGGGGTGAGGAGGGACTGAGAGGGGGTAGGAAGGGTCTGAGGAAAGGGATGAGGTGGTGAGAGGGTGTTAACATTATTATACTTTATGATGTAGAGCTGTACCTAACAGTTGACTCTACGTGAGCATGTTTCAGGATGATTTTAACCAGTAGAGAGCATTTCTGAGCCATTTTCAATTCATAAAATCCTTTCTTTCTTTTTTTTAAAAATCAGAGTGGTGATTTTGTGAATACTAACTAGCACCGATATTAATATATTTCCCCACAGTACAGTTATACCTTACTTTCCACCTCAAAAACACATTTAAGTGTGTAGTACATGTTTATGTCTTAAGACACCCAAATAGTAATAATATTTACCTAATGTTTCTAAGATTACATTATTAAAAGTGTAATATGTGATGGAACCTGAACGTTGCTCACCGAAGGTTCAGCGCAGTCTTGTGGGTGAGTTTTCATGGACACACAGTGAAGGAAGTCACAGTCTGCAGTGTCGAGTCCTTTTCAGCAGCCAAAGGAGAACTCCGCCTTCAGTCGTAAAAAGGTCCGTTAATTACAGCGTCACGGCTCGTGGGATCCCGAGGGGCTGTGAGGCACTTCTCATCAAATCGTAACATAATGCTGGGGTCAGCCTTGACACGCCCCTGAACATTAAGCTTTAGAATATAAATAAGTGTCTCAGCTGCCCAGCAAACACATGACGGTTAAGGTTTAGATAATGCATTAAAGTCATACGCGGTACAGTGTGGAAGTATCCAGCCACAGAAATGTTCTCATGTATGTAGGTGCTGGCAGATGTATTCCAGGATTGAAAAAGAAAACCACCTGATTGGTTTGGGGATGGTTTCTGATTCATTACAGAACAGTGTGTTGGACATTTTATCCATTTATGGTTAGATTCAGAGAAATGTATTCGTTCCTGTTATAGTCGTTCAGACGTTCCTTCTCTCTCTCTCTTTCTCTTCGCTCTCAGTGTTAATAAGATGTAAAGTTACAGCTTTACCTCTGACTGTTAGAAAGCACTGACACTCGAGACTCCTTCCTTCCAAATGAAATAAATATCTCCTTATAAAAAAACCTTACCATATTAGCTGCTGTTAAAGAACAAATGTATCATCAACACCTTCTGACCAATCAGAATCCAGAATCCGGTATCAGCTGCTTGCATGAAGCGAGTATTTTAAATCAGACAGGATTTATTTTTAAAAGATGGTAGTACATTACAGTGTGTGTGTGCGTGTGTGTGTATTTTAGTATCTGACCCTGAAGCAGAAACTGGAAACGTCGTAGCGATGAAGAACCTGGACCTGCTGATAAAGTGGACACTTGAGTGTGTTGTGGCTTTAATTGGACCTGAACGTGACCTTCTTCAGTCTGCCACCTTCTGATCCCTGCTGGAAGAACTCACGGGACAGCAAGTTGATTTTATCAGAACTGTCACGCCGTGCCTGTTGATTTGGATTTAAATCTTGATGAAATAAATATTATTTATTTTGAACACACGCCCTTGTGCACTGTGAGAATTTGGAGGGATGATTTCGGGGTGAAATGTGTCGGGTGTGCTCCCTGATCAACACCCATTTGCACTCGTTTCATCCAGCAGATTTACGGCTGTACGTCATGTACGCAGTGTGTGTGGCCCGCAATTGTCTTTTTTTTTTGTTGCATTCTATGAATTAATGTGTGTCGTCTTTAGTATGGTGGAGTGAGGGGTCATTAGAGAAGGTCGTTAGATTTATGTGCACTGAATCTTTTGCACCTCTCTCTCTCTCTCTCTCTCTCTCTCTCTCTCTCTCCCCCTCCCTCTCTCCCTCCTTCTCCCCCTCTTTTGTTGTTACCAGTGATCACCGGCAATGCTGCCATAGCAACCAGGAAACACTCCAGTGTGTATGCATGTGTGTGTGGGATAGACGCTAAACGCTTGAGGTGGTGAGGAGCACAGGACGCCGTAGAGATATATTCAGTCTGACGTTGCAGGTTGTAAGGTTTCTGCGGATGAGCTGATATTGTGTTAGTGTCACAGAGAGACAGAGAGAGAGTGAGAGAGAGAGAGAAAAGAAGAGTGTGTAAGAATGCACTAATGTATAGTGTAGAAATTCCCCAAATCTATGCACAGTTGTTGTGCGTAGACTCAGAAAGTGTGTGTGTGTGCGTTTGTGTGTGTTTGTGGGAAATCAGATTTTGCCCAGGTCAGGCATGATGGCCTCCAGCGGAGTGACTGCCCTCCTGCCCCCTGTCAAGAGCGTGGTGGTGTACAAGAACGGAGATCCCTTCTTCTCAGGTTTGTCCTTCTCTACTTCCTGTATAATGATTAACGTCGAGCGTAACAGACTCGAACACTTCCATGATGTTCCTTCAGAGTTTATAATTAAAACCATGAAAACGTCCTCCTCCTCTCGGTGCGATACAGGGAGAAGGTTTATCGTGAACCAGAGACAGGTCTCCACCATGGAGTCTTTCCTGAACGATGTCACTCTCAGCATTGGAGCCCCACTGGCCGTGCGGACGCTCTACACGCCACGCCACGGGCACAGGGTCCATGATCTGGAGCACCTCCAACAGGGTGCGCAATATGTCGCTGCAGGATTTGAGAGATTCAAGAAGCTTGAGTGAGTGTGTGGGAATAAAAACGATGATAATAAAAAGGAATGAACGCCTTATTTAGGTGCAGGGGTCGGATGATATATTGGTATAACGATACATTGCGATAATATGAAATTGTAATCATTTTAAAAATATTGCAACTTTGGGTCTTGAAAGCTTTTCAGTTGGTAAATGCTCCTGTGATGTAACGAAAACCATGAATCTATGTTGTTGATGTTATTGTTGTTGTTGTTGATGACTATTAATCATAATGCGAATTTATTAGATTGTACCATCACTGTTGATTTACTAATAAATGATGTAGTGGTATTTAACTGTGTATTAATCTTTATATCAAAGTTTATGATGTAATCTGGTATTTAAGGTGATTTACATCCATCCAGAGCATTTCTAAGTAAGTAAATAAATAAATACAACATAAGCAGATAAACACTGTGTGAAAATGGTAGACTCCTGTCCTTCTCAAGCTGCCAAATATGTGCCAGCGCTGACCAGCAGGATGTCGCGACTTTACAGCTCGGTATTATTCCCTCAACTTACTTTTTGGTGATAAAGTCAAAGGGCAGATGGCTCGTTCAGCCCCGGTGGCGTCATCCCAGCTCCGTTCAAACAAGTCGTCAGGAGTCCCAGAAACCAGGCTGTAAAGGAGTTGTATTCTCCAAACATTACCACACCGGCGTGGGAGGCGTTTCTGCACCAGTGTTAATCTGTCTCTCTGCTTTTTATCACTTTCCCACAGTTATCAGAATCTCGGCATGAAGAGAACTCCAGCGGCTCGAACCGGAGACGTCATGCAGGTGAGTGGATTTTATTATTATTATTATTGTTATTATTATTACGTTATATCTCTAAGGGCAAGTGCAGGTTAAAGTACAGCTGAGACTCAATTACTGTCCAGAAAAGCTCATTCGTCGTCTGAGATATAAACAGGAAATTTATTCAGGAGTGTTTTTGTGCTTTAAAGGTGTACTGAAGAGGTACAGGACACTTCACTTTATCTTTTCATTAATAAGACGCAGCTTGTTGTGTGACCGAGGAGCTCATCTCCCTGATGTTTTTCTGTATCTTAGTTTGTGCTTTAGATGTTCTGTTTTTGTTGCTGTGTGTGTGTGTGTGTGTGTGTGTGTGTGTGTTGAAAAGAAAGAACGCATCATTATTGTCCTGTCTAACAGCTGAACGGACACTTTGATATCAGAGTATTAAACTTGTCTGGGCATGTCGAAGCTGTAACTAAACTTTCAATCAGTTTAAAAGGGGCAGCCGTGGCCTAATGGTTATAGAAGCGGCTTTGGGACCAAAAGGTTGCTTGTTCGATTCCTTAACCAGCAGGAAAAATGTGTGTCGGTGGGGGAGTGAGCTGCACCTTCCTTTCCTCCATCTTCATGGCTGAAGTGTCCTTGAGTAAGGCACCGAACCCCCAACTGCTCTCCGGGCGCCCCAATGTGTGGCAGCCCACTGCTCCGAGTGTGTGTGTGCTCAC
>JBCNYH010000027.1:1602683-1628842 GCA_039654325.1 Tandanus tandanus
CTTTTACATGCCTCTCACCATAGACAGTGAGAGACATGGCCGGCCTTTGATAACCCAGTTAGCTGCACTGGGGGGACCGCAGTGATAGTGGGGCTCGAACCCCCGACCTTCGGGTCAGTAAGCCAGCACCCTACCACCGGTGCTACTCAGTATATCGTGTGTATACTCAGTATATCGTTGTTGGAGCAAGTTGAGACATAACATTCAACACCCATCTAATTGGAATGGCGGATTTTAGTCTTTGGTAATATGGTGGCCACCAAAGGCATGTCATGAGAGGGTCTCGTCCGGTCTTGTGTTTATGCCCAGGACGTAACACTAGCTTCTGCTTGTTCGGCTAGTGTTGCTAAATGGCAATTTTATATATATATATATATATATATATCTGTACACATGCTCCTATTTCAAGTCAAAGTCACCTTATGAGGATGTAGAATGCATATCTGCTGTGTATTAAGGTCACCTTCTTGATAAGGTCTAGTGGAACTAGGACGAGGGCAACCTGTGTGTGTCAGTGTCTTTCCTCTGGGAAACCAAGTTACAAAAGAAAGTGGACTGAGGCACAGAAGTGGCTTTTGTGTGTGTGTGTGTGTGTGTGTGCGTGTGTGTGTGTGTGTGTGTGTGTGTGTGTGTGTGTGTGTATCTACAGCAAAAGTCCATGGAAACCATTATTATTATTATCCATCTAATATCTATAACAGTTATCCCTCAGGGTCATGAAGGAAGCTGGAGCCAATCACAAATGAGAGGCGGGATACACCCTGAACAGGTCGCTGGTATATCGTAGCGCTAACACAAACACCATCATTCACACTCGCATCCATACTAATGACGTGTCTGACTGGCAATTTGGCAGTTAACTAGCTGCACTGTAAACTGTGATCATTATCAGCTTCCAGAGAAGCATTTAGCGCTTCTATGCAGGAAGTATTCTAAGAGATTAAGGGTTTTTGAAGTCCTGTGAAGTGCTCACTGCTGGTCAAAAAGCTCTCGTACATCACGAGTAGGGAAACAAGCCAAAAGCTACCAGGACACCTTGTTCAGAAACAAGTAGTTTGGACACAGCACCCCCGCCAGAATAAAAAGTAACAGTGGTGTCATTTGAAAACGCCATATCGTAAAAACTTTTTATTATACTTGTTTGCTCGGTCAGTACAGAACAATGTCAGCTCTTGGTCTTTGTATAGACCTCACCTTCTGCTTGAATTGTACTAAAGACCTCCGGCTGAGATTTCTCTGTACAGACCTCGCACTCGGTTAAAAAGAAGTTTATACATTTACGAGATAGTATAGTCTGATATCTGTATAATAGTAATAGCCTGATTAATAGTACGACCCTGATATTTAAATAAATTGCTTGTGTTTATTAAATACATTAATAATTTTGCTTTTACTGTTAAATGAGAGGGCGGCACAGTGGCGCAGTGGTTATCATGTCCTCTTCACAGCAAGAGGGTCCTGGGTTCGAGTCGCGGGCTCGGTGAGGGTGTTTCTGTGTGGAGTTTGCATGTTTTCCCCGTGCCTTCGTGGGCTAATTGGGCATTTTATATTGCCCCTAAGTGTGAGAGTGTATGATTGTGTGTGTGTTGCCCTGCAATGGACGGGTGAGCTGTTCAGGGTGTACCCTGCCTTCGCCCGATGTCGGCTGAGATAGGCTCCTATCTGAGTGAGAGAGTTAAATGAGTCCCTTTATTTTTAAACATTTGTTAAACACGTTTTGTTGCTGCTATAATCCCCTGAATAATAATTTTCCTTTCACACGTACCGTTACATTTGTTAAATGCATTTCTTTCTAAGATTTCCATGTCATGAGTGCTTACAAACAGACATATAAAAACACTAAAATGCGACTATAAATGGTTGCAGATTTGCAAATAATAGAAGAGTCGATCACTGCCCTTGACGGACATTTGAACTCTCCAGTTGCCCTTTTAGTTTGTGTCGTCTGTCTTTTTCAGTTACCTATTAAAAAAAAACAGCATAGACCAGCATGCAAATCATGCTGGTTTGGTGCTAGTCTATGCTGGTCGATGGTGGTCCACCAGCACATGAAGCTGGTCCACCAGCATGGGATGCTGGGATGCTGGTCCAGCATTCAATCACCAGCATCCCATGCTGGACAAGCATACCAGCACCAAAACACAACATAATATGCTGATAATGCTGGTAACCAGCATGCAGGAAGACTAACCGCCTGTTTACTATAGTGTCCATACACACACACACACACACACACACACACACACACACACACACACCCTCTCTTTCTCACACACACACACCCAAGCCTCTCATAAAATGTGCACAGAGATGTTAGAAAGAGAAATACAGCTTGGAAGGAAGTAGCAGAGGTCATGATTGCCTGCGGTGTGTGTACGAAGCTAGCCCACCATAGCCTAGCATCTTTCTTGCGTCGTGAACTAGACACGTGTTGCCACGACACATCCTACCATGTAATGTGTTTTAAACTTCATAAAAATAAGCAGATAACAATAATCTTCATGAAAATATCAGGCTACAACCATTATTCAGGCTTTAAAACAAAAGAGTTCGAAGAATTAACTCCATCCTCTACAACAACTTCAAAGGACTAAAAACAGGAATAAATCACGGTGAAAACCGTGTGTGTGTGTGTGTGTGTGTGTGTGTGTGTGTGTGTGTGTGTGCGTGTGTCACAAGCCCTTTTATGCTTTCTGGATCTCATACACATGCCACAATCAGCCCCTTGGTACACATAAGGATCCGTTGTTTTCTTGTTTTTACAGGATAAGTACACACACTTGATGAAGAAAAATAATCCCACTATTGTTCATTGAGGAGGAATGTGGGCTGTAGGGGGAGGAAAGAGGCTTTGGACAAGCTGAATACAATTAAAAAAACACACAAAATAAACAAACCCAGCATAAACAGACATTTCATTTACCATAAAGATACCTGCCAGCGTCAGTTTATAGCATAATTCCTTCATCTTCACTTCCCTTCATCACATTACCAAATTTGTTTTTATTTGTAACTTTTTTTTTTTTTTTTACTCCCTACAATTTTATTTCATGTGACTGTAAAAAAAATGTAAAGCTCACTTCTTCCCTCATCAATTTAAAGACTGTATATTCTATACCCACACACACATGTAGTGGTTAGCACGTCCGTCTCACAGCAAGAAGGTGCTGGGTTCGAGTCCTGGCCCCAGCGAGGGCGTTTCCGTGTGAAGACTGCATGGGTGGGTTTCCTCGGGGTACTTCGGTTTCCTCCCACAGTCCAAAGACATGAACATTAGGGTAACTGGCTGCTCCAAATTGCCCATAAGGTATGAGTGTGATTAGTTGTGTGTGTGTGTGTGTGTGTGTGTGTGTGTGTGTGTGTGTGTGTGTTGGCCCTGCAATGGATTGGTGAGTTGTTCAGGGTGTACCCAGCCTTCGCCCAGTGTCGGCTGAGATGGGCTTCAGCCTCCCTGCGACTCTAGTAGGATTAGGCGGTTTGGCGAATGAGTGAGCGAGAGAGTGAGCGAGACAGCGAGAGAGAGAATGCTTTAATACAAAAATCTTTTCGAAGTTGCTTTAAACATGAATCATGAAATGATGTTAACTTAAAGTTTTCAATTAGAAAGGATTACTTTTTAATACTTTTAATGCATTTTAAAGTGGGAACATTTTTATTTCTCCTGAGAACATTATTTTTTGGCTGAACGCTTCCACTTTTCATTAAATATACTTTTGCTTCATTATCTACATTTTCATCTAAGTACATTTTTCCCCTGCACTTTTCCACCCTCAATGAAGTCACTTTAAAAGAATGTAAGTGGTTCGGTGTGACATATTCAAGAGCGTGACTACACTATTTTTCTTTCTAATTGGCACAGGATATAGGACATGTCTTCAAGCATATCCAACAATATTGTGGCACTACAGCTGGTCCTGATTGTCTTTTCTTCTCTTTTTTTGAGCACGTCGTCATGCTCTGGAGGGTAAGTTTAGACATTTTCATGGAGGCGATTAATACATGGCAAAAAAAAAAAAAAAGCTTTAAAGTGCTTCCAAATCTCCACTGAAACAGATTTTCATCCTTTCTATTGACCTCTTCCCAGCCTGCCTGAAGCTGTGCCTTCATCGTCTCCCTCTCATTGGCTCTCCGTTAGCTTTTTATCGACAGGACTAAAACTGCTCGGCTTTCGTAACTCGTGTGCTTTCTGAATGCGGAATGCGTTCTGCCTGAGACTTTGCCCACATCCTTTCAGTTCTGTCTGCCTCGGCACTCTGCGGCTGTCATGTAAATATAAAGGATGGACACCGGTGATATTCATGAGCACTCTGAACGACAGCAGCGTTATAACAAAACGCTGGCGGTGATTAATGACACCAGCGACGTCCAAATGTTCAACACGACGACGGTGTAAGAAAAGAATGGAGATGTGGTTTGGGAAAAGGAGGGAAGTAACAGATGAGGAATATGTGTGAGGATGAGTGTGAGGACCTCCCCCTCTCTCCTTCTGTTCATCTCCCCACCCCCCCACCCCCTTCTGTGTCTATCTCTATAGCTTTCTCACATTTTTTTTACAAGCCACTGTCTATATCCTAGTCACTAACTGACTAAAAACTATATTAATAATGATAAGTTTAAATAAAAAAAATTGAGGAAAAAACAGAATTATTTACCTTCTTCCATCAATTCAATTCAATTCAGTTTTATTTGTATAGCGCTTTTTACAATTGACATTGTCACAAAGCAGTTTTTACATAGTAAAAGTAATTTAAGGAGGAATCTAAAAAAAATACTTATTTTTTTTCACAGTGTGGAGTTTGCTTATTCTTCCTGTGTTTGCGTGGGTTTCCCCCTGGTCCTCCAGTTTCCTCCCACAGTACAAAGACATGCTAGGCTGGTTGGAACTGTCTGTACGCCCTTAGGTATGAGTGTGCCCATGAATGGTTGTGACTATGTTGGTTCTGCGATGGTCTGGCGAACTGTCCAGAGTGTACCCCGCCTTCGCCCAGTGTCGGCTGAGATAGGCTCCAGCCTCCACGTGGCCCTAATAGGATCAAGCGGCTCAGTAAATTATGAGTGTTTGTGTGAGCAAGAAGGTCCTAGGTTCAAGGCGAGGGCGTTTCTGTGTGGAGTTTGCATGTTCTCCCCGTGCTTGCGTGGGTTTCCTCTGGGTACCCTGGTTTTCTCCGACAGTGCAAAAGACATGCACGTTAGACTAACCAGCTTTTCCTGATTGCCCCTAGGTGTGAGTGTGAATGGTTGTGTCTGTGTTGGCCCTGCAATGGACTGGTGAGCTGTTCAGGGTGTACCCCTCCTCAGAAAAGACCCTAGTACGATCAAGCAGTTCGGCAAGTGGATGGACCCAGGAACTTCTTGCTGTGAGGCGGACGTGCCAAAAACTACACCGCTATGACGCCCTCAGCCCCCTCCCCCGCGACCCTAATAAAAGATGAAGCAGTTCAGAAAATGAGATGATATAAATAATTACACCACCGAGTTGATGTTTTTAGCTGATCTTAGCTCATCAAATCTTAGATCATCAAAAATATAAGATCTGTTTCTATGGTCTCCTGCTATATGAAACAGCTTGCTGATCAACTAACTGAGACGACATCACTCAAAATGCACCAGGGTTCGATTCAAACAGACAAAAAAAAATGACACTTGGGGAAGCAGTGCCCTAGTTAGTCCTTCAGCAGCGCTTTAGATGCAAATGCACAGTCGTCGTCATCCATTAATATAGGGATAGGATTTGGATGGTATTTCCTGTTTAAAAGTTCTATACAGTAAGATGTATCCTAATGTTGAAGATCACAAGCGAAATTGACAAAAATCAGCTTCTGTGTGTGTAAAAAAATCCAAGTGATTTGTCTGAACGTTTAGCGAAATGCATTTTTTTTATAATCACGTATTTAGCATGATGTCATCTATGCATTCCAAACTAGCCCGAGGCATACCATCATCAGAATCCTCACTCCAGACGAGATGCTTCCTGACATCTTCCTGGGAGGAAATGTTATGTTAATCCGTATACTGATTCTGCAGCCCGAGGGACAAAATAAATTGCATTCTCCCACCATGTTTTCGCTCGATTCGCCAATTTGCTACTAAATGATAGGAAATGTAACACGGCATGTCTTACATGGAATGAGCTACATGTGCGGCTAATATGACCTTTATACGTTATGACCTTCTGATATGATAATTTCCTTAACCAAAACATTAATGACGTGGTGCTCATCCGGCGCCCGGACAGGATAAAATCATGCCATTTTCAGCAAGTGGAGGTATTTGACTGAATATTTATAAGGACAGGTATCACAGAATGGTGCTTATTTGTGTCATCCTGCATTTGATGAATGTATCCATGAGAGCAAACCTGATTGGTACATTTCTATAAACATTTTTAATTCCGCAGGTAAAAGGAAGAAACTGGGGAAAATGTATGTTAAGACCTGTGAGAATAGAAGTGAACAGAGGGATGCACGGAGCTGATCTCTGTAATGGCCCATCCAGCTCTATCAGTCAAAGCAAACAGAATCCAAATCAGTAAAGAAACAAAGGAGAAGAAGGACTTTTTGTGATTTCAAAAAAGTTTGCAAAAAATTAGCTTAATCAGGCCATTCTTTTTTATTCCTTGTTTCGCGGATCCGCCAAGGTTAATATTAGCGATTTCTAAAATAAACCAACTACATCATGTACATCTGCGCATACGTACTTGCCCATCAGAAGTGTCGCCACACACAGGAAGTGTGGTCTGTATACAGTGTGTGCGTACTTATGTCAGGCACGCGAGACTATCGGAGGTGATGCTATCGACATGTGTGACAGAACTTGACGATAGAGGTTTTTTTACAGCAAGACGGTTCAGGGTTCAAATCTCGACCAAGGGCATTCCTGTGTGGAGTTTGCACTTTCTTCCCATGCTCGCACGGGTCTCTGTCAAGTATTCTGATTTCGATATCATCCAATATATCCGTACATCCCTAGTTGTTACCCTGGAGCACAATGTCGGTGATCTCCGCAATGAAAAAAAGTGTGGATCTCCATGATTTACGATCACGCTTGGAGCACGATCGGGAAATAAAAAGGAGGCAGCTCGCATCCAGGAGATGAAACTTGAAGGAATCGTGTTGCCAAGTTCATCGAGATCCCCTACGATGGCGCATCAAGGTCTCTTACACTCTGTTAGGCTCTACTGCGCTCTTCTACGTTCTATCACGACTGGTGTCAAGTCGTGGCAAAATTTTTGACAGTCAAACCGAGTTACCGAGTTTCCTCAAGATCGTCATAATACGAACCCACGACCCCCCACTCTCCTCACGATTCATGGCTCATGGTTAAATAATCAACCTCAGGGTGGTAACAGTAACATTATCATCATCATTTATTATTCGCCAGTAACAGCACAGCCAGTTGTGTTTATGGAGACGAGTTTTTTTTGTTTGTTTTTTTATGAGCTACTTCTTCCTCAAACCTGGTAAAATTATTCAAATGATTTCCTAACAAAACGATTTCCTATCTGTGTTCTGCTTTACACCCTGGACACGGTTTCAGAGATGACTGTGCGGCCATGTTGCTGGATGGTTAGTGGTGGATCCATGCTGAGAGAATTCTCACTATGGAAACCAGTCAGGGCCAAATCTAAATTTAGATGAACTAAACTAAGCCCATGGCATTCGTTCACATCCCTCCAGGTGGGACACATCCTGAAGGTCTAAAGAAATCCCCCTATGGACAACCCAGGGAACACACACCTGCTCTCTCTCTCTCTCTCTCTTTCTCTCTTTCTCTCTCTCTCGTCCCACTCCTCTATGCCTGCACAAAAACCTGGCAATGACATGATACAAACACCCATCATCATGATTTATTCCTTTTCTTACACATTTTGTTATGCACCATCAATATAACTTATCATTTACATTACCATCTGCCACTACATAAACCGGATATGTAGAATGACGAGCCTTGTTTTAAAGACATGTAGCATGGATGAATGACAAATTCGCGCTAGCATGTCATTTCGCCCCCACACCCTGCTGATTACAAACACTATTCTACAACAAGATAAGTAGAGACAGGCAATATCTACCAAAAAATAAATAAATAAATTGGTGTACATAACACCCCCACAACACTCCAGTCCCTTGAACGTCCTACACACATTTTATAGTGGGGAAAAAACTAAATAAATAAAGAACGGTGTTCGTGTTAGCTTGGCACGTCAAGTCACATAGCCTTCTGGTAAGCTCTTTGAATCCAAATATAAGCACCGTCGCTTTCATAAGAATAAACTACTCGTTTGTTAAAGCCCGTAGACGTGTTTTATAATCTCGAATGGCAAACATCACTCCTTATTTATCATCTGACCTACAATATTCATTCGTTTCGATCTATCTGATTCTCCTGGACGGTCAGGTTCAGTTGGTGAGGTCGAGGCTCGGCAACATTAATATAGTATATTAAAATAATCAAGGCTAAAGGCCCAAAAAAACTCCTATATTTCAAGGGTAAATAAAAAAAATGTTTAAGATCATCAAATTATTATTTGCACACATGATATAATAAGGCAGGAAAGGTGGTGCTAAGGCCCTTGATAGCCTAATTCCAACTGTCCTAAGTTCCCACCATGGCGTGGTTGGGAGCACAACGCAAGATGAAGCTACGGTACACACGGCTTGAAGATCATTGGATGCAATGTTGCGTGGCGATGTTAGGTGGCCGGTCTGTTCCACTGACCTGAAACCCTTAAGGTCGCTACTCAGCAGGAGCCACTGTTCCACCTGACAAGACCCGTCGAGCCATGACGGCCTTCAGAAATCACATCCAAGCGTGTATAAACAATGATGGCCACTATTTGGTGGATATCATCTTTAAAACATGGTCACCCTGTGTCAAAGTGTGCGACTTAATTTTGGCTGAGCAGAGCATAATCTCTATCAGGGTCGAGGCTGCCACAAGGTCAAGTGGAACATGCTAAAGTTTAAACATCTATCGGGAAATTCAGAAGAAAAGTGGGTGTATTCCAAGGGGGTCCTGGATGGCCCTGTAGTGGAACCCCATTTCCAACAACTGTACTTACAGTCTTATTATTTCAGTCACTACAAACATCTCGTGACCATAGGTGAGCACAGACATGTAAAATATCTAGTAGAGACAGAGCTTAGTCCACAAACTGCTTCATCACCACAGACCTTACTGAGCAGATGTGAGAGGAGAGGTCACACAAAGAGTGATCCTAATGACCCCTATGAAAGGCATGAAAAAGTCTGGGTCTCACATAGCCGGAATTACTTCACGGTAGATAACAGTAGATATTTTTTTGTCAACCAGGGGTCAACTAGCAATAAGTGTTCTGCGCACCTCCGTCGGAGTTCATGAGAGTTGGCCTGCCTGCGTTGGACCAGTACAACATTTGCAACCATGAAGGCATCTGTGAGGTGCGACTGCCGTGTATGCATCACAGTAACTCACATGAGACATGACAGCTGCGGCGTATGCATTGCAAATGCTCATGTTTCTCATGTAAGGGCATATTTACGCTGTCCATATTTTGTAAAAGACCACCCCCAAAATCCATGAAAATGGTCACAGAATATATTCTCATGAATCTATTGGCTATGTGAGACCTTAGGGTAAGTGTACCCTGCCAGGATTTGGGTTACCAGAACCCATCTCTGGAGTCAAGCCTGACTGTAGTCTCCACAGGCAAGTCTCTAGTGACCAGGCCACCCATGAAATCTGGTTGGTTCAGCCCAAAATGCCAACATGGAGCATGGATTTGATGGATAGTCTTAAAGAACTGCAATGGAACCACTGGTGACCTGTAGCTCTGTGGTGACCCACAACAAACCTCTTGCATTTCTTTGAAACCGAATGCCGCAAGAAGATAAGGGTTTATCTATGACGAACAGACTGATCCCTTGAATCCTACCAATGACCTCAAGATACAGGCAAATTTTCACCCAACCTTGGTATAAAAAAAACAAAAAACAGAATAACTCTATAAAAACCTGCCTCTGTTATGATGTGAGGTACATTTATTCAATTTGATGTCGTTTTGTATGGGGTTTTGGTTCACTTCTGCAAAGGGTCTGAGGGTCAAAGGATAACACACTGAGTACAAAATTACTTCGGCTTGATCACCATTATACGTTTGTTGGACTGGTGAGCACTTCAGGGTTTCCCGAAGTCGGCTGATATAGGCTCCAGCCTCCCTGCGACCCTAATAGGATTAAGCAGTTCGGCAAATAAATGAATATGCATGCAGGATGACTCCACCTGGAACTCCTGTAGACATGGCCATCTTGGATGATGGGTCTGTTTAATGAGTCCGTGCTCAACCCTGTCATCAACACCCGGGACAAGTGGCAGGTAAATGTTATTACGCCTCTAAATTATCTATATATGGCTGAATATTAACCCTGTCATCCCCAGTGTATCAGTCAATCAAATTGATAAAGCACTGAAGATTGTAATTTCGGGAGTATTTTACTGTGTGAGTGACAGCGAAGGGGTGTGTAATGTTGCTGATGGTGGTTGTGTATTGGATGAGAGTGAGAATGATATTAATCATATATTATTGCCTTCACAGAGCCCAAAACTCAATGCAGCTAAACATCTCTGGGAGATTTTGGAGTGAGGGGTTAAATAAAAAGTCTCATGTGAACAGTGTTGTGTTTTGCATCACTATATGGTTTGGGAGGTGCACAGCTGCAGACCCACATAGCTCTCCAAAACATCCACAACACCCACCTTGACCACAAAACCACCAGTATCGCAAGTGACCCCACCCAACCCTCACACACTTTGTTCAGACCTAGCTACACCAGACAGGCAAACACTTTTATACACCTAGCTGTCTACAGGTTGCCAGGTTGCCAGGCCCTTTCTCTAACCCCTCACAGCGGCTGGTCTAATAATATCTATATATATAGGCACACCCATCCATCGCAGGGCCAACACACACACTCACACAACCATGCTTACACTAACATTTCAGGGCAATATGAAACAGCCAATTCCACTAATGTGCACGTCTACGGACTGTGGAAAGAAACCAGCGTACCCGGAGGAAACCCACGCAAGCACGGGGAGAGCATGCAAACTCCACATAAAAACGCCCTCACCAAGCCCAGGACTCAAACCCAGGACTGTCAGACGAGCGTGCTAACCACTACACCACCGTGCCGCCCTCATCTATTTTTGTTTATTCATAACACTTCATCTACTTTCCTGCTCTTTAAACAAATTTAGTACAAAGTAAAAGACGACCTGAATGAACACAATACGCGATTTTTAAATAATTTTGTTATTTCTTGGCATGAGAAAGGGGCAAAAACTTTTCACTGCACCATATGTACCTATGGTCTCGTCATCATAAATAAAGGTGTTCGATTAGATAGTCTTAGACAGCATCCAGTGTACTGATTTATAAAATATCAGGCTTATTCATTTGAAAAGGCTTTGAATGAAAGAGCTTTAAGAGTGCCTTCATGTGTACAGTGTTTAGTTTGGTTGAACAGCACACCGAATAGTGAGTTTCTCCCACAGGTGTGGTTCCTTTGTACAGGTTTTGACACATCACTGCTTTCGGCCCAAAAACGTCTCGGGAATCACTGAGAGATATTGAACCCTGGGGCGCTCTCTTAAAAACTACACACCTGCAAGGGTTCTTTTTTTCCTGCCCGCATCTGCACAGCCAGCAGAAACGCTGAAGTGACATAAGCAGGCAGATGGATGGGATTATTAGTGGTGTCACTAGTTTGTTATTGGTATGAATGCAACGCCTACCCACTGAGTTTTCACTGATGGTATACCTAGCCTGGGTTCTAGTGAACCAGTACCAGAATACACTGATAGTGACTTTAAAGCATTTCTTTAAGTCGCTCCGGACAAGGGCGTCTGCTGAATGCTGTAAATGTAAATGTAAATGCCTGTTCATCATGTCTATTAATGATCTTGTTTCACACGGAGAACAGCAATCTGGCAACATCAGGGGTCTAACTTCATACAGTATAAAGGGTGCACTCATGGTGGAAAATAGTTGGTAACTGCTGACAGTGTGTTGTGTGTAGTGGCCTAATGGCTAGAGAAGTGGGCTGACCTAAAGGTCGATGGTTCGATTCCCCAAGCAGCAGGAAAAATGTGTGGCGGCAGGGGGAGTGAGCTGCACCTTCCCTTCCACCACATTCATGGCTGAAGTGCCCTTGAGCAAGACACCTAACCCCCAACTGCTCTCCGGGCGCCCCAATGTGTGGCAGCCCACTGCTCCGAGTGTGTGTGTGCTCACTGTTTACGTGTGTGTGTGCGCTCACTTTAGATGGGTTAAATACAAAGTCAAAATTTCCCTTGCAGAATTAATACAGTATAAAATAGATTTATTTTATAAATTTTCAAAAATGAAATAAAAGAAAATCTCTGTCAGAGCTCAAGTTCAAGGAGAACTGCGTGATAGAGAATAAAAACATCAGGCTGCGGTGATATTTGGGAAAGTGAAAGTGATGTGTCGTGTATCATGATCTATGAAATATATTAAAAGGCTTTATATTAATGTACTTTCTTATAACTTTTACTTAATAACCCTAAAAATGTGGGCGGCACGGTGGCGCAGTGGTTAGCACGTCCGCCTCACTGCAAGAGGGTCCTGGGTTCGATTCCCGGGCTCGGGTCGTTTCTGTGTTGAGTTTGCATGTTCTTGCGTGGGTTTCCTTCTGGTACTCCGGTTTCCTCCCACAGTCCAAAAACATGAACATTAGGCTAATTGGCTGTTCCAAATCAACCCTAGGTGTGAGTGTGAGTGGTTGTATGTGGGTTGGCACTGCAATGGCCTGGCGAGCTGTTCAAGGTGTACCCCGCCCTCACCCAGAGTCGACTGAGATTGGCGCCAGCCTCCCCGCAACCCTAATTAGAATTAAGAGGCTTAGAAATTGAATGAATGAATGAACTTAAAAATGTGACTCAGCATCTCAGAATTGTTTTTTTTTTTTATCAAGTCTTTGTGTAAACAATGAGAGTTTTATTGACAGTGTTGCACATGAAAGGCAAAAATACAGACCTTTAAATAACGACTGTTATATACAACATCATCAAACCCTTAAATATCAGTCTTTTAAAAAGCTTCCTACTTTTAATAGCATAGCTTTAGCCTTTTTAATGCAAGATCCATGTGTATCTTACTGTAATTACTGGAGTAGCACACCTACCATAAAAACACTAACAAATGCGCATCGTGGAACAACTGCTGAAACTGCTGGGTTATACAGTAATCCAGACGTGATGCTTATCAGCAGATTGTAAAGGAAGGTGAAGTCATTCACGTTTTCTCTTCTGTGATCCATGATTCATAATTCTAATTCCAGCTGCGTAAAAAGATAACTGTCTGTAGATGGTGCATGATGCATATTAATTCACTGAATTATTAAATACCCACTCTGCGCATCCAGACGTTCATTATCCATGCAGCTCTGCTTAATCAGCGTCGGAGCTCAAACGAGGTGTTGTGTTTCCTTCACAGGAATCTTTGCAGACACACTGACAGGAGTGACACAGGCTTTTGTTGTACTGATTGATTTGAAGGTACATGAGATAGAAGCTGGGTGTTAGATGAGGATTAGACGCGTGGCGTGACGTCTTTTATTTACGACTCGTGAATCCATTCCAGGTGTCCATGTTTCATGTCCACTTTTTTACGTCTTTGTTTTCCCTCTCCGCAGGCTAAAGGCCTCAACAGACCCAACGTGTCCGCGAAATGGAGGAAGGTTGTAACCCTGCCCTGCATTATACAGTGAGGAACACTGCTCTCGCTCTCTGTCTCTCTTCATTTAGCATTTTCATATACAGTACCCTCCAAAATAAGCATGTGTATGCAGTAGAAAAACAATAGCACATGTGATTAACAGATTATTTTCATTCAGACATTTTTATTCACGTTTAAACTAAATTTTCAGGTGCCTCACAATTAATTGTATGATGAATTGTAATTCCTTTTAGAAGACTTAGAATTTGATTGATTGATTAATACCCTGCCTTTATTTCTGAGTAGTGCCAATAATGTTTGCAACCTTTTGAGAGAAAAATTATTTAAGAATTATTACGTTAGTGCTGTATTAGTATCATAGGCGGCACAGTGGCGCAGTGGTTAGCACGTCCGCCTCCCTCACAGCAAGAAAGTCCTGGGTTTGATTCCCGGTTTCGGGCGTTTCTGTGTGGAGTTTGCATGTTCTCCTCGTGCTTGCGTGGGTTTCCTCTGGGTACACCGGTTTCCTCCCACAGTCCAAAAACATGCACAGTAGGATAATTGGCTGTTTTCAAATGCCCCTAGGTGTGAGTGTGAATGGTTGTGTGTGTTGCCCTGCAATGGCCTGGTGAGCTGTTCATGGTGTACCCCACCTTCGCCCAGAGTCGACTGAGATGGGCGTCAGCCTCCCCGCAACCCTAATTAGGATTAAGTGGCTTAGAAAATGAATGAATGAATCATATTAGTGTTGAAAAGAAATCTATATATTTGGAGTTATTGGAGGATTTGCATTATCCTGATATGTTCATCTTATACAATGTTTATAAGGGGTGCCAATAGTTTTGAAGGGCAGTGAATTTGTTATTATTTACAATATATTTAGAATCTAGTTGTTATTTGTAAATAAATATGGAATATAGCATGAATTTAAAACTAACTTATTGATTATTAATAATAATAATAATAATAATAATAAATGAGTTATACTTTAAATACTGTTTTAATAATTTGTACATAAGTCACTTTGGTACTCAATAAAGAATATTCTATCATATAAATGATGTATGTAAATGGCATAATCATTAATCAATAATTAATCATAAATCAATTCTCTAACGCACTCCGTTATCTTCCTATCACATCCCCTCCAGCGGGTACGCCCGCATGCTAACCCATACTCCGTCTCTGTGCAGCGTCTTCAGGAACGGAGATGTCCTCAGTCCCGCCATGCGCTTCATCATTCCTCAGAGCGTCCTGAAAAACCTGGAGCAGATTCTCAGCCTGGTCTCGGAGAAGGCCATGCTGCGTACCGGTGCCGTTCGCAGGTAAACACACACCTACGACTGCACCACTTGAAAACGCCAGGCTACTACAGTTAGTTCTGGAGTTTGTTTCAGGTTTCATGTGACATTTGACCTGCCAGGCTGTGTACTCTGGACGGCGTGACCGTGACCTCGGCGGAGGAGCTGGAGAGCGGCCAGTGTTACGTAGCCGTCGGAGCTGAGCGCTTCAAGAAACTCCCGTACGTTGAACTGCTGCTGAACAAAGTGCCAGGAGGCAGTGCAGACAGGTGAGGAAGAGGAGGATGAAGATGATGATGATGGTGGGTGTGATGTGGAAAATAACTGACAGATTTTTCTGTTTTGTTCGTTCTTTAGACATTACATTGCAGATCGCGGCCTGCACAGGAGCTCGGAGGTAAAGCTGCACCTTGAGCCTGAGGATTACTCTTGTAGCTGCCCTGAGTGATGTCGCGTAATCCTGTTTATTTTCACAGAACAGGAAGTTTCCTCATGACAGCAACAGTGACTCCGCCCTCCTTCACTCACCCGAGGTAACACGGACACTTCCCCACGTGTCATCTAGGACTGTTAGACCCTACTGAACATTCGTGACCTTGTTCATCTTATTTAAAAGCCAGCTGGTTGAGCAGTGACTCTTCAGTGCTAAGTGTTGAATGTTGAGCCGACTGCTGTGTGTCTCAGAGAGACGGCAGGCGTGTGAAGTCCACGGGAGACGAGGCCGAGCCGGAGGGAGCCAATCTGTCTCAGCCGCTGCAGAGGAGGAGAGAAGGAGGAGGAGAAAAAGACCAGAGCTCCTCATTCTACGCCAAGCCCGTCCGAGTGCGCAAACACAGACCGCCATACAGAGCTCCGCCCAGAAACGCCGGTGAGAGCATAGAGACGAGTGTCTGGAATGTGCTCTGTACATATCACAGTAGTGTTCTTATTTAGATCATGTTCATATATCTTTTAATATTTATTCAGAAAACACTTTTATTTTAATCGAAACACAAAATGTATCATTATGACTGATGGGTACAGAGGCCACACCTCTTTCACTTGGACTGATGTGTATAGAAGCCACACCTCTTTCACTTGGACTGATGGGTACAGAAGCCACACCTCTTTCACTTGGACTGATGTGTATAGAAGCCACACCTACTTCATAGGACCTAACAGCCCCAAAAGCCACAGCTTGCTCTGTAGAAGTGATACTTCTGATTAACGAGGAAGAAATCTTTGTAATAAACAGAGCTGCGTCTGTGCTGTGGGCTTTAAAAGAAAGAACTGTGTGTGTGTGTGCACATGCGTGTGTGTGTATCCTCTGCAGACCAAGCTAGTGTGTTTAAGGGCGTTAGCAGGAAGAGAGAGGAGGTGCGAGGAGCTGAGGAGGTGGCTGAGGATGAGAGCACGGCTGTGGAGCTTCCTGTAGATCAGGTAGGTACTCTTGTACTCACTTCCTGTCCACTCCATCCTGTCTCGGCCCGTGACACTGTCTGCTCTCCAGCGATCTGATCTCATGAGTTGCTCTTCTCAGAGGCGTCTTTGACAGACATTGAGTGTGTTGTGTTTATAAAATCAATAAAATGAAACCCTGGTTAAGGGGCGGTACGGTGGTGGAGTGGTGAGCATGTTCGCCTCACAGCACCTGTCTACTGTCCATGGTGCTGAATCCACTGTCTTCACATAAAGCTCTTTATTTGCACTTGGACCCATTTGCACATGTAATATTAAAAATCAAAGTGTAAAAAATATTTCCATGCAATTGTTTGTCCAACTTAATAACTGTTTAAAGTGTAAGTCAAAATAATAGTAAAGACAATTTCAGTATATTACAAAGCACCGCCGCTTTCTTTTTTGACTTTATTCGTACAAAAAATTGTCGATTTTCCAGCATGAAAGTCAGACATATCTGTTCAAGTTTAGTCCCGGCTTCAGAAATAAATATTACAAATTCGTACTGCTGTTTTTGATTACAAAAAAAATAAATTTGGAGTGTGAAAAGGATGTTTAATGTGTGTTTTTGCTAATGTTGTTATTTTTTGACACAAAATCACCTTTTTAATGAGATGGGCCTCTGAACGTAACGTCTGTCAAGATCCATATATTTGATACCTTGGTCTATATGA
Source organism: Tandanus tandanus (assembly GCA_039654325.1). NCBI lineage: Eukaryota > Metazoa > Chordata > Actinopteri > Siluriformes > Plotosidae > Tandanus > Tandanus tandanus. The sequence continues at coordinate 1,619,813 of JBCNYH010000027.1, forward strand.
TGTCCATACCGGCAAATATCTGTACTTGGTTTTAGTAAACTGGACAGAAGGTAGCGTTGGTTACACTCAATAAAAGAATTGACATAAAAAAAATCCATACAGGTGGTTCTATCAACATGAATAAAACATGGGTGAAATGTCTGTCAAACCAATTACATGTTACGTTCATTTATAAATCGGTTCACACATCAGTGAGAAAAAAAACCCTGAAGCCAAGACCGAGTCTCGTGAATATTTATTACTTCTGGACATGCTCAGGGGACACTTTTCCCACTTCCTTGATTTTAGCCACAGGTGACGTGATGTGTCCGTCAATGTTACATGACATTAATTTAAAGTGGCTTTAGAATTTATTCTGTGGGGTCCTAACTTGGAAAATTGAGAAGAATTTTGATTGTTTTTATGGTTTTAAAAATTTTAATAAATGTCCCCCAGAATGTACCCAAGACCCAATAATGAGCCACAAAGGCTCATTTTAATCCAGATTAATAATTCAAACACTTTGTTATTTTTAGTTATTAGTAAAGAATGGTCGAGTTTTACTACAGGAAATGATTAAAGTTCAAAATAACGGCAGGTTAAAAGCAGCTCATGTTCACTGCAAAAGCTCTGTTTAAAACATGGAGGTAAATAAATGCAGTGAATTTCCTAAAACTGGCAGATGATGCGAGAGAAAGCGGAGTTGATGCATGTTTTCTGATAACGGTTGATATTATTTTCCAGAGAGTTGCTGAAGTCGTTCAGGACGAGGAACCTGAACAGAGCAAACCAGAACCAACAACAAACATGCATCAGGTGTGTGTGTGTGTGTGTGTGTGTGTGTGTGTGTGTGTGTGTGTGTGTGTGTGTGTGTGTGTGTGTGTGAGGTGGTCATTACCGAGCGCAATCTTGTGTTCTAATTAGCCTCTCTGATGACTTGTCCTTCACGCTCTCACTTAGACAGGAGCACCTGATGAGCACACGATCACATCCACATACTCCAGTCTGTCTCCTAGCGACAGAGAGCGCAGCGTGAAGGAAGACGGGCCATCTGATTTAGAGACACAGTTACTGAGACGGCGCTCTTCTTCTCTGAACGGTGGGGTAGAAGTGAAGGATGAGGACATACTCAGGAACGACCTGGAACAGGAACGAGGCCGAGATGAGAAAGTGGGTGGAAACAAATGCAGTAATTACAGTAATTACGGGGGAAAAAGCTTATCATCTCTGTGATTAAGTGATTTGAGGAGGTCAAGGAGGGAAATGATGATCAGAGGAGGAAAGTAGAAACAGTGAAATATGAAGCATAAAAATAAACAGATAAAAAAGTGAAGGAAACACAGGCTGTGGTCATTTTACTGTGTCAGAAGGTTCAGAAAGGGTTAAAAAGACATTCTTATAAACTCAGAGAGTGATCCGGAATACTGAGGAGGAGATGCATTTCGTCTCACACCCAGAACACATGGCTGAGATCTTCAGAGACTCCCTCCATCAAGTTCATGATGATCGAAAAGGATTAAAGTGGAATCATTTATTAATAGAGGTTTATATCAGATTACTACATTATAACGCGCCTGTTTTCCAACATGGTCAGAGAGGACAGCTCTAATGTGTGTGGGACACCGAAGAAACCATCGCAAAATTAAAATCCAACAAAATTCAGTATCCTTAAACATAAAAACATAAAAACACTGGACATGGAGCACATAGTCTAAAAAATAAAAACAAATTTAAAGGTGCAGTGTGTGATTAAAAAAAATTTATTATTATTATTATTTTGCATATGTCAGAAAACCTCCATACACACTGACACGCCCTCTCTAAACATTGCTCCGCCCTCGCTTCTGAAATAACTTATCTTTCCTTTTAAGGGGAAAAAAAGGGGAGTGGTGCAGATTTTTTCCACGTGGAACTGTGTGGATAGGCGTGAGGGGTGGGGTGGACAGTAGACAGTGTTGACTATTTAGCAACTTTTTGAACTTTGCTAGCAACTAAAAATCTCATTTGGTGACTTTCTGCAACTTTTAGCGACATTTCAAAGTGTGTTGAGATTTTCTTGGCAATACGGTATGTGGCGTATGCAAATTAGGTGTGAAATATGTATTGCATGATGTCATCTAGTGACTTCTCGTGAGATGATGTATATGTAGATGTGGTGGAGTTTACCCTACAAAAAAAAAAAAAAAAAAAGACCAAATTTTAAAAAAACTAAAGGAATTAATTGCATGAAAATATTGTGAGTGATGGTTTTTTAAATATTGGTTAAGAAATACGAAAAACTTTACAGACCACTGTACTGTGTGTGTGTGTGTGTGTGTGTGTGTGTGTGTTTCATTTCAGAATGGACGTCCTCAGGAAGTTGATGAGCCTGAGACGCAGGACCACGCCCGTCCACCCTCGCCATCCTCACAACAGGGAGAGTGAACCATCCAGAAAGTATATGTATATCAATTACACCCATAAATAAACACCCCATAGCGTGTAACGTCTCACTCTAAACACAATCAGCTCCTCAGCATGTTCTCCAGACTCTTCCTCATTCCTAACATCTTCGTAATACGATCTCCACACTGTTCTGTTCCAGCCACGTCATTCAGACTTCACTGCATGTGAAACTTATTCACCTCTGAATGTCTTTGAAGCTCGTCATGTGATAATAGACGCTAACGAGATGCCGTTAGCCGATACGGCTCGAGATGAAGTCAGCATCACATATAAAGGAAACGAAAAAGCATCACACCACCTTTAAATATTCACTGTCGCTTACGAAATATGAGGTGAAAATGTTGATCTGGGTATGTAATAAGAACAAGGTGTGTTCTGAATGTATTGGCTCAAAAATAATAAACATAGCGAACACGGAACTTCTCTCTTAAAAATGACAAAATTAATTCTAGTTTAGATAAGATGCCGTTTTTAAGATATAAAGGGTTTACTGACTTTCCACAGTTTTATTTTAAATATCCGTAATTGCATTTCCCCTCATCAATGTTATATTCTGATTTGTCAGAATGGCAGTCAAATATATATATATACACACAGTTACAGTCATACTCACAATTACAGATATCTCATTCTTCCTAGCCGAAATTGTTATTCCAGATGTCTACTGATACTCAAAACTAAATTTGAGAGACCCGAAATCCAGATAAACGGTGTCTGTTAGCAGATCTCTAAAAAGCCTTTCTGGATCTCTTCGGTAGCACTGTATCTGGTCATCATTCTCACTGTAAATATCTCAAATTGCATTTTTCTTCTAGTTATAATACAAACAGTGAGATTTTTACTTGTCACAATATATTCTGGATATTATTCAGAATTACATTCTGAATTACAGTCTGGAATGAGTTTTCATTCTGGATATCTAAAAGAGAAATTATCACCAGGAACAACTGGATTGTGGATATTTGAAATATGAGTTTAATTTTGAATATCTGAAATTAAAAGCTCGGTATTCATGCATGGCAAATGTGACGTCATATTTTTCAAGGTAGAATGACAGCTATGGTTAGGAAAAATGTGATTGTGAATATCTGAAATGTTAATTTTGACTAAGAAGGAGTGAATTATGGACATTTGAAGTTCATATCATGTTGAAAGATTAAATGCAGCTTGCCACAAGTATGAAAAAGTTGTGTGCACAATACCGCCCTGTAGTGGATTCCTGCGGTATCATTCCGAGTACACAGGTAAGTGAGTTGTCACGTAAACACGTGGTTTAAAAGCAACTACATCTCCAACAGACGAGTGTTAATTTATTAGACATTAATCTGTAAATAAATATATAAAAAGTATATAAACTCTTTAAAAGTGTTTATAGAAGATGCCGACTTCGGTTAAGTAAAATCTGTAATTCCGAGTCGAACACTTTCATTCACCTGGAATAGAAACCTGCACTGATTAAAGCCTGATGCCGATGTGTATTAGTGTCTGGATGTTGTGTGTGTGTGTGTGTGTGTGTGTGTGTGTGTGTGTGTGTGTTAGTTTTATAAAGAGTGAGTAGGAATGTCCAGGTTCCAGAGATCCTGTTGATACTTTGGTACCTGTGAAATGTGTTCTGTTTCCTTTTGAGCCTTGAAGAGAATGACTGAAAGTCTTTAGTTTGAACCTGGAACTTACTTTCCTGGAACTCTCATAGAAATGTGGAAAAATGATGATTATACTTTTTTCTCTGTCCCCAAGATAAATGTGAAATGTATCATGTTTTCTTATTTTTTGTCTGTTAATATTCAGGTCATATAGTATTAACAATAAACTGGTACAAACTGTGGAGAAAAATCCAGTTTATTTTTGCTTTAACATAAAACATTTCATGTTTATAGAACAGTAATTATAGTCTTTCTGTCAAATACAAGAATCACAGCTGAGAGTATCCAGTTCTGGAGCTTACAATCAAGACATTTCCATAAAAAGAACAAGTTTAAAGTACCTTCATGATCCAGCTCAGCCTTTTGTTCATTTTGTTCTCTAAACATGGGGAACTGATGTAAAAGTTTAAACAAATAATTGTAGCAGTGCATGTGCCGGGTACTCCGGTTTCGTCCCACAGTCCAAAGACATGCACATTTGGCTAATCAGCTGTTCCAAATTGCCCTTGGATGTAAATGAGTGTGGATGGTGTGTGTTGCCCTGCGATGGACTAGGGAGCTGTTCACGGCGTACCCTGCCTTCACTCCGAGTCGGCTGAGATAGGCTCCAGCCTTCCCGCGACCCGAGTAGGATTAAGCGGTTCAACAAATGAATGAATACATTAGAGTAGTAAAAAAATAAATGATGTAAAAAAGGATCCGTGTTAAAGGTAATGCTCGCCTTGAAAATATTTACGTCTGTACTACTGGAGAAGCGTGTGGCGAACAATGATGACATCACACCACACGGTAACGACAGGTTAAAAGGAAGAACGGTTCAAGAAACTCGTCCAGTTCAAAGTGCTGAGGTTCATCATGACGGAAAGATGGTTGTGGATCGAGTCATGACGTGGTGTGGACTCCAGCACTGTCAGGCTCTGAGACAGAACTTAACACACACAGAGTCACACCTGATGTGATGAGCACCATCCCCAACACCGCACCTGAGAGAGGGAGAGAGAGAGATGGGAGTGAACTGGAGTACTCTGGTATGTGACACTGAATATAAAATAATAAATCATATATTCTGTGCTTTACTGTCATTTTAACAAGGATGATATCACCAAGTGTGTGTGTCTAGACTTTTAAATGTTATTGAAATACTTCATCACTTCTGCAATCCTTCATCATGCTCTCCTCACTCAACTGGAACAGGAAGGAAAAACAGACATGAATCATAAGCTTTATAACACTCAGACCTACTTTTCCCTCCAATTTCCTCCCCGAGCAGTTTCCCAGTGAACATGGTGAACACGAGGCTGAGCGAGTTGACCGTCGGGACAGCCAGAGACAAATCTGTAACATCCGACAGCATGTGAGTCAATCACATCTCCATCAGACATGAGAAGTGTTTATGTTCATCATCGTCATTAACCTCATAAATCTCTCTTTTACCTCAAATGCATTGGATTTCTGGCCACAGGAGGACCAGGTGAAAAAAGTGTAACAATGCAAAGATGTGTGAGTGACCTGTTGTAGCGAGGGTGAGGTAGAAGACGAGAGAGCCGCTCTGGTTCAGCAGAAATGGCACCAGGTACTACACAAACAACAGAGACCTTTTAGACGTCAACTTCTGAATCCCTGAAGTATATAAAGGCATGAATCCATTATTTCATACCCTATCGAGTACACTAGGCTCCTCATGTAAGGACATGCAGGCTTAGGCCCATGTAAAGAAATGCTGAAGAGCAAAAATACCTTTAAAAATGATCAAAATTAAGTGTTTCTGCATCTATACAAAATACTATAAAGAGGAGTTAACAGTAATCTTGAAACAAATACAGAAAATAGTATTCTCAGTGTACAGTGGGTCCAGTTTAATATGAAAAAGTGTTCCTGAGCATCGTGCAGGAGTTTTTTGGAAGACTTTGAAGATAAGAGTGAGGTTGAAATGTTCCACCTTGACGTTGAGGAACAGAAACTTGACTTCAGACAGGAACTGCGAGATCTTGTCTCCTTTCTTAACGTGTTCGATGCCCTCGGTTCCTTTTCTGAGGAAGGGGTTGGTGGCTCCCCATAGCGCAGCGACCAGGAGAAGACACAGCACTTCCACTGCACAAAAAATACCCCTCATCACTCTTCAGATTCCATCACAAAGTCTCTGCTGGACAAACTTAGGTCTCGCTGGGTGTGATGATTTCTGTTTGGGTGTGATTCTGAAGGACGAACTGGCCTGGTGTGATTATTACTGTGCTATTATCATCTCTTCATCTTTCCAACCACGGGCACCGTTTAAAAAGGATCAGAATTGTTTGATTTTACAAACCAGTACATCACTGGAAAAAAATACTTTGGCTAAATAAGTTCCTATTACAGTACAGTGACAGAATAAGGGGAGGTTTCAGGTCTTCAAACTTTTTGTACTTTTTAATCAAACAAATAATGTGTATTCAAATCTACCTATTTACTCTTTATTTATATTTTGGTATCCTCCATCAGAAAGCTTGTAGTTTATTTATTTATTTTTAATTGTTATTATTCAGACGCCCCCCTCCACCGCCCCAAGTGGATTGATCCGTTACCATGGAAATGACGTGGCGGCCATTTTTTTTAAAGCAACGACGCGCAGACTGGTAAAACTTAACGTAAGTTTTTCTGAGAGGAAAATATTTAGATTTGTGTTTACAGCGTTAACAAATAAATATAAGTGTTTCAGACACCCCCATGTTTGCTATTCAAACACCATTTTTGCCCTTGAAAGTGCTATTTAGTGACGGAAGTGCACAATTTTAGTCGGTATTCCTGGTAGCCAGCTTTGTAGAATTATTTTAAATCTCCACAGAAATGAAAAATAGATTAAAAATACATAAATTATCAAAAAAAAAAATGTACATGCTTAATGTTAAACGTTGAACCACTCACCCGCTGAGACCATTTCTTCTGATATCTGCGCCGGGCAGTGCGCCCCAGTCAGCAGGAGTCACAGCGACACCCAGCGGCTTGGAGGTGACAAAAAAAAAATCTTTCTTTCTTTCTTTCTTTCTTTCTTTATTTCTTTATTTATAGCACCGTATTTTGTTACATACAAAACGAACAAGTTACAGGGGAATCGCAGTGGAGTGTTTAAGAATAAAGTGAGAGGACAGAATAAGATAGTTTGGGAAGGTGCAGAGGAAGAATGATGAAGGGGTGAAAGAAGAAGAATTTTGTCCTGTCATCATCATCATCATCTCCAAATCTGGTTCACTGTCCTGAATATTTTTAATGCTTTTATAGGAAAAATATAAAAAATTATAAACTGTAGAGGAATAACACATTTCTGACTTTTTTCAGTTGTGTGTGTGTGTGTGTGTGTGTGTGTGTGTGAGAGAGAGAGAGAGAGAGAGGATAGTTATAATGATGATGATAATAATTATATATTTTCATTTTATACTCGCCACCACCGTGGACATCATAACTCTGAAGAGTTTCTTGAAAAACTCCACTCTGGAACACATATGAAACACATTTCTATTCTTCTCCTCCTGTTGACTTTAACAGGTTAATTTGGTGTAAATTTGATGGCTGGTGATTAGTGCTGCATTTTCCTAATTCTCATGAGAAAATTGCGTTTGTGTGCGGCAGTGATTTATTTTTTACTCCTACACATTTAATAGGTAATAAAAATACAAAACGTGCTTTTCACTTTCCAGTGACATTTGACATCACATTATTAAGGACTCCAGTGTAGAAGTAGTGGAGACGTCACTCTCAGTTCGGAGAGATCTAAAAGACGGTGAGAGGAGGACTTCACTAAAGTACCATTTCATCTTCCTCTCTTTAGGTTTTCAGCGAGGGCTGATAATTCCACTGCAGCCCCATCAGCAGGTACGCACACGGCATTAAATCCCAGCGAGGAGCACGTCAGTGGAAATGGTGAAACTAAAATGCTCATTTCATAATAAATCTTTAATTTCACTGCATTAGTCACTACAAATATTTCTTTCGGGTAACCCTCGTGTATCAAAGTGCTGCATTTTACTCGGGAAGGAGTGGCGTTATGTTTCTGATTATCTGGAATTACCAGAAGATATATTTTATCTGGATTATCTGATACAAGGAAACAGTTCATGCTGGATAGTTTGTTTTATGCACATACCTCCCTCCCTTTGTCAGAGTCGATACCAGAAAAAAAACCCCACACTAAAGGATATTGACACATGGAGAGATGATTTTTTTCATGCTGGAACACATCTGTATGAACCTGCACAAAGACTCAACATGACAAACACCGTGAAAAAATGCAGCCAACACCAGGTTTCATGCAATCATTCAGAAAGATAATCCACAGGGCTACAAAATAAGGTGCTCCTGAACAAATTCTGTCTCAGGGACTGTTCAGTGTATTATTGTTGATATGAATCACATTAAAGTGAAATAAAAGGCAAGCGTTTCAAACTCTCCTGTTACACACAAACATATTTATGAACATATATTTTCATGATCTGGTGGTTTTTACTAAAATATGTTTGATAAATGGCATTAGCCTGTTTGAAAAGACTGCTGTTTCTCTCTGGTGAGAGTGTGTAAAAGAAAACAAAGCAAGGTGAGAGACATCCATGAATGAAGAGGAATGAGACCCATCACAGTACAGTGGGAAATAAGTCGCAAATGATTCGTTTTGAGTTATTGGTACCATTTTGTTGCTGATATCCTAAACTTTAAAATGATACCAAATGTTCTAAAATATGTTTCTAATTTTGGAGTAGCTAACCAAAACCTGGCAGGAATTTTTAGCCTTTTAAGTATGCAACTCTGGACTTTTTATAATTTACTCATTTCTGGACCTAATACCCACTTTTCTTTGATGAGTCACAAATAAGAGGCGAATCAGTCACTGTGGATGAAAGGCTGTTCTATTAAAGGAAGCAAGGAGGTCATGGTTCAGTGTACTTATGTGTGTGTATATATATATATATATATATATATATATATATATATATAT